>JAWNMD010000703.1:0-38440 GCA_035044365.1 Drosophila neotestacea
AGGAACGATCGGTTCGAAATTAACACCTAACTATACAGGGCACTGCAAAGCTATCCCCTGCGCTATATTTTTAATTCTTTTTTATGTCTGAGTTAATTGCGATTGAGACCTATATTTTATTTAGTAAAAACATGAATGGAACCGACGTTTCTTAATAAAAAACAGTAGACAATAAAATTAAGCGATAATTTTCGTCACATTAATTTTAAACAAAGTTAATTTCCAGGACTTTAAATTTACAAAACCTTTTCCATTTTTCTTTATAGTTATCTTCTTTTATCTATACATATAAAACTCTTTGTCCTAATTGACTGAGCCATCACGCTGTAGGCCAAACGGCTTAAGATATCAAGCTGAAATTTTCACACAATTTAGCTGAGACATAATTATCGTGCAATAAGACGGGATTTTTGATATCCCCACTGGAAGGGGATAAAATGGGGGGTCAAAGGTCAAAATTGCTTAGTATGACTTTTTTTTCGATTCATTGGTGTTGCGACTTTCAAAATCAATTTTCAGTATATGGCACTGTTACTCGCTCTTGCTGCTATAATCCAATTGCAGCGAAAACTTTAAAACAGCGAGCAGCAAAAATGTAAATTCTCTATATTATATAAAGTACTATTACTATTATTTTAAGTCCAATTACAGGGAAAAATTGAATTTACACTTCCCACTTTCTTATTAAAAATGACATAAGGTCTGGCTATAGCTGTGAGAAGTGTTCCCTATTTTCACTCCACATTTCTCCCCGAGATTTCAGCGATCGTAGCGAGCCGGGGCTTGGCGAGCGTAGCGATTCTTAGAGGGCTTGCCCCTGCTTATACAAAGTAATATTATTTTAAGTCCGATTGCAGGGAATAATTGAATTTACATTTCCCGCTTTCTTATAACAAATGACATAAGGTCCTGCTATAGCTGTGAGAAGTCTTCCCTATTTTCACTCCACATTTCTCCCCGAAATTTCAGCGAGCGTAGCGTAGAGGGCTTGCCTCCTGCTTATACAAAGTAATATTATTTTAGGTCCGATTGCAGGGAATAATTGAATTTACATTTCCCGCTTTCTTTTTACAAATGACATAAGGTCCGGCTATAGAAGTGTTCCCTATTTTCACTCCACATTTCTCCCCGAGATTTCAGCGAGCGTAGCGAGTCGGGGGTTGCAAACCCTTAAAATGTTTGGGGAGGTTCGGTTGGGGGTTCAAACCATAAAGTAAGATTATGGGTTGGGTTCGCGGACCGGTTTAAGTAGCCCCGGAACCCAAGGTTCGGGTTCGAAGCTTGGATCAACGTTATGCATTTTTCTTGCTGTTATTATGGCTTACCTTTTTAATTAATTCATATTTTATAATCTCTTTTTAAAATTTTAAAGTGTAAAGTCAAAAACATATATGCATATACATATATAGAACGTTCTTGAAGATTTGTTGAAAATTTATCGAGTTCTGTGAAAACATCGTTTAGAAAAAGCCCGCCAAAGCCCAAAAAAATAAAATTTTTATCGAAATTTTTGTCGACCGCTACAAATCTTAAAGTACTAACCGAACCTTTTTTTTTAGCGAAAGTGCTCGGGTTCAGGTTGAGTGCCAAAAAATTTGAAGGCTTCGGTTCGGGGTCCGGTTCAGGTAGTCCAAAAAATCCGAACCGAACCAGCTCCTCGAGGCTCGGCTCGGAACCGGTTTGCAGCCTTGCTTACAAATAAGTTCTGGCGGTCGTTTTGGTTAAAATGCTCATATAACAGTTTTTAGACCCTGTACTTTAAAAAAGCGCAAACGGCTCTATTTAGTTTTGTTAAAAAAAAATGTGCGTAACACGCAGAAGGAGCCGTGGCAGACCTTATAAAGTGTATATATTCTTGATCAGCATCAACAGACGTGTCGATATAGCCATGCCCGTCTGTCTGTCCCTTTTTATAACAACTAAGTAGATCTCAGGTTCATCATAAACTTGGAAGTTTTTCAACCAGCAATTTGTTACAGGGTCGAGCGAAAGGAAGAAAAGAAGCTAGCGCCAAAACGTACAAAGCTTGCTTTGTGTTTGATTTTCACCACTATTGACCTTACACCACTATTTGCCTTTTAGCCCTATTCGCTTTTTACAACTTTTTGCTCTTTCCCATAAGTACAGAGTCTCCCGTTATTGAGCTTGCTCCACTGTGGCTTAATGAATCTTTTCTCTTCTTATTGGGGACATTCAGCAGGTAATTCTGATCACCAATCATGATACCTAAATACTACTTTTTATATTCAGCAGGAAATTTTCAACAATCATAAATACCAGATTTTGGTATAGCTATCACAAGGATATGTATCCTTCAAATAGTGTGATACCTGATAGTGATTACTTTTCATGTAATCAAAAGTTATCATAAAGTTGGCTTGTATAAAAGTGTCACGTCACTCAGCATGTACTGACTGGTGATCCATTACAAGTAAAGGAGCGATTTCTGATAAAATAATCTTCTAATTGCCTCCATTGTTTTCAATATTACGTTAAGGAAAGCAATAAGGAATCGTTTAACAATTAACATACCTACGTATCTAGTAGATATTATCTACATATATAATTTATTACGATCTTTTGCGGGCCCGAAGTTTCAAAACTTGAATTCTCCACAGCAGGTGCGCGACAAAATCGTGTAAATCAACTCGTGGTGAGCTTCTGTTGAAATTCTCTTCTAATTTATAGAGTTCCGCGGTGCGTCGTCGTCTTTTCAACTCAGTTCAGCTGAGTACGACGTGAGTGGAGAGCGAATCCCACGAGCCCAAAGTCAAAATAAAGCTAAAAGATAAACAAAACGTTTCGTTAAAAAAAAAAATGAAAATACTTATATTGTTGGGATTGTTGTTGTTATAGCATAGCACTGGAATATAAAATATCGGTGATGATTTGAGCCAGTTTGTCGAATAGAAATGAATGCGACCTGACAATCTGAAAATGGCAACAACGCTGTCGATAAGAATTTTGAATCTCCAATCAACTAGCTTTAATGACGTCGCGATCATTTGTCGTTTAATTGTTATTCCATAATGTGCCAATGAGTTATTTTTTGTACAACATTGAAGTAAGTTCCATTTCAATGAGCACACGTTTCATTTATGGTAATCAATGACGTCTGTTGCCGTCCGTCTACAAAAATCAAAGACGCTTCTCTGATTTACATCTCTTTCTCTATCTCCTCAACTACATAAATTGGCCCATTATAGTCAAAGCGTGTGAGTAAAAATACTCTCGCAACAACAAAGTGCATTTGTAAGGTTGTGCAAGTGTATGTGTGTTGCGTGTGTGTTTGTTGTAGGGCCCCACCGCAAATGGAATGCCGTCGTGTGATCATCTGGAGCCAACAGCTGCAGTCTTTATTTTTAGGGAGCTCAAAATACTTTTCCGAGTGAATTTGGGCTACAAATGCAACTACTGCAAGACATATTTATACATGTATAAGCTAAGCTATAGGTAATATCAGTTTGTGTCCAATTTAATGTCATTCGAAATACATGTTAAAACAACACTCCGCTAGTTCCTATAATAATATAATTAATTTAATATATAGTTTTAATTATAAACTTAGTCAACAAAAGTGAGATTTTCTATAAAATTAATGAGTTCGGTGTAGAACTTTCCTTGAAACTTGAAGTGAAATCTTTTTGAAATTAAATAAATAATAGATATAATTTTAATACTTGGAACATATGTATATGCTTTTGGCGCTTTTATATTTATTTATACTTACATACGAATTTTGAAAAAATGGAAAGATTAAGTATCTTAACTGATAGTTGTTTGCATAAACAAAAAGACATAGGTATACCGACCCAGCCGTCTACGTTTATAATAATCATATTTTGTCAATTATTGCAATACATACACAACACATTCGTTCATTTACTTACTATATACCATTATTCTTCCTTACTAATTCTAATTGTTTTTAGCTCGGAAGTTTTGCAAGCCGATGTGGAAGCACTGAGAAAATCCAAGGAAGAAGCTAATGCGAAAATAGCAAAATACGAACACCAACTGAAGACGCTGAAGCAAACGGTGGAAAGACTAGATATGGAGAATCGAGCTGCTGTCGAGTTGGAATTTCAATTCACCAGTCACACAACGAAATCAAAGCTGCGAGAGAATGAACTTCTGACGGCGCTCTCGGAAAAGGAGAGCGCCATTGACAATCTACAGAAGTCGCTCAATGAGCTGTCGAACGAAGTGTTGAGAAACAGCAAGGATGCTCATATGCGTTCCATATGCCCAGCGCTTGAAACGAGCTGTGAGCTTATCTGTAAAAAGTGCGTAGACTTGGAACGCCTCCTGGAAGAGTACAACAACAGACCCAATGCTGACAATGGAGCAGTGGCTATTGATTGTGAATGCGAACAATTGCGAGAGGACATTGCCAAGACGCGTGATCAGCTGGAGAGCGTGCAGAACGCCTACAAACAGATGAGCAGTGATGTGGCAGAAAAGTCTGACCTATGTGACCGCCTGAGTCGTAATGTCATCTCTGCTGAGGAAGCAAACGATAAGCTAAAAGTAAAATTTGATGATCTTGAGCAAACGAAACTGCGACACGAGCAGATTATAAAGACCATGCAAGAAGAATATGATGCCATACAGCAAAAGTATCATGCATTGCAGCAGGATTATGCGACTCTTGAACGTACAGCAGCTGCCACAGAAGAACAGCACAAGAAATTACACAGCGAAAACGAAAATTTACAACAGGAAATCAGTACATTAAAACGATGTGTTGAGGAGATTCAATTGAAACTCATAGAAACAGCTGCCTCTGAAATCCACAAGACTCTTGTACAGCAGTTAAAGACGAGCAATGAGGAGCTCATGGCGAGCTTGGCTCAAATGGAGATCAAGTATGGTGACCTGCAAGGAGAATACGATGATCTATCCAATCAGCTTATGGAGAGCGTTCAGGACGGTGATAGTCTGCGCGAAGAATGCAACGCGCTACAGGAGAAAATGAAGAATTTGCCAGTGGACGCAGATCGGTTGCAAGAACGCATCGATCAGTTAGAACAAGAGATTTCTGAAAAAAATCAACTCCTAGGTGCTACCGAGTGTACAATCAACGAAATGCGTGAGCAGATGACAAATCTACAGTCGGAACTGCTTGAGAAATCTGTTATAGTCAACAAAGTAGAGGATTATCAGCGTCAGATCGAGTCGCTTGAAAAGCAGCATGCCGAAATGACGATGGTTTGTGAAGAGTTGCAGGAGAAGGTTAAAGAAACCACCATAAACGAAAGCATGTCCAAGAGCACAAGCACTCTGGTTGCAAATGACCCAGAGCAGGAAGGGGAAATCGATATACTTAAAGTCAGGCTTAACGAATTAAACAGCGAAGTTCAAGAGCTGCAGATTGAAATCAAAAAGCAACTGTCAGTAATTCAGCAAAAGGATATGCAAATTGAAAAGCTGCATCTCGAACTACAGGAGCTAAATGAACGTTGCATTTCCATGGATGTTCAACAGGTAAAACTCCGCTCCAATGCACAACAACACCAACAGTTGCTCGATCTGCATGCTGCAAAATTAGCCGACGATGTCAGTCGCATTGATCAGTTGCAAGAATCGAATGCGAAGCTCACAGAGCGTGCCATAAAAGCTGAAGAAGCATTGGAACAACATCTTAAAATTGCGTCAGATATTGAATGCACCAAAGAGGAATATGAAAAACGTCTTCAAAACTTGCAAATGTCATTGGATAATGCCAGAAAAGAGCTTGAAGTACATGAGAAACTGAATAAGGATGAGCTTGACAATGTTAAGCTTGAGTTTCTACAGAAGATTGAAGTCAGCGAGAGTCGTTACCGAGAGAATCTGCACAAGTATAATACGGAATGGCAGGCTAGACTGGAAAAACTAACTGCGGATGGCGAGGCGGAACTCTTGGTGGCTAAAACCGCAAGGGATCAATTGATTAACGACAAAAAGGAACTTGAATCACTGTACAGTGAAAGCTCAAAATTAGTTGAGCAGTTGCAGAATAAGTTAAGTTCCAGCGAAAGAGAAAGATCAGATGCCGAAAAGGATCGCGATTTGTTAACATCTTCCAGTGAAAAGCTTCAAGAGTTGCATGAAAAAAGTGTGCAGCAACTGCAGGATTATGATCAAATAAAGCTCAAATTGAATAACCTAAAACAAGAGAAGAGCACATTACAGCTTGCTGTCGATGAAAATAAACTGACAATAGAACGTCTAAACCAAGATCTGCAATCTGAAAAGAATTTGAAACAACATGAAACAAATAAAGCGCTACAATTGAGTCTTCAACTAGAAGAAGCTATTCAAGCCAATGCCACAGCAAAGTCTGAGTATATGGAACAGCTAGAAACTCTACATTTAAAGATAAACGATATGCAAGAAGAACTAAATAAGGCAAACCTCCAAGCTAAGGATGTTGAAAAAATTGTTTCGGAATGTGAGAAAGTTCAAAGTGATCTGGCCAAAGCAAGCGAGTGTAATAAGTTCTTGACTAAGAGGGCCGACGATCTAGAGCACGAATTGTCACTTGCTCAAACTCAACTGTCAAATCAAAAAACTGAATTGGATAGCTTACAATCGAAACTTGTTAATACGCTGGAAGTTAAAACCAACATCGATTCAATGGAGGTCATATTTACGCAAAAGTTGCTGAAACTGCAGAATGAGATGTCTGAGCAGTCTCATCAATTTGAGCGCAAGGTTGGGGAGTTGATTAGCTCAAAGGCTGAACTTAATTTAAAGCTAGAATCATTAGTAAAGCGAAAACTCGAACTGGAATCATCGAATCACGATCTGACTGTCAAACTAAAGAATGAGTTGAATATGCATGATATTTTAGAAAAGGAGAAAGAACAGAACGCCAACTTGAAACAGAGTATTGTTCAACTTCGGTCGCAGCTACAAGCTAAGCAGTCAGAGTGTGATGCATTGCAACAGTCCTTGCAACAATTAGAGCCTCAATTGAAAGCTGGGCAGGCCAGCTGTGAAACATTGCAAAAGTCCTTAGGGCTAGCCGTGTCTAATTTAGAGACAAAGCAGGCTGAATGTGATGCTTTGCAATTGACCTTGCAACAAGTAGAGTCTCAACTAGAGATCAAAAAGGCCTTCTGTGATACATTGCAACAAGTTCAGTCCCAGCTTCAAATCAAGCAAGCGGCCTATGATGCACTGCAACAGTCCATGCAACTAACAGAGTCTCAGCTAAAGGTTAAGCAGGCTGAATGTGAGATATTGCAAAACTCATTACAAGAATCCAAATCGCAGCTAGATGCATTCCAACAATTGGAACCACAAATGGCTCAAGCTGCCACAGAAGCTAATAATAAAAATGCGGAACTTTCTAGTCGATTTCAAACGTTGCACACCGAAATCGACAAACTAAATTCTATACTGGTAAGCTTTATATATGCAAGGGCAGCTTTTCACTCTTTGTTTTAGTTTGTTATATTCATTACCTAACTATGTCTCGTATAAAATTAAAGAAGATTCTCTCTGTGATTTGTTAAAAATTCATGTAGAATCTCTAAACACAACTAATCGGATTTTTTTTAAGTAAATACAATATTGCGAATTATTTATTTTAAGTATTGCAATAAACAATTTACAGTTCAATACAGTTACTAAAAAGCAAAATAAAAGTAAGGACTTCTATTTCAGTTATCAATCTAATAATTTTTTAAATATTATATATACAAATACATATTTATCTATAAATTGAGATTGATTCACAACTCTATTCAACTTGCAGAAAGCCAACAAAAATAGCTTCGATGCAGATCGAGCACGTCTGGATGCCACAATTTCTAGTCTATTGGAGGATAAACGTAACTTGGAGGAGAAACTTTGCACCACATCTGATATTGTGCAGAAAATGGAGGTGGAGTTGAGAAATAAACCAAACAGCAGCAATATATCATTTGATTCAAATGCATCATCAAATACATCGCTAGCCCCCAGAAAGAGTTTGGATCGTGATTCTCACCAGCCGCGGGTAAAAGATCTAATGAAGTTAACAGGTAGCAATATTTTAATAACTAATTTTCATATAGAAATCGTTAAGCTTGGAGTCTGAGGTGCGTCGAAATAGAAGAATCACCACACATGACGAAAGACGTCAGTCTTATTGGAATGATTCGCGGCACGTGGCTTGCATGACGGATCCCGTGGGTAGGTGTAAAAAGTGGAATTAACTTGTATGTCAACAGCATATAAATTGCATAAATTAACATTAAGATACCAACTGTAACTGCACGGAACTTGATCGTAAGTTGAAGGAATGCCAATTCGAGCTGTTCATTAGGGAAAGCAAAGTGACTGCTCTAAATATTGAGCTGAAGAATCATCCGCTGAAAGAGGAAAATGCACTACTAAAGAAACGTCTGCAGGAGGAGCAACAAAAAGCGCGAGATGAACTTAAGCGAATGAAGAACAAACATTCGGATCTGATTAGCAAATTGAATGCAAACACAGCATCTGCAGCGATCTCAAGTAATGTGCCAAATGCGTCCATAGCTCAGCCTAAGCAGGCAAATATGGAAACCCAGACAGAGTCCGAGTTGGAAATGGAGTTAAAGAAAACTACCGACAAACTAAATGATTGTGTGCAAATATGTCGCCATCGCTTTAACTATATTAAAGATCTGGAAGATAGATTAAAGCAGAAAGAAAATAGCGATACTTCGAATATTTCATCCCAAACAGCCGGCGAAATCATTTTACTTAAGGTATATTCAGCTATATTATTTTTTAATGGCTGTACTTAACCTTATTTTTTTGTGTTCTTTCTAGTCAAAATTGGATACACAGAAAAAGGAGATTATTACCCTCACCAATAAATACGAATTCGCCAAAAAGGCGCTAAAATTACGCAAGGATGAGATTGAAAAATTGCGTCAGGACGCTGTCACGCACGTATCAGCATCCTTTAAATAAGTCTTATTTCCATAGAATTACTATGTTGAGTGATCTTGTCTTAATTTTGTTTAAGAATACGTATATAGAATTTTAAGAGTTTTTTCGCATGTAATAAATATATTAATGTTAAGTGTTTTATTTAATTACTGTTGTTTTTTATAGCGGGTGATAGCTACATTTGTATTTTGAAAGTTCAACTGGCTTTTCTTAGCATTAACAAAACTAATGGAAATATTAAAAAATATCAAAAACATCTACCTTATAATTATAATTGTACATGTTGCAGACATCTTTCTAAACAATAAACTCGAAAACGGAGTGTTTTCTACCAAATTAGAAAAGTAGCTTGTAAACAAATGTTTTCGCGAATAATATAAAGTGGTGAGGATAGTTGCAAATGTAGATTACAACACCACCACTTCTTTTTACAATGTATGGAATTTAGGATTTGTTCTCCAATTTATCGTTGGTTCTGGCAAATTTGTACTAAAATTTCAATTTAAGATGGAATTATGGTTCTTTGGCAGGCGGGCTATCTCTTACCTATATCTTACAGGAGCAATTGCAAATAAATAACAATTAGGAACGAGCGTTTTTACTTACTCAATTTAGTAAACAGGCCCTGTTATAAAAGCATTCCTTTTGGAGAGACCTTTTTTAATTCTGAAATGTACTAATTTTTGCTTGAACTTGATCGAGAATTTATATTTGTAGTTGGAATAAATTGAGTTCAACATGAATTCAGCTGTCGAACACCAAATCATTCAATAAATTTATAACATTTATTTTATACAGTCTATAATTTAAATTAGGGAATGAAACCGAAACGAATTTTGGTTCTAGTTTCGTTTCCGATACGTACCAAAACGAGTTTTTCGGTAAAGGTTCTACTTCGGTTGTGTCCTTTCAGTTCCGGTTCTCGTATCGGTCCATACCGGTACAGCAAAGTAATTTTTAAAAATGTTAAAATGTAAAAAAAAATTTTAACATTTTTATCACCAAATATTTGTGTATGTATAAACGTATCAACGCATGCTTTTTAGCATGTTAAGTCTTACATATAATTCGAGAAATTTTTTTATTGTGCAAACCAGGGAATGAAACCGAAACGAATTTCGGTTACGGTTCCGGTTCCGGTACGTACCGAAACGAGTATTTCGGTAAAAGGTTTTATTTCGGTGTTGTCCTTTCGGTTCCGGTTCTCGTATCGGTCCATACCGGTACAGTAAAGTAATTTTTAAAAAAATTTCAAAGTAAAGAAAATCGAATTTTATCAACAAATATTTGTGTATATATAAACGTACAAATGCCAGCAGTTTAGCATGTTAAGTCTGACATATAATTCGAGAATTTTTTTTATAGTTTTTCGTACGAAAAATAACAATCAAATTTTTTTAAATGTACCGAAACCGTACCGGTACGAACGTTTCGGTTTTCGGTTCTTGAAAAATAATTTATTATTTCATTTGAAACGGTTAATTTCGGTTAACGGTTCCTGTTCCGGTTACGGTTTCATTCCCTGGTGCAAACCCATGTTCGTACGAAAAATAACAAAAGAAAATTTACCGAAACCGTACCGGTACGAGCGTTTCGGTTCTTGAAAAAAACTTATTTCGGTTCCGGTTACATTTGAAACGGTTAATTAGACCCAGTACTTTAAAAAAGTACAAATGGGTCTATTAAGTTTGTGCAAAAAAAATGTGCGTAACAGGCAGAAGGAGGCGTGGCAGACCCCATAAAGTAAATATATTCTTGATCAGCGTCAACAGCCGAGTCGATATAGCCATGTCCATCTGTCTGTCTGTCTGTCTGTCTGTCCCTTTTCTGAACACCTAGGTCTCAGATACTATAAGAGCTAGAGCCACCAAATTTGGCATGTAGATTCATCTATATCTTGCATTGAACGGGTTTGTTTTAGATTTTTGCGACGCCCCCCTCCGCCCCTAGAACTTGAAAAATAAAAGACGAATAACAAGAGAACCTTTAAAACTAGCGCCTTGGTTTTTGGTATATATAATATTCACTATAGTCTAAACCTGTCCTGAAAATTTCATTCTAATTGGTTGAAAAACGCGGAAGTAATTCAACTAACAATGTTACAGGCAAAAGGAAGAAGAAGAGACGCTAGCGACCTCTATGTTTGTCAAGTGGCGCCATCTATTGAATGATACGAAACATTGAAGAACAGGCAGTTCTACGAATCTTGGGGCGGACAGATCTGATGATGGATTCCGGTAGAACTCTTCAAAATAAGACGAAAATATTAAAAAAAATTTGATTGATTTTCGGCTCGGTTCTCGAGATATTGGAACCGATAAGTCGCCGATTCCCATACAAACTGGCCAGCGTGCCAGCCGCTCTTTGCAGTGTGTTAGAGCAAAACACCGATCGTATTTCTTACAGCAGTGCTGTATAGTGTCCGTTTCAACTTCATCGCTTGGCGCGGATATTCAAACCATTTTATTTTATTACATTTCTTGCTAATTTACATTTTGAAATCGAATAAATTTACGGTTGTTGTTATTATTGCTATTTTTTATACTACATGAGACATTAGTATATGACAGGGTGTGGTAAATACAATAATTTTTTACAAGAAGACATTTTGTAAAGTAATGTAAAATGGACGCCGCAACCAAAAATTTTTTTTAAAAAAATCGCGCGATTTTTAAAAAAAAAAATTTTTACCTACGGCACTTTTTGTCATACACCTATGTCTCCTCCTAAAATAACATTAACAATAACACCAACAACAAAAAACAACAACAATATATAAATTTGCTAGAAATGTAATAAAATAAAAAGGTTTGAATATCCGCGCCAAGCGGTGAAGTAGAAACGGACACCTTACAGCACTGCTCTAGGCAATACAGTGCAAAGAGCAGCTGGCACGCTGGCCAGTTTGTATGGGAATCGGCGACTTATCGGTCCCAATATCTCGAGAACCGAGCCGAAAATCAAAAATTTTATTTAATTGTTTCGTCTTATTTTGACGATTTCTACTGGAATCCATCATCAGATCTGTCCGCCCCAAGATTCGTAGAGTCCCCCCAAACCGATATATTGTCGACACTAATGTGTATGGTGGAAACATGGTCAAATTGTTTCGTTAAATAATTGCGATAACAAATGAAAACACACTCAAAGCTATAGTGTCGCAGTGATGTCGTATCGCCTGGCTATCAGCCGACCACCACACTCATATTAAAAGAACTATCTATAGTCGACGATAGTGCTATTGATAGTTGACGATAGTCGAAGATAGTCCTGGCCACAAAAATATATACATTTGCTTTGTATATCAAATTTAAAGTTTATTTAAGTTTTAAAGAAGAAAATGATAGGATTTTAATGAGTTTTAATCCAAAAGTTTTGATTCAAAAACAAAAGTATATTAACGTTTCTTCCTTGTTTTAAAAAATATTATTTTTAATAAGGGAAAATCCGTTTGGTACGCCTGAAATTTATTTACATATAAATACATATTTTTGAACATTTATAATTCGTTGTTTATGCTTACCACAATCCATAGTGTCCATGTCTTTTCCGACAACAGCTTTCTCAAGATACTGCATTTTTATAATAAATCCATCTGTTCGCGCGTTTCCATGCTTAGTACTTCATTCAAAAATTCAAATAAAATGGGTCCTGAGTTTTGTTCTCTGTCGGCAAGTCCAATGTGATTGGGATTTCTTTCAATGACAAACATACTAGCTCGCTCTCAAAAGCTGCAGATTCTTGTTCAGCATTTGTAATATAGTGAAACCCGTTCTTTTTAAAGCGCGAACCCAATATTGTCGCCATCCTTGTAACTGTCCGTTGCTCATATGTTGAAAGACGTTTATGCATAGATTCTAACAAAATAATTTGCATATTTCTTCCGTGTGACATTTGCATTTCCGGTAACAGCTTTTCAACTTGACGGTAGAGTCCATATGCCATTGGTATTATTAATTATTAAAGCGTCACCATACTTTCCACCAGAAATTTTTCGCTTGTCTTTACAAATATTACTATTGTTGTACACTTTATAAATAAAGCCTTTACTAAATCGTCGTTGTCGAATTTTCAACTTTATTGTATGGCTGCACATCCTTGGCAAACATCTCAGTTAAGGCCCTGTCAATGTCATCCTTTCGCTTTTAATTTGTGACGTACAAGACGGCTCTGTTAAGGTAAGAAGGTACTGAATGCATACTCGATCTACAGCTGCTGCTTGTAGATGCGATGTTGTCAGTATCTGCAGCAGCTGGAGTGGTGGGACGAACTTACATTGTTTATAAATTTAAATTTAAATTTGCGCTCAGTCTACGATTTACGATATACCTGTGCGATTACAAATCGAAGAGCAACGTTTAAACGATAACTTTTACTATTGCTATTGCATTCCCGTCTCCCAAGCTGGTTGTTTTCTCGCCATTCTGTTATTCTTGCTAAGTTGGCCATGAATTCGGCAACAAAGGTATGTAAAATGCAAACGCGATAAGTGGATCTCTCAAAGAGCACAAATTTGTAATATTAGGGCCCTGTTCATTTGTGCAGAAGAATGGCGGCTTGGTCTTGTCATTTTGTCTCACTCCTTCGGGTGCAGATGAAAGCAAAAATTGTCTGTTTCATGAGGGGAAAGGGCGCGTTTGTTTTGAATTTGCAACGCATGCAAACTCAAAACAACAACAATCTTAATTTTATCTTTTTGTGTGCGCAGGTTGGTGAGATATTTACGGCCGCGGGACAAGCATTTAGCAAGCTCGGAGATTTGACGATGCAATTGCATCCAAATGCGGAATCTCCCTCTGGGTAAGTGTACGAAATTGCGACATTATTTAGAAAGCTGTGCTAATTATTCATGTGCACTGTTTTCATGTTCCCTCGCTATGCCGGCTTGTGCTCAGAAAATGGACTGACGAGGAAATCGACATGTTGCATTCGTCCATAATGCGCTTCTCGGACGATCTGAGCAAAATCAGTTTAAGCATTAAAAATCGTACAGTGTAAGTCTTCCCCATAGCGAGAGAACATGACTAAGGCTAGCACGTCAAAGTAATAAAATACTTTCCCCTTCAAATTTGCCATTCGCAGATCTCAAATACGACAAGCCCTAAAGAAAAAGGCCTTTGAGGACGCTGGCATACCCGCTAAACAAGTGCCCGTTCAGCAGGTGCAACACGTTATACAAACAGTCCAGCAACTGCCAATTGTTCAGCAACAGCACGTATTCAAGTCACACATCATACAACAGCAGCAGCAACAGTCTCAGCCGAAACAAATCATATTGCAGCCACAGACGACTACGACGACTACAACCGTGACAATAAAACAGTATCAGCAAATGCAACAGCAAAAGGCTGCCTTGGCTGCGGCACAAGCAGCTGCAGAAGCAGCAGCGGCCAATACGCCGACCATCACAGAGAACATCATAATACAGCAACCCACATCAACGACGGCAGTGACGGTCCAGCAGCCGCATCAGCAGCAGCATCAACAAACTCACTCTGTTGTGACAACATCTGCCACACAGCAGATACTTGTGCCTGCCACAACAACAGTATTGTCATCCAGTGGAACAGTCGGTGCCGTTATGGCTGCCGACGATGTTGTGAGCACCACATCAAATCCATCATCAACGACAAGTGCGGGCCTTAAGTGTGGACCGGATGTCTCGATGACATTGAATCGCATCAATGTCCAGGAGAACGAGGTGGACGTCGAAGAGTGCCTGCCCGCTGAAGTTGTCAAGCTGGATTTTGTTAGCGAGGAGGTAGCTGGGTGAAATTTGGTGCCAGCCAATAGTGGAGCTTCACCTGGTTTGGTCGAAGACTTCTATTACTAGTTATAATGTTATACCAGCTGCAGAATTACACAAAAGTAAAACTCTTTATATTTTAGACCACACTGTGGCCTAAACTGTTGAGCGTTGTCATATATTTGATATAATACATACATACATTCAAAATACCCTGAAATTGTAATTTAAAGACAAGTTGTAAAAGTGAATACAGTTTATCTGACGCTCTGTCAGTTTTCATATTTGGTGAGATGCAACAATTTAGTTAATAAAAACGTTTGTCTCACCTAGATTTAAATTTAAGACGAGATTCAATAGTGCAAAGTACATAAAGATTGTGTAAGTGAAAAATGAATAAAAGAACATAATTTTTATCTATTTGTGTATTTTTTTGCGTTAGGTTATCTATGTGTTATGTGGAATATCATTTCAAAATGTTAAGAAACCAATTAGAAATATTCACATTCAAACTAATCACATTTTTAGACCCAGTACTTTAAAAAAGTACAAATGGGTCTATTAAGTTTGTGCAAAAAAAATGTGCGTAACAGGCAGAAGGAGGCGTGGCAGACCCCATAAAGTATATATATTCTTGATCAGCATCAACTGCCGAGTCGATATAGCCATGTCCGTCTGTCTGTCCTATTTTGTGTCACCTAGATCTCAGAGATCATAAGAGCTAGAGACACCAAATTTGGCATGTAGGTTTGTCTATATCTCCCATTGATCAACTTTGTTTTGGATTTTTGCCACGCCCCCCTCCGCCCCCGGAAATTGAAAAACAAAATTTCAAAGTAGAATTACAAGAGCCCCTTTAAGACTAGCGCCTTGATTATTTGTACATATAATATACACTATAGTTCAAACCTGTCCAGAAAATTTCATTCCAATCGGATGATAAACGCGGAAGTTATTCAACTAACAATGTTACGGGCAAAAGGAAGAAGAAGAGACGCTAGCGACCTCTGTGTTTATTAACTTCGTAGTGGCGCCATCTATTGTTTGGTACGCATTATTGAAGAACAATCAATAGTGAACGCTTTGCACTCAAAAAGTACTGGGTCTTCTACTGTCGAGCTTGCTCCACTGTAGCTTACTGCATTTTTTTTTATTTTATAATAATATAATTTATAATTTTTCTAAAGTGTAAATAAATTAAACGTTTTGTGAAATTTGGAAATTAGTGAAACCGCACACTTCGGTTCGAAAGGAATAGGCAGCCCTATCATTACGCATTTGAGATTCGTTCTATTGGATTAAAAAGAATAAAGTTTCCTCTGAGCTATAGGCGAAATTAAATTGTCAGTATGCTTACACCATTGGTTTTTACTATATTACTGCGAATTTTGAATTTATACTTTAACTACCAAATACTGACCAGCGACCGACCGCTTTTGTATTTAATGATTCAATACCCAAAATACCAAGTCAGCAACATCAAAGGTGGTGGAACTAACAGACAAACGATGACGCCACAGATGGCTTACAGAAAAGATTAAAGCCTGAGTAACACCCTGAATGTTATCCAGACGCAGTAAACTAAAACTCCTTTATTGATGCTTAAAATCCTCCAGACCTGGTATCTGCTGCCAAGGCCTTCGTCCCAAAAAGAGAAACCCAAATCGAGGCCTTCAGTTCAATACCAATCGGTATCTCAAAGCCCGAAATTACTGCAATTGTAAGGCAGACTTAGCGGAATGTAGATTAACCACCATCGAGGTAAGGAATCCCTTACAGAATGCGAAGTCGGAATTATTTTTTGTTTTTTTTACAAAGCTTAGCGCAATCACCTCTGTGGAAATGTATACGAGCGCTGAAATGGCGGCCATTGAAAAGAGAGATTTCAGCTTTTGACCTGACTTCTGAGCAACGCACGATTGATTCCGTATTATTTTTTGGAATCACTGCTATATCTTAATCTGATATCCCGTCCATCGTCGCCGATAAGGTCAAGCTACGATTAGCACACATCAAGTCCACCTGAAGTCCAACAAAGCGCCCGGCCATAACGATATGATAGGGCAAAAGCCCTACCGGATTTCTGGTGCGCATAAACAATGCTATGCTCTAATTTGCTGGTTTCCCTGGTCAATGGAACCATCCCCATATTGTAATGACTCTTGAGAAGGTTGCCAATCTTCTTTCTGTTGATGCCTATCGGCCGATCAGCTTACTATCTAACTTTTACAAGGACGTGCGTCAACTCAAGTATCACCGTGTAGAAACGCACTTTTATGGTTACTGATTTCAATCGGTTAATACCGATTAAGGGTCACAGTTTGAATTATGGAATTCTTGTAACTGCTTGTTTTATTAGTTTAAATTTCAATTCGATAATTTGCTGGGATTTGGAGAATGTTGTAAGTATACTTTTAATCAGGGAATGAAACCGGAACCGGAACCGTTAACCGAAATTAGCCGTTTCAAATGTAGTACCGTAACCGTAACCGGATATATAAATAATTTTTCAGGAACCGAAAACCGAAACGTTCGTACCGGTACGGTTTCGGTACAATTTAAAATTTAATTTTTTGTTTTTTTGCCTATGAACATGGTTTTGCACCATAAAAAAATTTCTTGAATTATATGTTAGACTTACTATGCTAGAATGCATGCATTTGTACGTTTATACATACACATATATTTGTTGATGAAATTCGATTTTCTTTACTTTTTAAAATTTTAAAAATTACTTTGCTGGACCGATACGAGAACCGGAACCGAAAGGACAAAACCGAAATAGAACCTTTTATAGCTTCCTTACATTGCCGCCGCTATGCAAAAACCGATATCTTACCGGCAAAGCTGCTTACACTGGACACAATGTCGATAAGAATGCCGCCAACTTGAGATAGTCAGTGGTTTTTTGTTTACTATAAATCAAACAGTCATATAATTTATTGCAAAAACGTAATTGATGCAGCGAATTTGCTTCACAGACTGTGGCAATAGTGAATAGTGAATAGTCCCTTGATGGTATATAGGCCATATTCTCTTATTGTATTGACCATTTCTGCATAGATACCCAAACTTTTCTGGCCCCACTCAGATCATTCAATACGTCCCCCATATTTTCATAAAAAACGTGCCCATGTCCACTATTAACCTTTTGGGCTTCGCGGTTATTGTTTCCTCTTACTTTTAAAAACATAAGAAATAGAAATAAAACAAAATAACATAAAAATAAATAAGTGCGCCATTTTCAACATTCCATATCAGCTGTTTTTGATGTCGATTACCTAATTTTTAATCGAAAACAGCTAGCGCTGCCACACTTTCCGTCAACAATTTTGGTGATACCTGGCACAGCGCGTCAGGGGTGCATTTGGGCCTTACAATCGGCAATTCAAATTTCGAAGGCTCAGATGCCCAAATGCACCCCTGACGCGCTGTGCCAGGCTGTGCCAGTCAATGTAAACCTAGCATAAGAACGCTATTACCGAAATACTCGTTTCGGTACGTACCGGAACCGGAACCGAAATTCGTTTCGGTTTCATTCCCTGCTTTTAATAATTAATATTAATATTAAAGCTCGAAAAGTTGCAGTGGCAAATGGGAGCCAAAGTGCTAAGGACAATGGTGCTGGAGCATAAAAATGTAGCTGAAAATTTTATAATATCAGCTAAAAATTCCGTAAGCCAAATATTTTTAAAAAGGCTTTGAATAAAAGTATTTACATTATGTTTCGACATTTGGCGCTTTCGCGCCATTTAATTTGATGACTTTTATTGCTAAACCAGCTGTTTGGTCAGGCTGACAGCTGTTCACGAAACTTAGCGCTATTCAGAGTCCAAAAGGATCTACAATAGTACATGGGATCCCACTAGTGTACTAAACGGATTGTTCCTGAAACGAAAGCAAATCAATAGCAAAGCAGTTGCAGGAATCCCATAAATATGTTTGTTATATCGATGGCGCCATCGATAGTTTTGCAGCCCTAGGTTATATGCAAGCATTATTTGTAAACAGTCGCAAAAAAATTTAGTTGAATGAATTAATATCTGCTGCTTAAAGTAAAAAAATGAGAATAGAAATATTATTAATAGTATGCATGCATTTTATTGGATCGCTGACATTCAAACCAGTGGTAATATTGCATGGCGTTCTTTCGGGAGCTGAATCAATGACTCTTTTAGTGCGACAAATTGAAAAGGTAATGTACATATATTAACCTTTCTTTGTTATTGTTTACTTCCACAATGACGAGTTCAAAGTCAAACTAAAAACTTCGTGAATGTTGGTTTTAGCTTCATCCTGGTACAGTTGTATATAATTGTGATAAATTCAGTGGTTGGTACAGTTTGGAAAATGCTTGGTGGCAAGTTCAACAGATTAAGGATTATATAGGTAACATACATAATATGCTTTGATTAGAATTGTTTATTAGTTCATTGTACTATAGATCAAATTGGACAGCTTCATCCAGATGGCATAATTGTGCTAGGTGAGTGCTGGTTAAAAGCTTCCATAGTCAACTGTGAGTATCACAATTTTAAACTATTCACAGGCTATTCTCAAGGAGGACTCTTGGCAAGGGCAGCGATACAAAGTCTACCCAATCATAATGTAAAAACCTTTATATCGTTATCATCACCACAAGCTGGTCAATACGGAAGTAGGTGCAACGCCTTAAACTAAATGTCATTTAATAATGTCTGTATTTTTTTTCAGCAAGCTTCCTGCATTTAATATTTCCAGATCTTGCAGCAAAGACGGCCTTTGAATTATTTTACTCCAAGGCAGGCCAATACACATCTATTGGTGGTTACTGGAATGACCCGCATAGACAGTCATTATATATGAAGTATAGTGAATTCTTGCCATTAATTAACAATGAAAAGATCAGTTCTAATTCCACATCTTTTAAAATGGGAATGGAGCGTCTCAACAAACTAGTCCTAATCGGTGGACCCAACGATGGCGTCATTACTCCTTGGCAGTCTAGGTACTATAATAACCTGATCCCATAATATATTCTGTACTTAAACCTTCATATAATTAAGTTCGATCATTAGTCATTTCAGTTACTTCAATGAATCATTGGATGTGGTTCCGTTTTATAAGCGAAAAATATTCTTGGATGACTCGATTGGTTTAAAAAAATTGCTGGAGGCAGAAAAACTAATAATAATTGTAAAGCCACATGTACATCATCTTTCGTGGCACACTAACAGAAAAGTTATTAATCAAGTTATAATGCCGTACTTGGACTAAACTGGAAAAATGTTGGACTGGATTGAGTGGGAGGCTGTGATGGGAATGATGAAAAATTCATTTTTGAACTGATAAGTACACATGTATATGATGTGTACAGACATAATACTTACCTGACCTATTATAATAGCCAAATAAACAAACAACTATTATTTTTAGTAATTATAAATTTAATAATTTTAATGACAATATTTTACTTGCATTTTAATATATTTCACTTTTGTACATATTTTTATTATAATAACGAATATTTTAAATTAAAAGTGAGACACATACAAACAAAATATTTAAACAATGCACCGATATGTTAACAAGGTTGCCGATACTAACAGCTGATAAAAAAACTATCGACAACGTGTAGCTGATTCTAAAAATATCGATAAATGCGTCTATGACGGCCCGCGTATTAAGTTGTGAAATTTCTATTTCTGTTGGCGGGAGTGATTATATTAATGCTTTATATATTTGGCAAATCAACACTGCAAAATAAATATGGCAGAAGGATATTCTGCTGAACAGGATGCTGAGAATGTTATTCGCATAATGGTGGCAACTGACAATCATTTGGGATATGCCGAAAAGGACGCTGTGCGCGGCGAGGATAGTTTTAGGACATTTGAGGAAATACTGGAGATGGCCGTGGCCGAGGACGTGGATATGATACTGCTGGGCGGCGATTTATTTCACGATGCGGCGCCCAGCCAAAATGCGATGTACAAGTGAGTTGACATTAATCGAGTCTTAAAGGGAATTGAAACTTAAATTTCTCTTGCAGATGTATTGAATTGTTAAGGCGATATACTTTTGGGGACAAGGCGGTGTCCTTAGAGATATTGAGTGATCAGGCGGCTTGTTTTCACAACACCGTCAATCAATCAGTTAACTATGAAGATCCTAATTTGAACATTGCCATTCCTGTCTTCTCCATACACGGCAATCATGATGATCCAAGTGGATTCGGGCGTCTGAGCTCCTTGGATCTTTTAAGCACAACGGGCCTGGTGAACTACTTTGGCCGCTGGACAGATCTTAACAAAGTGGAGATAAGTCCCATTCTGATACGCAAAGGCGAAAGCAAATTGGGATTGTACGGACTTAGTCACATACATGATGCCCGCTTGGCGCGTTTGTTTAAGGACTACCAAGTGGTGATCAATGGACCCAATGAATTAGATGAGGAGTGGTTCCATCTGATGGTTGTTCATCAAAATCGTGCTGAAAATCGAGGCGTGAAAAACTATATTCCAGAAGAGGCGCTACCTTCGTTTTTACATTTGGTTATCTGGGGTCACGAGCACGATTGCCGCATAACTCCCGAATTGAATGTGTTGCGTGATTTCTATGTTTCCCAACCCGGTTCTTCTGTGGCGACTTCTCTGTCCGAGGGCGAAGCCAAACAGAAGCACGTTGGCCTTTTACAGATATATAAAAGAGAGTTTTCCCTCACGCCTATGCCTCTGCAGACTGTGCGTCCATTTGTCTTTGACTCAATTATTCTGTCGGAGTATGTAGACAAGCTCAATCTAGGAGAGGGAGATGCCTCCACAAAGGTTTACAATTTCGCCAAAGAACGCGTGGAAGCCATGATTGAAGAAGCCGAAAAGCAACTAACGGGTCATCCAAAGCAGCCAAAGTTACCGTTAATACGATTGCGTCTATTTTTTAATGAAGAATCGCACATGTTTAACACCATACGCTTCGGCCAAACGTTTGTCAAGCGTGTGGCTAATATCACTGATATGGTTAAGTTTGACAAGGTTAAAACGCGATTCAAGGGTGACAAGATTAGTGTCGACAAAGAAGCGATGCAACGCGCCATGGTAACTACTTATTAATATACCGTGTAATTGTATTTGATGTATAATGGGGACTTTTCTAGGAGATGGGAAATACGACAACTGTCGAGCAATTGGTAGAGAGATACTTCGAGCAAGCCAAGAATCCGCTTAAGCTTATGCACTCAAAAGCATTGGCGGAAATTACCTATCGCATGGTGGATTGCTCAAATAACAATGCCGCTGAAAATATATTCAAGTTGGTTTATTGGTATTCAAAAATCAAAAATAATTCTACTAATATCCTTCAACCAATTGCAGTTTTTACAGTAAGAAGTCTTTCGAGCATTTGATGGAAACACTACCCGATGACCAGAGTATTGACGAGGAACTGATTAAATTTAGGCTCCAATACAGCGCCGATAATCTGCTAAAGGAATTGGACTCCTCTGATTTCAAGGAAAAAGTCTCTGCAGCTGCAAATGAAAAATCATTAAAGATTGAGGCTAACGCTTCAATGACATCAGCTGATGATAATCGCATTCGGGGGGCTGCCCGAGGACGAGTTGCACGTGGTCGTGGTCGTGGTCCTGCTGCGTCTAACAGCGACACAACCACTCACCCTACCGACACAACAACCGTGAGCTGTTTTTACCTATTTTACCTATGAATTTGTTAATCATTCACTTTCTCTTCGTCTTATGCAGCGTTCGTCGGGCAGGCAGCGAACGCTTTTAAGCGCCGTCAACAGTGGACGCCAAGCTAAGCTACAAACCTATGTTATACCTGATGACTCCGATTAACTTGTTACAAAGTTTTGCTTAAGAAGCACAATTGCATTCCTTTCAACGATTTATATTGTTAATGGCTATCAAATTGCCTCTAATCAACCATTTTTAATTTTATGCAAAGGCCATAGAAAAGTTAATTCCGTTTCTGAAATGACTTATTCATCTAGATAGCAAAATAGTAATTTGATTGATCTGATGAAACATTGCCGCTAATTAAGAACGTTCTTGTAAATTTATAATCTTTAAAGATTGGTTAGCCTTAACAAGCTAATTTATGTAAGAAGACCTAACTACTTACCAATCCTGATATCATCTATTCAAACATATGTATGTAAATCTGATTGTGGCATGATAGCATAGTTCCTCCTCAACTTTGTAGAAAACAATTTTTGTTATTTCTTCCTTAGGAGAAGAAATTCGAAATATTTCAGTTGAAGTAAAATTCAGTTCAAGGGGTCCAAAGAAGTTCGTGTGGTCATTAAAGCAAATCGATATTAACACTTAATACTTTGTTTATTAATTTGAGAAGAAACCACTTGGGAGTTAATTGGGTGGTGCCATGTAAAGCACCATTATTTCTCTAAAACTTACACTTAAACTTAAATATTGGGCGCCAGTCTGAACCCGCAATGGAGTCAAAGCTCGATTCGGCTTAAATTTCTTTGGTAGTCTAGCTGCATCTGCTTTGGACACACATATACAAACACAAGCGCACACACAACTTGGACAAGATAAGGGGATCAAGGATGTCCTTCTACTGCTGATGATACTCGTAGTAGTAGCGATATGGATCCACGGAGGAGCTACCACCGGCAGCTGTGACGCCTACTCCGGGATTCTGTTTCGATACGGGCCTAATGACGTATGTGTTTCGTCTGAAAGATAAGTATTAATATATTAAGTATATTAAAAATAATAATAATATAAATGATAACAATATACTGATTGACATCACTTTAAACTGAAATAATTGATCATTCGTTTGCCGAAGATCGGAGTCTCACCTGTTGTGCTCGCCGGCGTGCACCTGGAAGCTGGTCTCTTCGCTATGATCGTGTGAGAAGAGCTTCTTCAGTGCGATGATCCCGGCTATGGTCAACGCCACTTTGCTGATAACCAGCGCCTTGCCGGCAATCGCAGCCAATGCCTTAAGACCCAGTGGGCCAGCGATGCCCATAGCAGTTAACAACGCAGCAATCACATACTTGATGTGTCCACCATCCTTGTGCTTTTTCTTCTTGTCGCCATGTCCACGACCTACATCGTGATCTGCATCCAGGTTCAAGTCCATGTCAAACTTAAGCGTATGCGTACGCATTAGCTTGTCGACCTTGGATAGAAGAGCGCGATCTAGAGGAGACAGACTGCCGAATTGTCTGGAATCCGTCAGGGAGCCAATTATGCTATCGGTGTCACTTTGATTCTGCTTCTCCAATACCAGACCGTTCACAACCTTTATAGAGTCCTGGTCCAACGCACGCGTCAAGGCATGCAACGCCTTCTGCTTGAGGCAGCCAATAAAATCATTCCTCTCCTGACAATCATCGTAGACACGACGCACCAAAGCGAACTCTGGGCCAAGTCCCCAATCGTAATCAACTGACGTGGGAGTCGCTTCAACGGAGCTGTGCCGGCGGCGTCGTGGAATTTGGCTCGAAGCAGCTTCCACGCTTGCTCCGATGCAGGCGGTGCACGCCAGGAGCAGCAGCCACTCGAGACGCGACATTCTGCTGGCGATGTTTTTTTTTTTTTATAAGTATCCCGACGATAATCCACAATCCAACAATTCTGTCCCTGCCAAACGCCAGCGATCTTCGGATGCTACTGCAGCGAAATCGCTGTTCGCCCCTCGCTTTTATAAAATGCGATCCATTGATGGCCACAATCTAGGAATCACTCAGATGGAAACAATTGGCGTGCGCCAATGAGATGCGTCTGCACGAGGCTGTGGGACGGGGAGCTTTCAACTTGCCAATGATTTTGATTAATTAGAATTAGCCATATTGTGGCCATTTTTAGACCCAGTACTTTGAAAAAGTACAAGTGGGTCTATAAAGTTTGTGCAAAAAAAAATGTGCGTAACAGGCAGAAGGAGGCGTGGCAGACCCCATAAAGTATATATATTCTTGAGCAGCATCAACAGCCGAGTCGATATAGCCATGTCCGTCTGTCCGTCTGTCTGTCTGTCCCTTTTTCGAGTTCCTAGATCTCAGAGACTATAAGAGCTAGAGACACCAAATTTGGCATTTACGTTTATCTATAAGTCCCATTACTCAAGTTTGTTTTAGGTTTTTGCCACGCCCCCCTCCGCCCTCGTATATTGAAATACAAAATTTTGAAGTTGAATTACAAGAGCCCCTTTAGTGCTAGAGCCTTAATATAATAAACACTATGGTCCAAACCTGTCCAGAAAATTTCATTCCAATCGGATGATAAACGTGAAAGTTATTCAACTAACAATGTTACGTTCAAAAGGAAGAAGAATAGACGCTAGCGACCTCTGTGTTTATTAACTTAACTTCGTAGTGGCGCCATCTATTGTATGGTACGCAACATTGAAGAAAAATCTATGGTGAACGCTTTACACTCAAAAAGTACTGGGTCTCCCACTGTCGAGCTTGCTCCAATGTAGCTTACTGCATTTTTATAATCTCCTTTATAGCTCTGACATGTTTTCATTATTAACTCACCCATGGCTGGGAAGCTCGTTCAGTTGTCCATTCGTGCTGCTGCAGTGCCTTTGCACTTTTCTGCCTCGGAACAGTGTCAAAACCCCTGCCAACACCCATTAACAACACTTTTCAATTTCTTCTGCAAATTATACCCTGTTTTTTCTATTTAAAATGTTAAATTGTGCGTTTTTACATCTAACTAGCTCCTTGTAACTACCATTTAAAAGACAACACTGTACATTTGTTAAATTAACGAAAATTTATACCACATTCTATGTTATTTAGACCCTTTGGGTCAACCCGATTTGACTTTTAAAGTTATGTTACCAAAAGACTAGCACACTACAAATTTGCATGGTTTTTAATCTAGAAGTTGATACAGTATATCAAAATAGTATTGTCAAAAGATTTAAGTTTTCATTAGAAACAATATAAAATATAAATATATAAAATATATAAATTAGAAATAATATAAAGTTTTGTACTTTAAAATGTGGACTTAACATGGTCCTGTCGTTGTGCATTGCTATTCAGGAAATTTAAAAAAAATTATTGAATAAAAATTATTTTGGCTAAGATTTTGTGCAGTGAATGAAAGATCTAAGTTATTACGAATTTAATTAAGTACATATAAATTAAAAAGTGTGCGAGGCTAGTTAATAATTTGGTACAGGTCATCTGATAGTCGATAACTCCAAATTTGCGAATTTTTGCATAATTGATAACATTATTCCTACTGAGTTTGATGACTATAAGAACATGTATCTTTGGCACGATTCGAATTTTAAATCATATGTAATGAAGAAAGAAGAATTTTGTGCGTTTTTTAAAATTTACTTTTGTATACTTACCCAATGATTTTAAAGTGAAAAATTTAATTATTTAGACATAATTAATAATAAGACATAAGCAATACCATATAAAATAAATGTTAAGTTAATACTGAAAGTTTTTTTTTTTTAATTTTCTCTCTTTAGAATCTTTGGAACATTCGACATTTTACTAATTACGAAAAAACATTCATACTTTCAGTTTACTGTATGTAATTAGATTTGTATAACTATCCAATTCAAACAAACAGCTCACCATGGCTAAAATCTTGTTGTGCTGCCTGAGCCCACAAATCAAAACGGTAATTGTAAAAGAAGATAGACATACCTACATAAGTATATGTACCAATATATATATTGCGAAACTTTATGGAGGTGTAATGCCCCTCAATACGAGTATTTAATGCATTTTTATGATGCGTGCCATAAAGTGATTAAGTCTCCCACATTTGAAGCTGCAGTTGTAGTTATTGGCCCCCATTCATTTGTGAGGATTGATGCTGCTCAAGTATAAATTGATTAGGCGGACGGCTGATTTTATCCAACTCTTTGTGAGCTGGCTGCACATTTGGTGCACTGGCCCAGTGGGTGAAATTGAGTTGAATACAGTAAAGAAAATTTTCTTTTTGCTTTTCATGCATGAAAAACTATCGCATGGGGCTTGCTAGTGGGACGCTCAGCGCCGATGAAAGCTGTCTGTGTCAGAGCAAAGTATTCAATTTTTTGGGTAATTGTTGACAGTTCTCTTGTAAATGTTGTGGTGTAAAGTGTTGGAGATACTTTCGACGCAATACGATCTACATTTTTCTAATTGTTTTCACTGGTTTCATTTGAGAAAGTTGACGAGAGTCTACTTTTCCTGTTTACATTCTAATTTGTGTCAAATAAATCGTTTTCATTTTCACAATAATCCTTTAATTTCTTTGAAATCCTTTTACAAAATATTATATTTCAATAAAGAAAATATTTATGTACTTACTTGCATCCATACTCAATTTCCAATATTATTACTTTCAGCACCACAAGATTTTAATAATAGGCAAACGTAAATTTGATACATCTAATTGTAAGCTTACTATATGTATATATAATACACCAGGCAACAGCAAAAACGACTCCTGGCCGAAAATTGATTTTAAAAAATGTCCTTGGGTGTAGTTTTTTTTATAATTCTAAAATTTAGCTAGATGTTTTTAGTGCTCTTAAATTTTTTATCATTTTTCGATAACGGCATGATTTTCAAAACTTTACAGATTCTAAAAGCTTATGAATATATATACTAATCATTAATACATTGTTTTTAATTTAATGTAATTTTTAATTTAATTTGTCCCCATAATTTAAAATTTTTGGTTGATTTTTCAAAAAAGGACGTCGGTGCGCTCCCTCAGGATGGGCTCCAAAAAAGCTGATATTTTGCACACATTAATATTTTATAGCGGGTCAACTATTCCGAACCCAACCCAATCGAAAAAAAGTGTTTTTCGCTACAGCCTGGTACATATGTGGAAATCAAAGGGATCGGATCACTATATCATATAGCTACAACAGATCGGCTATAATTCAGCAAGTAGTAAAAACTATTTTTGTTTCTTAAGATATATTAGCCAAATTCACCTGTTATCTGTTTAACATAACTGTACATAAACTGACGAAATTTGGTTAGAATCTGATAGCTATATCATATAGCTGCCATAGTAACGATTCAACATGTAGTAGGAAAAACGTTTTTAACTTTTTTTAAACTCAGATTTATTTACCAAACTCGCCTGTTTTCGGTTTGGTATAGCTGTAAATAGACAGACCAAATTTGGTAAGAATCGGATCACTATATCTTATAGCTGACATAGGAAAGAGCGGCTCGAAATCAACATATAGTATAAGAACATGTTTCTTTCTTAAGATATCTAAACGAAACTCACACATTGTGTGTTTGGTATAGCTTCAAACAGCCTGACCAAATCGGACTACTATATCATATAGCTGCCATAGGACCGATCGGTTCGAAATCATCATCTAACATATTTGTAAGTAATCTGACGGCTTATACAGGGCTCAGCAAGGGTATCCAAATTTGACACGCCAAACTTAGCTTGCGCTGTATTATATTATTAATTTGTTTGCGTCACTTTTGTGTTTGTTCTCTGCAATAGCTGCTGCATAAATGTAATTTGTTTGCTCTATGTCTTCTTTGTGGTTCAATATGCATTCTCTTTTTTGTTGTGTTCTTAAGCTCTCCAACTTCAGTCTCGTTCTCTCTCTTCTCTCAATGTCCAGAATTTTGGCATTGTCGAAGTCAGCTGTGTGCCCTGTTGTTGTTTGTTGAGCGAGCTACAAAGTTTTAAAATATATATTTGTTAAACTATTGATTTAATTTAAAAACAATGTATTAATGATTAGTAGATATATTCATTAGTTTTCGGATGCTGTAAAGCTTTTTAAAATCGGTAGTGCCATTCTAGAGAAATTTTTAAAAAGAGCTAAAAATTGCTGCCTTGTGTTATTTACGTTGAAGATAAAAATTACATTTAAGGGAATATTTGATTGTTTCTCTTTGGTAGAGAAGATGAGTGGAATTGGGTTGCATAATATAAGAATCTTGAATGAAATTAAACCCTTAAACTTTTATTCCAAGTAAAACTTTTTAACCATAATGAAAACTACTTAAATATTTATCCTTCAATCCATGTTGCAGTGTTCACAGATTCACTTAAAAGTCAATCATATGTCTTTTTCGGAACAACAAGCTAAATACACGTTGACTGCTTTGCACATAATATGCCATATATAAGTACTGACAATATACTATACTTATAAAAGTAGACATCATCTCATGTGGTTGCCACACGCACACACGAAATCTTGTGCTCAAGATGGCGTAAATAATTTAATACATCAAGAAAATTGGAAATGAAAGTTTCTTTGTTTTGGCTTGGCCGCAGATAACTTTTAGTTTCAATACTCGCCCAGAAGGAGGGAAAAGGAGCGGAGAGAAGGAAAACAATTGTGCGATTTATTTGCACATTTAACGAGTGTGGAGCTACTTCTTCTTCTTCTTCCACATCATCATCATCATCATTGAGCTCTTATCGTCAATAATCATCATATGCTCAAATTTTTGGTCGCTTAATTGGAAAATTGT
The DNA here is from genome assembly GCA_035044365.1 of Drosophila neotestacea. Classification (NCBI taxonomy): domain Eukaryota; kingdom Metazoa; phylum Arthropoda; class Insecta; order Diptera; family Drosophilidae; genus Drosophila; species Drosophila neotestacea. The sequence continues at coordinate 29,123 of JAWNMD010000703.1, forward strand.
TGTTGTTTCCATTCTATTCTGTGGCTGTGGAGTGAACATTACGGCTGAGCGATTGAAAGATTGGATAGCTGGATGATTGGATGATTAGTTGCTCATCCGAAAGAAAGAGAGAGAGCGTGAGTGAGTGTGTTTGATTGATGACTCTTACGTCCGGACGCAGGCATCATTTTGTGGCATTGTTGCAATAATATTTGCTATTCGCCAAGTAGTCAAAGCTGTTCCATATTTAATATGGGATTTGGGTGTGTTTGAGGGAGGACAGAATCTAGTCCACTCTGCGATTGCGCAAACTTGAGGTAGAGGGTGGAATATTATTTCATATTTCATCATATTTCATAACATGACCCCTCTTTGCACACTGTGGGCGTAAACCGAATGAAACATCTCCAAAATGGCGCCTTAGCTATCCAGCTATCGGGTGCAGCCCTTTGAAGTCACCAAGGGGTTGGCAGTTTTACCTGCAGCGCACACTTGGAAAATGGAAAATGGAAAATGGTTTTATCAAAAGAAGTCGAAACCACAAAGAAAATCTCAACAGTAGATTGCAAGCTACATATCAAATCAGCAAACCCGTATCTCGTATCTTCTTCATGTTTGCACCTTTCCTCCAGCAAATATATACACATACAGAAGTAAATATATATGTTTCTGTGAGTAAGTATATAGACAAAGAAAGAAGCGGGAATGCCGCAGACGACTTTGTTCTATCTCTTTAGCTGCGGTTCATTCGGCTCGCTGTTTCCCATTTTCCCAATTTTTCTGAACTGCTGGCAAAACTCTTCACATTTTAAATTTGTTGACTTGCAACTAGCTTGGGCTAAGATTTTTTTCTCTCAATCACGCCCTTACAACGCCCACTTTTTCACAGTTATTTTTCTTGTTTCAGCATGTTGACTACAGTTGGCAGGGGGTTTGTATACTTACTTAGTACTTACAATAGTTTCTACACTGCAAATAAAGATAATAAAGACGTATAATAGAAATAATGTTATATGGTACCTGTATTTTTAGATGAAAGGAACTATACTATTTCAAAAAAATAATTTACATATTAATTAGATTAAAGTAATCACAGTTGCAGCGTTATGATATATAAGGGTCTCTAACCCATTATATTTTTTAGCAGCAACTCTAGAGAAATTCTCCAATATTGAAAAAATTTGCCGTTGAAAGCCAGGATGTGCTCATCGTCACGCACGGATGATACTGCGTACGAAGCTGCTTGGCATCAACAGCAGCAAATGTGCAAGCTTTCCAGAAACCTGTCATAAAAAAGATTATTTTAAATTATATTATTATACCCTTGCAGAGGGTATTATAATTTTGTCACAAAATGTGTAACGCATTGAAGGAAGCCTCACAGACCCCATAAAGTATATATATTGTTGCTCAGGGCGATGAGCTGAGTCGATATAGCCATGTCCGTCTGTCTGTCCGAATGTTTCTATGCAAACTAGTCTCTCAGTTTTGAAGCTATCTTGATGAAACTTGGTACAGGTCGGATCGGATAATTATATCATATAGCTGCCATAGGAACGATCGATTCGAAAACAACATTTAGTATGAACAACTTTTTTGTTTCTCAAAACATCTCAACCAAATGTACACATTGTGTGTTTGATTAAGTTTTAAACAGGCTGACTAAATTTTGGGTAAATCGGACGACTATATCATATAGCTGCCATAGGAACGATCGGTTCGAAATCAACATTTATCAAATTTTGTAAAAAATCTGACGGCTTACACAGGGCACTGCAAGGGTATCCAAACTTTGGCGCGCCAAAGTTAGCTTGCGCTATATTTTTTTTATTACTATTGATAATGTAAATTTTACTATTTTGTTAGTCCTTTTTTTATTTTTTTAATTTAAAATTAGTTATTTCAAAAAACAAAATATTTTCATTATAAAATATCGGCCTTTTTAATACCTAATTTAATAAAGGGCATTTAGCTGACTCGAAGTCCACTTACAAAAACAAAAAAAGAATAAAATCAGAATATATGTATGTATATAATAAATATTATATACAATAATATATAAAGTATGGCATACTTTGAGGTGTCAATTTACATTGTGTAGCATGCAATATGGCAAGTTTCGTCGATTTATTTTGGAATAAAGTCTATTTTGAAAGGTGTTTTTATCAACAAACGTTTGATGACAATACATTGAAAATACATCAAATTTAAATTATGTAAACAAAATTTTAACAAGGGACCATTCTGTTAAGCTAGAAGCTGTGCAACAGAGTTGTTTAGAGCGAATGCTTTGCAACTCTCAGCAACTCTCAACTCAGATAACGTGCAAAATAGAAAATTGGCATTAGCATTATAAGTTTTATGTAAAAACTTTACCAAAAAATATTATTTCGTTCTTGATTATTAATTTATACTACATATGTCCAATTTTACTTGATACTTGGCAACTCTGGAATTACCTACATCAAGAATCGTAAGGTTCTGCATTTTTAAGGCGTTCTATTAAAGAGGCTGATGGCTGCTGGGGAGACTATCAAATATGGATTCAGTTTGAGCTTCTAGCTCATCCCTCTTCTCTTCAGGAAGACCATATTGCAGCAAGTTGCATTTAAAACTTTTAAGTGGCAGCTGCGGTTGATGCTTGGCTTTGTTTTTAGTTGGCAATGGAAGAAATTTGCATTTGACCAGGTGAAAGGTGGCACATTCCAACAGTGCTTCGACTACTTGTAGACTGACTATATACATAGTACATAGTGCTTATCGCTATATGCCATTTTTATTAGAAGTCGACTATACCAATATTTGGATTAGGTTTTGGGTTGAAACAAATTGTTGCAATTCAAACAGAAATATAATTTTTGTTGGCACATAACAGACAAAGGGACACACATACATGTACATATCGTAACGTATTTATGGCATGCCGACACGTACGCGATATATTGCAACCCAATCGAGGGGCAGTCAAGGGAATGAGAGGGGGAATAGAGGGGGCAGGGAGTTGGCAACGCTTTTATTTATTTGGTAAACTTCGTTTTTATCGCACAAGGACCAAAAAGGAAACACAACAGAGAACGACGCCATGTTGAATGCTCTTTGGGTTTGAGTTTCAGATCTGGGTATACATCTAGTTCTAGGTGAAACTCTGGGGGTTGTCTTTGGGGGGGTTGTCTCATAAAAACGTTTCATAGAGAAAAAGAGCCCAAGCACCCAGTCAAGTTGCGGCAAAGTCGTGTACTTTGTGTTTGTTATGCTTGTCAAGCAGCTTGCACACGCGAAGAAGGAACAGAAGAGCAATGGGGGAAGGGCTGCTAGTGGGAGGTGGGATATTTCGATTTAATATCTTTGGGTGTTATCGTTAAATGTTTGCTTGAAGGGTGATGAGACTCTTACAACGAGCCATGTTGATTATGGTTTCAATTTTGGTATTTACATTTCATTTTATTTGAAGCCCATAAAAGCCAGTATAGATCGTAATGTTGACTAGACATATATTCGATGTCTTCGATATACCACCCCAAGACTTGCCACAATTTGCGACATCTGTGTGACTTTTAAATTGGCCCCTCCAAATGTGTCAAGATCATTATACTTGCGAGGATTCCACGAAGGCAAAAGCGAAGGTCTGGTCTGGCTTAGTGCCAAATTAAAATGATGCATACTATAAATGGCACACGAGCATATCTTGGCTTTTTGACAAGGGTTCTACCTGTTGTTCCAATTGCCCAACTGCCCATCATATGTCATAATTATAGCCGCAGAAGGATCTTCCTTCCTTCCTGCCATTCTACCATCCTATGCTTTTCGGCATTGCCTGATAATTGGTCCAACACAGTATTAACTACCTTGCCGGCGGCTGATTAAGTCTAGACTAAAACAGTCAGATTTTGAATGTTTTGACATTTTGGCACTTGATTGGCAAAGAATGGGGATTATAAACCAAAGTGGAACATTTACTTTAAAAGATTATAATTACTTGCATTCAATTTTGTATAAGTTTGAATCTATTTATACATTTTGGAATAAATTTGTTCCAAAATAAAATTTGTTCCAAAATTTATTCCAATAAAGAATTAAGATTCCAACACGCTTAGATATTCTAAATATTTAATGTATTTGCAAGTATACAATTTGAAATTGTCCACACGATATTGGTTTAATTTAAATCAAGCTTAAATATGACACTATTTTGTGGTATTCTAAATTAAATCAAAACATTGTGAATTGTTAGTTAATAAATAAATTTTTAATATGCCTTTTGAAATTTATTTTGCATACTTTTTGGTATTTATATAACAATAAAATGTGGGCTTAATAAAAACTAAATCTTCAGACTCCACACAATTAAAGTATAATCTGGTTTCCCAATAATTTGATTGACAGTTATTATTTTGATTAATACTTGACAGAATTATTTATTAGATCTAGAGTCAAGTAAACCGTCAAGTTTTACCCAATATAAAGGTCGCCAACCAACAAAATATACTATTTTTAGACCCAGTACTTTAAAAAAGTACAAATGGGTCTATTAAGTTTGTGCAAAAAAAAATGTGCGTAACAGGCAGATAAAGGCGTGGCAGACCCCATTAAGTATATATATTCTTGATCAGCGTCAACAGCGGAGTCGATACAGCCATGTCCGTTTGTCTGTTTGTCGAATTACAAGAAAACCTTTAAGACTAGCGCCTTGATTATTGGAATATATAGTACTCATTATAGTCCAAACCTGTCCTGAAAATTTCATTCCAATCGGTTGATAAACGCGGAAGTTATTCAACTAATAATGTTACAGGCACAAGGAAGAAGAAGAGACGCTAGCGACCTCTATGTTTATCAAGTGGCGCCATCTATTGAATGGTACGCAACATTAAAGAACAATCTATAGTGAACGCTTTGCACATAAAAAGTACTGGGTCTCCTACTGTCGAGCTTGCTCTACTGTAGCTTACTTCATTTTTAGACCCAGTACTTTAAAAAAGTACAAATGGGTCTATTACGTTTGTGCAAATGTGCGTAACAGGCAGAAGGAGGCGTGGCAGACCCCATAAAGTATATATATTCTTGATCAGCATCAACAGCCGAGTCGATATAGCGATGTCCGTCTGTCCGTCTGTCTGTCCTATTTTGTGTCACCTAGATCTCAGAGACCATAAGAGCTAGAGACACCAAATTTGGCATGTAGGTTCATCTATATCTCCCATTGATCAAGTTTGTTTTGGATTTTTGCCACGCCCCCTCCGCCCCCGGAAATTGCAAAACAAAATTTCAAAGTCGAATTACAAGAGCCCCTTTAAGACTAGCGCCTTGATTATTGGTACATATAATATACACTATAGTCCAAACCTGTTCATTCCAATCGGATGATAAACACGGAAGTTATTCAACTAACAATGTTAAAGGCAAAAGGAAGAAGAAGAGACGCTAGCGACCTCTGTGTTTATTAACTTCGTAGTGGCGCCATCTATGTTTGGTACGCATTATTGAAGAACAATCAATAGTGAACGGTTTGCACTCAAAAAGTACTGGGTCTCCTACTGTCGAGCTAGCTCCACTGTAGCTTACTGTATTTTTATATAGTTATTTTGTACAAAACCTTTAAAATATACCAAACACTGTGTGCAAAGATTCCTGATAAGATTAAGCCTAGGAGAGTTATGGAAATAAATGTTTCAAGATTCTACAACAATTATGCTTAAATAAGATGACAAGAAGCGGTTAAACAAACCGTTATTGGTAATAAAAACTCAATTAGGCCAAAAGCCGACTACCACAAAGTTCAGTCTAAGTATGAGCAAGAAAAGAGGAGGTGTACGCGAGCGAGAGCGAGAGCTGGATAGTGGGTTAGTTGCAGTCTTGAGATAAACTGCTGAGGGGATCGGTATGGAAAGGTGTTTCCCGATGTTCGCTGTGTGATTTATATGGCTTTTAGGATATTTTATTAAAATGCATATTCGTTGCTCGAATGTCATTTGGTCGACGGTCGCTCGGTCGGCGAATGTTTATGATTTTCATAACGTCCGCAGCCATTGGTTGCATTTGCATTTGCATTTGCATTTGCAACACGACTTGTTGGCTACCACATCGTGACGTTGCTTGTTGCTCCAACAACCGTTGTATGTCATAAATTGTCACCGCGAGTGGCAACTGAAGACTGGAGACTGGAGACTGCAGAGTGGCGAGTGGAGCAGACCCAAAGCAGACTTTGCGATCGGGGCCGCAAGTCAGGTGAAGATATTGTATCTGATCGCTGCGCCCGCTGCGGGTCATAAACAAGCGATGCGTGTGCTCTCGATGTGGAGTGCAGTCCTTGGCGACGTCTTCTCTTATTTTGCTTGTTTTTACATTTTTATACACATACATACGTGTAAATATATATATATAAATTTTTAAGTTTAATTAAAGCAGTTTGCTTGTCTTTAGTTTTGTATCTGCAGCAACAGCAACAGACGACGACGTTTGTGGCTTAGTTTGGGATTCGTTTATCGGTTTATTTAAATTTCGTTTTGGGGTTCGTATTTATGTCCATAATCAGCACATGAAATCCCGTTAAATCGCCTCATAAGGCAGTTCGCCATTTTGGCCCGCTTATCGGTAAAGGCAACAGCAGCAGCTGCCCCGCCCACTCTGCTTAAGGGGCTGAGTTTTATTGTGGCGTACAGAAATTGGATTTGTATCAAAATACAAAAACACAAACACACATATACAGATAGGTTGTGTAAATGTATTTCACTTTATGGCAACTCATATCTGACAGATATAAAAGCTCAGACACAAACACACACACACTTACAGCAAGACGCCGCCATTTTGTATATGTACATATATATAAGTATATACATATGTTGGTTTGTGTGTGTTAAAGATTGACGACGACGACGACAACGAAGAAAAATGATAATAAAATAACGCAAATATGGCAGAAGGAAATGCTCGTTATGCGAGGATTTTCTTTTTGTTTTATGTATTTGCCACATAAGCAGCTTAAGTGGCAACACACACAAACATCCGCACACCCACACACATACAATCAGCGAGATAAAGAGAAAGAGATAGATAGATATGTCGTATTTCTGCATATAAGAACGAAAGGATCTGGCATAATGCTGACTACAAGGCATGTCGTTTCTGCCGCATGTGCCATAATTTGCAGCCAAGTGCCAACAGAGCAGGCAATACACACATACATACACACACACACACACACACCCGTCGATACACTCAGCACACACAACAAGGATAACATTTTTTGGTTGAAGTTCAGCCTTGGATTTTCGTTCTACGTTGCGAAATGGGCAGAATTGGAGTGAGAAAATGGAGAGATGGGAATGGATCTGGATCTGGAGGCATATGGAAAAATGGGTGCATGCCATAAAAACAATAGCGCACATAAATTCTGCACAAATATATATAAAGTATGCAAAAAGGCATAAAACGAACAAAGAAGCCAACAATCCGTTGGTTCCATTGGAATGAGTATTGGGTGCTGCCAACTGCCAACTGGGTCCGTTGCATACAAAAATGAGCTGGAAAACACAAATATACACTCACACAATCACACAGACACACACTCGCAGTCATTCTGAAAATGGTTACGAAAAATCGTAAAACATGAAGAAAAGTCTGAAAAGTCGCAAGGATTTTTGTTTGCGTTATTCTTTTTTCTTTTTGTTCTGATTTCGTTGGAATTTTAACGAGGCACAATAACCAGCTTGTATGTGTGTGTGTTTGTATGCAATTCAGAATATAACTTATACATATAATACATAAGGTAGGAATTTTGTTGAAATCTTGACTAGGCTTCAATCATAAACAGAAGTTTAAATTTTATTTTTAAATGGAATTAAGAAATCCATAAATCCCTTTACAACAAAACTAAGGCAGTGAAAATCACAGAAAATATTACTTGGATTGTATCCTCAAAACAATACGCAATTTGACTACTTTAATCAATATAATTAAGCCTTATCTGAATTCTTTAATTTTGAACATTTTAATAAGATTTAAATAAGATTTATGAACTTATGTTTGATACTTTACAAGCTAACAGGCTTACGCTTGTTAACTAAATATAGTATAGTATATTATGAAGTCTAGTTAACTTTTGATGCACATATACATAGTATATAATGACTTCAATTACAATTATTGTCGAGCGTTAAGAGCATGATGTGGAAGAACATCTGATATCGCTAGATATCAATCTTCTATACTTAAAGAGGAGGTGGGAAATCGTAGCGAATGCGGAGATTGCCGGAGGCCTTTCACGGTTCTATGACGGGGTCACAGATGTTTGTATTTGTGCCCATCAGCGCTACCAGTAATTGGACATCGGTTCAAGTGGGCAAGGCAGGTCCAATGCCTTGTGAACTTTCACCCCCAAACAATACGGAATATTTCGGTGTAAGTAATTGTGATTTTACGTGTTTTTCTGTTTGATTTTCCATTAATGCAGTTGATGATTTTCCTTGAGTGGTCACTACAAAATTGCGTGAAAATATTCGAGTGACATGGCGAGGGAAAGAGGGTTCGGGTAGTGAATGAATTTGTCGTTTTGGGTGCGTCAGAAATTTATGCTTTTTAGTTTATTGACTTTTGTCCAAGCTGATGGCTGCGGGGGGTTTTGTTGTACCGTTTTATGACTCGAGTTCGGGACCTCATGTGTTGGCGATTCCCGGTCAAGTCGACGTGTAATTGGGAATTTATTAGTCGCTGGAGACTCATTTACATTTTTTTTTTTTGGGCATAGGACAGAGAACTAAGAGAGTGGGAGTCCGCAGGGGTTGAGACGGACAATTTTGATTGCCGGCAAAGGCAGCTGAACAGCCGAGAAGCTACAGTCAAAGTAATTATTAGCAGTTGTTTAATTTATTACTAGGCAATTTTGATTTGTGGCCATATCTAAATTGAGGAGAAGGATACAAATGGACTTGGTCTCGGAGTATTGGCAAGTATTGAAACTTTCAGCTTCCATTATTGCTCTGTATTTAAGTAGAATATCATTAATAATTTAGCTCTTATGTGTATATATGAACAGATTAAACAGACTATCTAGATAAATCTACATAAATATTGTATAATATCTGACTCGACAATGTGAGCTTTTTATATTGTTGCAGAGACTTTTATAATTTTGTCACGAAATGTGTGACTGAAGGATTGAAGGTTTGGCAGATCGCATAAAAATGTATATTTTCTTGACCAGGACCGTCATTCTGAGTTGATATAGCCATGTCCGCAATGACAAAGGCAGCGTTTCAATAAGAGTGGTGAAGGGTGGGGGGGGGGGGGGGGTGGGGAAAGGTGTTGTCCACTTTATCTTCTTCAAGTTTAACATTTTTA
>JAWNMD010000704.1:0-79484 GCA_035044365.1 Drosophila neotestacea
ACCACGTTTTTTTAGCTCCATACAAATTGACCCGCCCTAATATATATATATGTTGGGTAGGAATCACAGATCATGTCATTACACAAAAGTGGCCCTAAGAGTTGTGTTAACACCTATAGGCAAATTTTCAAATGTCTGCTACACCTAAACTTTTTGAGAAAATTATTACTTCACAACTTACTTATTTTATTTAGTTCTATTGTTTCACCTTACGAGCATGGTTTTGTGAAACAGGTCTACAACCACAAACCTAATTGAAATTTCTTCTCTAATGATGAAGGGTTTTAGTCATAGTCATCTTGGCCCTCTGCTTTTCAACCTCTTTATTAATAATCGTTCTCCTATTATTCTACATTCTAATATTTTAATGTATTCTTGTGACGTGTAATTGTGTCTGTCCTTTAGAATTGTGTTCGCTTTTTTAAATGGTGTACATTTAATTTACTAAATCTTAATCTTAATCCTAAATGCAAGGTTATGACTATTTATAGACACTTGCCTCATATTTTTAATTACACTCTTGATTTGGTACCTCTTATAAGATTAGATGAAGTAAATGATCTTGGTATTCTCCTTGACCATAAACTGAGGTTTGATACACATGTTGCTTTAACGGTCAGTGAGGCGACTCACGTTCTTGGGTTCATTAAACGATGAGCAAAGGAATTTAATGACACTAATTATACGACAAAATTACTTTATGTATCTCTTGTTCGTCCGATTCTGGAATATGGTTCATGTATTTGGCCACCATAATACTCTATTCACCAGGATCGTATTGAAGCTGTTCAAAAAATATTTACTTGCATGTCCGTCTGCTGTCCGTCTGCCTGTCTGTTTGTTTCAATGCAAACTAGTCTCTCAGTTTTGAAGATATCTTGATAAAACTTATCACAGGCTCGTCTTTTTGCTCCACGCAGTACATACGTCGGAACTGAACGGATCAGGCTACTATATTATATAGCTGTCATAGGAACGATCGGCTAAAAATTTACTTTTAGTATAAAAACCTTTTTTGTTTCTTAAGATATCTCTATCAAACTCACAGATTATAGAAAGCCTAACCAAAAGCTAGTTCTAATCGGGCAACTATATGATATAGCTGTCATAGGAGTGATCTGTAAGACATCAACCTTTAGTAGAAAAAACTTTTTTGTTTTTAAAGATATCTCAACCAAACTCACCGATTGTGTGTTTGGTTTCGTTGTATACAATCTGCTCAAATTTTAATAAAATCGGACAACTATAACATTAACCTGTTTCCTTTAGAAAACTTGAACTTTCATTTGGGCGAAATGTGATTTAATGCAGTTTATTTGGTTCTTATTTGTGGGCATGCCTAAGCCCTTATATTTTTCTCTCTCTCAAAATAAATCTGCAGCTTTGAATGTCATTGAGAATCACATATATTAATTTATTTTATAACTGTCGACAGTCGCTTTAAAAATTTTATTTTAAAAGAAAAGTCTGCTTTGGTGACCTTTATAACACGCCTGAAAGTATTCTTGTGTAGTAGTTACAAATAAGATTCGGAGAACATCCTGCACCGTACTTCACCGGTCTGGCAGCATCTTAATCTCATTATGTGGGTAGCTTATGTGGGTCTCCAATCGAGGTTTAATATTAAAATACAAAAAATATCCGAATTCAACAACGTCACCAATTTCCGGCAATTATTTCAACTGTCGGCCAATTTAATTTATTCGTTAACCAAAATTAAAACGAAGCGAAAACAAAGAAATCCCCTTGTCCAAATCGCGACGTAGTAAATAGGCACAACCCAGCCCCCAAACCCAAACGAAACTCTCCATTTTCCACTTCCCATTCCCGATTTCCCAATCTCCATCCTAGGGTCACCCCACATTGTGTTTGTTAGCGTGATTTTTCATTCCAAGCGCAATTGGTTTTCAATTCATGGCCATGTAATCCCCAGCTCCGTGGGATATTTCAGGGATTTATGTTGTTTTTTTGTAGCTTTTTTTTTGCAGTTGTTATTGCTGGAGCTATAGAAGAAGTGGGCTGGGAATGGGTCTAAATCTGGATCGCTGTCTGGACGGGAATCCTCTGCATATTATTAGCGAGCACCGCGTGAGTTCGAGTTGAATTTTTAATCAAATGCACATAAATGGCAAAATAAATCAATCAATTTGGCTTCGTTGCTCCCAAATTAGAAGTGACAGCTCATCCGACCCCACGTCTTCTCTCCCTCTTCCAATTATGTGTAGGTGCTACGCATAAATTTCATAAGGACCTACAATTTTCCAATGATTTTTAATAAGTACAAAATAGAAATGACATTGGGCTTAGTTACACTTAAGGTTTGGTTTACGTGTCATTTACAGGAATCAGGATTGGGTTGAGCTTTAGCGGGTGTGGGCTTGGTTGTTGTCTCCTCTGTTGATTCAATGTCTTAAATGTACATAAATATATGTGATAGCGATCTCTCTGCCCTCTCTCACCCATTCTTAGCACGTGTATCGCGTCTTTTAATCCATGAGATATCACGACATAGACACGCTCCAACTGCCTGACTTTGCGTTCATTATGAAAATGACAAATGGAACGCAACTGTCCCTCCTCTTTGCCTAAATCCCTTTCTGTAAACAGAAGGGGGTAATAAATGAGGGGGAAAAACACTGCTCACACAAATCGTCTGGCATCGTTTTTGGTTTCCGCTTTTACTGCGTATTAGGCTTTCTAGTCTTTGTCCCGCGAGCAGATCTTTGCGCACGTGTGGGATTACATCGAAAGGATTAACCTTAAAAGTAACACGAGTATAATTCTTCAACACAACGCCCACTTTCTGTATGTGTGAACAGGCGTACTATTGTTTTCCAAAATGTAAAACTATGAATTTTCTCATATGTAATGAATTAAGAACTGTGAAAATTTCGTTAACTTAAGAGCAGAAAAAAGTAATTAGATTTAAAAAAATGCAGTAAGCTATGGTAGAGCAACGACGACAGTAGGAGAACCTGTACTTTTTGAGTGCAAAGCGTTCACTATAGATTATTCTTTAATGTTGTGAGATTAAAATTTCAATAGATGGCGCCACTACGAAGATATCAGCTGATAAACACAGATGTCGCTAGCGTCTCTTCTTCTTCCTTTGCCCGTAACATTGTTATTCGAATAACTTCCGCGCTTATTATCATATTGGAAAGAAAAGTACCAAAAATCAAGGCGCTAGCATTAAAGGTGCTCTTTTAATTCGATTTTGAAATTTTGTATATCAATTTCCGTGGCCAGAGGGGGCGTGGCAAAAATCTAAAACAAACTTGATCAGTGGGAGATATAGATGAACCTACTTGCCAAATTTGGTGTTTCAAGAGATGGTCTCTGAAATCTAGGTGGCACAAAAAGGGACAGACAGACATAAGGACATATGAACATGGCTATATCGACTCGTCTATTGATGTTGATCAAGAATATATATACTTTATGGGGTCTGCCACACCTCCTTCTGCCTGTTTCGCACATTTTGCACAAACTTAACAGACCCATTTCTACTTTTTTAAAGTACAGGGTCTAAAAATTATGTAATGTCCTGTCCTTACTAATAGTAAATACATTAAACTAAACTTATATATTTCTTAAAAATTGCTAATTTTCTTGCATATAGAAACCAAAAACCCATCAACATTTTCTAAAAACAAATTTAGAAGGTATGAAGACACTTCAGAATACGAAAGTGAATATGCAAACAAATTACTTTAAAATAAAAAAAACGGAGTTTCAGAAGGAAGACCTAACAAATTTTTGGGAAATCACTGAATGTGCATTTCATAACAAAACTTCACACTATACTCTCAAAATTACAGAATAGATATATTTAATAACATATTTACTTAGTTTTAAATTTATAATTATATATTCCATTAGTGTAAGTTTATCTTAAGGACACATATACTTTAATAATTTTAATTTAGCAATTCCCTAAATGGATCACTCCGCTCTTTAAAAATATCGAACCTACATATTCAGATATATTTTAAAATTAAATTTTAAAATTTCAGATTCAGCCTTTCCTACAAACAGATTTATCAACAATTTTTAATATTCACCCTCCCTTGGGACTTCACTCAAGGCTATTTCCTCGTTGCTGACAAATTTGTGTTTAAATTTTAAACCATAATTTGTCGACACGGAAAAGGGCAAACGTTTGCAAGGGAGCTGCCGGCGCAGTTATTAGCCGCAGGGCGGGTGTGGCAAAGGGGTGACATCGCAGGGGGGTTGTGGCAGTCCGCAATTGAATTTAAAAAAGAAAATAAAAACTGCAAAGTACATTTTTCAAAAAGGCAAACAAAACAAAACGAAAAGTGAAACGGAAATGAAAACAAACAATGGAACGAAGGAAAACAAAGTAACCTGAGAAGACAGACCGAGTGACTAGCTAAGTTCAAACGAAAAATGGTTGCCCATCATGAGAGTGATGAGGATGATGATGAAGGGAGAGGACTTTGGTGTGGGTTGAGCATAAGCTCGAATGGCTCGAAAGGGGAGTGTGAAAATGAAATAAGTATAAACAAATAGAAGCAGTGGCAGCTCAATTTGAACAAAGTCAGATGGAAAGGCAGGCAGTGGCAAGACTAGAAGTACTAAACAGGACTAGATCAAGGGTTTTTTTTTTATCTCGGGGGTGACAGTTTATTCATTTTTTTAAGTTGAGACATGAATATCTCTCGCAACGCTGAGGACAGCGCATATTGTTACAGTCGGATTCTAGACGTTGGTTAGGGAAACAAATGGGGGGGGAAAAGATTCTGTTCACATGTAAACTGAAACAGAATCAGTTTTTATTCGTAGCACAGTGAGCGCAACAATTGACGCTGACAAGGATGCGATACGACAACAAGGACAACATGTCATCTTGTTTGTTGTTGCATTTTATTTTCATTGTTTCACTTGTTTATTTGGTTGTTGTACAGGCTCGTTTTAATGAAGTGAGTGCCACAGACCACAGATGTCCTGCCACTTATCTTCCAGCCTTCTCTACTCGTCTTGCCTCTCTCTACTCTCTGCAGGCAGCCTTCACCTCGTTAAGATGAGGCGTTTGCTGGCCAATTGCATTGTCAGCACGATTCCAATTTCAGTCCATGGCTGTGGCATAAATCACGCCGTTTAATAACTAATAAACGACGCTGTCCGCTTGTCCGCAGACCCACGGGTCCTCCTGTCAAGTGGCAGCTGTCACTTTGACCCAACACACAGCGTGGAAAAGCGTAAAATATTCGCTGCTTGCCCCGCTTTGTCTCGCTTTTCCCCGGCGGAGAACAGAGTCCGTGTCAAGTAAAAAACACCCTAGAGGAATCCATCAGTTTTTTGATTTTCTACCTATATTAAGCCATCATTTTTATGCTTTGCTCTCTCGTGTAGCCAGTCAGTCCCCTGGGATCAAATCGTTCTCCGCTCGGGGTCAGTTTAACTCGAAGCTAAGTTCAGGGTGTTTGGCCTTACTTATAATGTGCTTGTATTCTGGATGTTGCTTTAAACTGAGTCCAATTTACATACGCGGAATTCCTTCAATCTTAAGCAGTATTTACACTCAGATCAAAAAGAAATCGTCAAAAATCTGGTTTTTTCACTCCGCTAACAGAATATTAGTATTTTGTTATCGATATACGTGTTCGACATCAATATACATGTTATCTACGCTGTTATTGTGGCCGCTTTATATAAATCAGCTGTTGTTGCTGCTGTTAAACAAAACAAATTAAATGCTGCCACTTATAAACAAAATAATAATATAATCGCTTTCTGGCCTGATGCTACATTATGATCATATAATATATTTATTTTGTCAGGCACATCATTTTAATTAAATTAAATAAAGCCTAATTAACTTGTTTGGTCCTTATGACCTTTGATAATCTGCGGTATTTAAGCAGTGACCTCCAATTAAACGTCGTTAATTCCCTCACACCACATTTTCCCCAAATTTTACTATTCAATAGGTCATAATTTCATCATTCTCTGATGAAATAAGGGGTGGAGGGTTATTTCATTACGTCAAATTGAAATGGCCCGCAAACTGTGCTATGTTAAGTCTAACAGTGCCATTTTGAGTTTAGCAGAACGGCAGGCCCTTACGTTATGAAACGTAACGAGAAGTGTGAACCAACTTTGAAATGAAAAACGGGAAAAAAATTTCGCTGTTTTTTTTATATGGAGTTTTTCATTTCCACGGCGTTTTGACGCGAGTCTAAATACTGCTTTAACTAAAAATTTTTCTAGTTCAAATACAATTAGTCAATTAATTGTTTTAGCAAAGAAACATAATTTCATATAATAATATTCTTATTTATCTCTTATTAGAATCTTGCTCAATAATAAAATAAGAATGACATTAAAAAAAATTTGTTTAAATTTTCTTGCAAAATTAAACATGAGAACTTCACCTTTGCCAAAACAATCACTTGACTAACTTGAAACATTGCATCTATCAGATACATCTATCATATCCACGGAATTATTTTATTTGTGAAAGAAATTGAAACCTAAGAGTATGCAACACTTTTTGGGAGAATATCTACTGATTTGTTTGAATCAAAATGAATGAAAAGATTATGTGGCACAGAGATAAACATGGAAATTATTCTATTCCTAAAGAAACTTTAGTATCCAGGCACAGCAGTTGCCATGCCCTCAGGCATAATTGAAAGCCGATTCGGAGGATTCCGCGTTCCATCTCCAGCTCTAACAGCAAAAACAAGGACTGCATTAATTCGCTTGCAGGTGTGCGAAAGTCTAATGGGTGTCATGATTGAGACAGAGACGCAGAGAGCTTCCCCTTCAACCCTCCCCCTTTGGTGGCACTCTAAAGCGTCAATATCCTTCAACTTTTCGCGCACAATGAATGAGAACTCAAAATGAGGGGAAAGTTGAAGGGCAGGCGTGGCAGTATCAAGTGTACTTCGCCAACAAAAGAATAAAAAATAACAAAAGTATTTGAATTGACAAGTGCCATCAAAATAGAAATGGAATTAAATTTATCATGCGAAGTGGTGGCTTCTTGGCCCAACCCCTTAGGCTGAGGGTGGAAAGATAAATACCAGGAGCTACCAGCGACGTCATCGATCAACTGAGGCATGAGACAGGAAGAGATACTTTTAAATATTGAATAATGTTTTTACTGTCTGCTATTAGTTGAACCAACGATGACGGGCGAAAACTTGAGATCAACCAGGCGATGAGGAAAATGATAAAGCAGTTGAGCCAATGTACAGGACGAACAGAGGAAGAAAGAGGAAAAGAAGCAAGTGAAAAAGAAGTGGAAGGAGATGAAAAAAGTCTTAGCAACGTCCTCTCATGAGTTGTTGGCATGCGAATATTTCCTTGGCAATTTCAATTTTAATTTGTATTTAATTTCATAATTAGATCTGAGCCGTGGCACGTTTCATATGCGTCGGGTGTCGGGTCTGATTTCGAGTGCTGAATGCGATACCAGTGAGGTTAAAACATGCGTTCAGAACGTGTTAATGATAATCCGCTTACAACCCGACTCTGAACTCTATCCTTTCACTCATAATTTCTGTTAATAAGCCAAGAACTTGGCATGTCAGCAGCGTAAA
This sequence comes from Drosophila neotestacea, assembly GCA_035044365.1. Taxonomy (NCBI): domain Eukaryota; kingdom Metazoa; phylum Arthropoda; class Insecta; order Diptera; family Drosophilidae; genus Drosophila; species Drosophila neotestacea. The sequence continues at coordinate 7,572 of JAWNMD010000704.1, forward strand.
TGAGGGTTTCTCCCCTTCTCCTCAGAGTATGAGTGAGTGAGATTGCCAAGTCACGTGACTTTAGCCAGTTTTCCAATTATTCTAATAGGCTGCCAATTTTGTAGAGTCATTGAGGCAGCTGGGATTGACAGACGGAGTTCAATATTCGGGCTATAGTCAAAATCGATTTGAAATATTGCCGCGCTTTGGTCTTTTCAATGTTAACATCGTGCGAAAAGTCGACAAATTGTTCAACTAAAAACAGCAGCAATCAAACAAAATTGAATATCAGCGGAAACGGAAAAGGAAGCGCCAAAAAATCGACAATCAGGACAAACACCAACTGTAAAACGAGCTAAAAAAAAACAAACCATATTGTAAGAAAATATAGTTTTAAAGTGCCGAAAGTGAAATACTCTCAGCACTAGGACTATATCAGTAAAGATTTCTGACAGAAGCAAAGTACAGTAGTTTAGACGGTAAGACGATTTTTAAGATTAATTACATCTTATTCGACAAATTTCAAGTTTTATAATCAACTTTTTATCTCAATTAATAAAATAAAATCGATTAGTTTGCATTTCTGTGGAGCCCCTCTGAACATAAAAAGAAAAAGAAATGAGAAAATACAAATATTTGTTGTACAGCCTCTAGATAAAGGATCGACTCAAATACTCTATTCTTCCGTTCAGTTACATATTTCATAAGAATCCAATAGTACCTCTATGCAAGTGTATGCGGAGTATATACATATGTAAAGATATGTACGTATTCGTATGTGAAGGACAATCCACTGGCAGTTGCATGCTGGACGATTGGTTGGTTTCGATTTTATGGCTACGTCAGCGCGAATTGTATCATGAATTGAGTATGGCAAGCGGTGAAAAAGGGGGATGGGATGGAAGGGTAACAGCAATTGTTACGTGTCAATAACTGCTATAAAAAGTCGACATTGCAACACGCTGCACAGTTGCACAAACAGCAGACGAAGTGCACCTTAATAACTCTCTAGTCTGCAGCTCAAAATCAATGTTGCATTTCAATTGCGAAATTGGAAAACTGGCAACTGCCACTCGGTCGCATGGCCCCAATCAATCCCTGCCCCACAGCACTCCATCCTTTCCCTTAAAATCCTTTCGAATTTGACGAGCTTTTTGCAAATATTAAAATAAATGTTCTTTCATGGTGAGTCATTTTTACGTATTTAAATTAAATTAAACTGTGCACCGAATGGCCTGTTCGATTATAAAATAAAATAAAAAGCTATACACTATTTTCAACATAACAAAGAGTAGACTAGTGGTAAATTTGTTGAACTTTATTTTGGTTTTTTATTTACTTTTTTTTTTCAAATATTTATTCAATTTCTAAAAATTGTTTTAGATCCCTTCTTCCATTTCTCAACTTACAGGATTCGCCACTTTATAGTCATGATGCACGGTAAAATTCACTCCAAGTGTCACTCTGATGTTAATTATCTATCCATCTACACAACACTATCTATCTCTTATCTACTACCATATTGTCCCCATTATAATACCCTGTACACATTTAAAGTGCACTCAAAGAGTATATTAATGTATAATAAAGACGTGAGTCTATAAAGTTATGTTACGAGTATTTTTCTTTTTTAATATATCACACAACCTAATTTACTATTGTGAATTGCCGTCCACATAATTAGTCTCTATAATTAATATACTCTCTAATAACAATATAGAGAACTATAAGGTGCAAATTTAAATATTTGTTATTATTTTGTATCCTTAGATGGTAAAATTTTGTAATACAGGTTATAGGCAGATATTGACAAATCGAGCCGAATTTGTGAAAATAATGTAGCCGACATTTTTCCGAAATTTACCTTTTGATTAAAAATTGTACAATTTTCCAAAACACACCATCTGTTAAAATATTTTAGCTTAAAAACTTATAGATCCGCGAAAAAATAACTGTATATTATGCTAATTTTTATGCACGCCTATATTCAGATAAGCAGAAAAGAACATCTCCTGAATAACTATTATTATAGTGGGTATTTTCAAGTTGAGCAAGTTGAGTTCGCATTGTCAAACGAAATCCTCTCGCTAATCATAAAGGAACATCTAGGATAATCAATTGAAATGTCAATGCCTGCATATAGGCAAGCGTCTAGAATGAATTAGCCCCGATATTACCAACCAAAAAGTGTATCGTTTGTTTAAGACCGGAACCCCGACTCCAGGTCGGGGTGACTTTTTGTTCCCGTTTCGCGCTCTTGGCAGTTATTAACACGCTTGTAGCGATTTGTCAAAATTCGCCGTATGACATGTCTGCAAACAAGGACGAGACACGAGATAATGCAAAAGAGCGCTAGGGTCGAGAGGGTTGTTTTGATGAGATAATTGCTCGATGGGAAAAGGTTGCAGTAGGTATCTATTTGCAACCCCACGAGGCAAGCGACGTGCGATTAACGGCAATTTGTTTTTTTTTTTTCATTTGACAGAAAACTTAAATTCATTCGAGATTTTCATCACAATTCGCCACTGAAGCGTATCATATGAGAAACAAACAAACCATAAAATATAAAAAAATAAAACAAATTCGAAAGCTGTCGTATATGTATACAATCAATCGCCTTCCACTCTCAGTTCAATCTCTTTACTCTTTCGTAGAACTCGTATTTATGTATATCACTAAAAGTTTAATTAAAAGCACATCAAACTGCAGACACTGAATCAATCACAATTAACAATTCGACAGCCTGGTTCCGGGTCCAGGTCCGCGTTCTGATACCACATTCTTTCGAATGTGTAAAAAATTGGCAATATACAAAAATCGGAAAGAATAAAAGAAATGCAAAAGACGGAAGAGAGGGAGACAGAGAGAGAGAGATAGATAGAGAGAGAGAGAGAGAGAGAGAGAGAGAGACAGAGTTGGAGAAAGCGTTTACATTTTGTTAAATTTCGCTAATTAAAATTCCAATTAAGTGGACAGAAGGAGTATTAATCGCAGCACTTAAATGAATTTTCATATTATTATTTAATAACATTTCTCCACTTGTAATGCGAATAATTCAATCAAGATTTTTTTTCAAAAAAGTTTCGCTCAGCTCGTTCTGTTTTATCTTCGTATGTTTTCATTTAAGTATGTACTAGTGTATGAAATATAAGGTTTATTTCGAAATGAAAACAAATTTATTAAAATAATATCCTGTTGATAATTAGCCCTTCTAAATATTTTTTTGGGAATTACCTACCATATAATAATAAAAAACATTAAATAAAATAAATAATGTTCAAACTACGGGGTACTAACTAATTGATATAAAGACGCAGAACATTCTCCAATAAAACCTTTTTGAGTACTTTGGAATAACGAATATTAAGAGCAACTGTGAAAGCAAAAAAAGAGTTAAATACAACAATTATTAACTGATGAAACAAGGTTTTCGCATACATATGTATAGAGAATTAGTTTAAATTAACCAATTAAACATAAATTTGGACTAAAACTAAGTTGATTTTAAGCACCGACATTTAAAATCACATGGCTCTAGGGATTTTACAAAAACTTTAAAGCTTAAAATGCATTGAATAGGATATATTGACACAGAGAAAAAAATATATTTGTATATTTCTGAATTTATTCCTATATTTTTAATTGTTAAACTTCTCTTATTTGTTTGATTAGTTGTTTTTTTTTTTATCGATATGGAGTTGTAAATTCCTATAGATGATGTGACTAAGCTCTGCAATACACTATTGTACTCGAGCTCGGCTTCGTTAACTGCATTTACGACAGGTTTTTGTAATCAAAACTTGCCTTATTCCTGGCCTCCAGATAGCCTGGAAAAGATACATAAAAGTTGCACCAAGGAAATTGCTTCCACACGACTGACCTCATTAAATGCAAACTGAGTCCGACCACAACAATTCAAATCAAATATAAAAGTCAAAAATTCATCGAAGCCCGAAGAGGTGAAATGGCCTAGAAGGTTTAGGGGCTGAGTGTTTGGTGGTGCTGTTTGGGCCGTGATTAGTGGGTGCCTTTACAGCGGGAGTTGGCTAACCACAACAGCAGGAAGAAGAAGCATGAAGGAGCCACTCAGCGGCAGCAATGAATGGAAATTTGCTTTGCGGAAAAACTTAAACACCGGAAACAATTAATTCCACTTGAATTAACATATGCTCCGATTGCCTAGCAAGGAGTGGGGAAGTTGAATGGTGGGTTAAGGAGGGCTTGCGGGTGCCCACAAAACAAATCACGACCCCTTGAAAAGTGTTGACTAGCCGATGGTTACGGGTTGTGGGTGACTTTACTGTTTGTTGATTGATCGTCGTCTTCTTAAGAAACCCTTCAGAGAAACCTTCAACTTTGGCCATAATCGGACCAAAAGCTCATTCACGTTTATGAGGCAAAACTTTGAGTTGCCAATGCCTTTGATGTGGGGGCGGGGCAAGTGACGTGGCGCAACACCAATTTACAGAAATGAGTTAAAAAGTTAATTGGCAGCGGACAGGTAATTTCTGGCACACTTCAAATGCAAACGCCATTAAATAATATGCAAACAAGGGGTGGCCATGGCAGTCCCATGTCCTGGCACCAAGTCAATCAAGGGCCTGACAGGCCTCATTTCCATTCCCATTCCCAATACCATTCCCCTTCCCCAACACCAACCGCGACACGTCAGCCATCAAGTCACGAAATGCTGCTACGTCCTTGGCCATTGCGTGTTACCTGCGGTTAGTTGCAAAGTTAGTTGCCAGCAGATAGATAGAGAAAGAAATATTTAAAGTGTGGGACAGTAGAAAGAGGGAAAGAGAGAATAGATTGGGAAACGCGTGCCCACGTTTAAGCGAAACAAATTACCATTAAACTGACGCTACATTCGGGAGTTGGCTACTCCCTGATTATTATTTAATGATGAACCCTGACAGATTGTCATGCTTCATAGTCGAATAACTGATATAATTATACCAAATACTCGTATGCATAACAGTTAAAAGTAACTAATTCTTGGTTTATTCGCGCAATCTTTGATAATGGAAAAAGTTTAAATTGCACTGAAGTTTATTATAATTCTCACAACTTCGGGGCAACCCTTACAAGGGTTAAATCTATATATACTTAACATTTATCCTGACTGACTTAACATTTATCCTGACTGACTGACTGTCTGATACTTGCACAGCCAAAGTGTTTGAAGGTGATATGTATCTTGAAAAGTAAATAGTCCATGCGAGTCGTCAATATAAACGTACGTATTCATCGATTGCTAAAAAGAATGGACCAAACTAATCATGGCAATGCGATAAACTAGATATTCATTGCAATCCAGCTTTATGTTTATTCAAACAGCGCCGAAAAGTATACTTCACATAGTTCTATTAAATGAAAGTACACATTAAAACATTTCAAGTAAAACAAAAACTTTGCAGTTGTACTTTTTAATAATTGTAATTTAAAATATATCATTCAGTCGGTAGGGCCAGACAGTAAAATACCCTGTGGAAGTAAAAAACGATGTTAAATTCGAAATATAAAATTTGTTTAGTCTCTTAACAGATATACCGTCAATGTTTGTATAGTGTTGGCATGATTTCGTAACAGTTACTTTTTGCGAAGATTAGATTTGATTAGATTTCTGCTCATTCAAGAGAGATTTTGTGGAATAAGTCATATATTTTATATTCCCCACTTCAAAAGTCCATTTTAATCAAAATAGACAAAAATACAGAAAAACATAATTTCTAAAAAAAATGAAGTTTTGACGGTGTGTAACCTAGATCCCATATTCTTGATCCGCATCAACAGCCGAGTCAATATAGTCATGCCCGTCTGTCTGTCCTTTTTTTGAACACCTAGAGCTACAGACACCAAACTTGACATGATGGTTCATCTATATGTTGCCCAGATTAAGTTTGTTTTAGAATTTCGCCACATCCCATACCGCCCTCCAAAATGTAGGAAAAAAATTTCAAATTCGACAAATCACATTTCAAAGCCGAGTGACAAGAGCAGGTTTGATGCTAGCACCTTGAGTGTTGCTACAATGACATACACATTGTGTATTACACAGTATTATAAGTCTGTCCTGACCTCCGAAGTCATACATCAAACTATTTTACACAGCTTCGGGCAAAAGGACGAAGAAGAGACTATAGCGCCACAACGTACAAAGCTGTGTGTTTGCTTTTCACCACTATTTATTAATTGCGCCTTTAGGAATTTATCCAAGTTTCTTTTTAGTTTAAATTTTTGACTAACTACTTGTTTTTTTTATAAGTAAGGTATATTGTATGCTGTAGTAAATATTAGAATATACTTTTAGTTTATATTTTTTCCTTTTCATTAATTGCACAAAATTTGCTTTTTATCCTCTTTCTGCACCTGAAAACTATCATTATCAGCGGAATTGCAATTATTCAACTGCCTGTCAACCAATTGTAAAATGCCAAAAACACCCTGCGAATTTTCCGCACTGTCAGCAAATGCCAATGGGAAGTTTTTAATTTCTTAATTTTTGCGAGGTCATGAGAATTAGCTTCGTCTACGTTCACGTTTACGTTCCCAATCCCAATCCCAATTCCAAGCACCCAGGAATCCACGAAGCAATGGGAATCCACGTCGAGTCACATTGGCGCTGCTGTCCAACACAAAAGCCGGCGGTAATATTTCTTTATCTTGAGCTACATCTTCCCCCGATCTACTTCGACCTGGCTTCATCAGAGAGAAAGCGAGGATGACAATGAGATGCGAGGCGACATCGAGATGCGCCCTTTGTTTTCCTCTAACTGCTCCAGTTTCCCCTCCTATTCCTGCTGCTAGTAGCAGTGGACAAAGTTTATTCATTTAGAAAATTTGCTCATTTTCTTTGCGGGGCGGATACCAAATTATTGTTGCCCGGCTCAAGAAGGCAGCGATGGGAGGGAGGAGGAATATGGTACGTGTTCGCAGTTTTCATATAAATTGCGGCCAATAACATTTTTCAGTTGGCAAGGCAAGAAAAACGCGCACAAAGCAAAAGAAGAGAACAGAGCAACAGAAGAGAGACAAAAAAATGGACAAAAGCTGCTGATGATGGCTTCTTTGGACAGACCCTGAACCTGGTGATGGGCCAGCTGAAACTGGCTCATTAAGTCAGAGAGGAGGCGGAGATATAGGTTATGGTAGCACGGGATGGGGCCGAAGGGTGATTGGGCAACTCGTGGGTTTTTCTGTGGTTGATATCGCCCACATCTCACAGCAACTTCACTTGGCCACCAAGATTTTCTGTGCGTTTTTCCATTCGCTCTATGCCATAAGCCAACAACTTAGACAGACAGACAGGACGAAGGGTGGCAGGAGGATGGAGTACGGGAAGGGAGCGCAAATAGACGAGCAAATTATTCCCCAAATACCCCGAGGTAATTATAAATGTCCTTCCAAGCTCATCTTAGGCCCGTCAGTTGGACGCCCTGTTTTGTCTATCATAATGAGTGGCAGGCCGACATTTGGACATAATTGTTCAATTATTTTGTTACTTATTGCCTGGGCCTGCGCTTAGTCCCCCACCACTTCTTCACCTCTCCAATGCCTCCTTTGTTACTAACATCGTACATTGTCTTTTTTGCTTTCTATTTCATAGATTTGTCTATTAAATAGTCGCCTGGCAGACGACATTCACAATCTTGCAGATAAGTATATTGAGATATGTGAGACTGTAAGGTTGTTCGAGTGTGTTAGTGTGTTTGTGTGAGAGTGTGTGTGCGTGTGTATGCCACGCCCATAGGCACCACACGACACCCGTGGCAGACGCGTTATCCATTTTGCCATTTCGTTCGGCGACAATCGAATGTCAAATTCAATTACGATACCCACGGCGAAGCAATGAATTAAAGGGGGCAGCACAGAGGGGTGGCATAAAGCCCCTGGCCTCAGGTGTGTTTTGCCATTCAATTATAAATTTTCAATAAAAATTTGCCCATTCGCGTTTGTCGCCTTTATTGTTTTTGACATTCGTCGTCGTTGTCATTGTGCATGCAAAAAAGGGGATACCCCGTAATCTCCTCCCCAACCAAAACTTTATTGAAAGTAATAGAAGAAGGGCGGGCCCTGCACTTCGGCGTGTCACTGCAGTGAGTGTGTGCCGTGGGTGTCCTCTTTAAATTGACGTTGGTTGGCCTCAGGCAACATTCTATGCTGTAAATGACAGTTTAGGATCTGAAAAGTCAATTGAATAACTCCAGGCGAGCTTGGGAAGGAATGGCAGAGGAATTGTCATTAATAGACTCACAATACTTATAAGAGTAGCTCCTTGAAATGGAGGACTGGGATTAAGAATGAGCACTCAAGTACTTGATAAATATAATTAAACTCGAGTCGTGAATAGAAAATCTATTTACATTGTACATACATATATGTATACTATACATTGTATAGTGCTTAAATCGTTATCAAAAGTATAACTCTTCTTATTAGCAGGAAAGAGTACAGAGGATCGATTAAGATTGTCGAAAAATGTGCCTAACAGGCAAAAGGAGACGTGGAGAACACCATAAACTATATTTATTCTTGCTTAGCATCAGCAGCTGAGCCAATGTACAGACATGTCGGTGCACTATCCGCCTGTCTGTATGAACACCTAGATCTCATTTGTGGGAGATGGGGGTGGGCCATTCAAAATTTGAAATTGACTACCATTCTAATCATTATACTTGCCAAATCTCAAGTCTGTAGTTTGTGAATTGCTCTAGTTATATTTTTATACCCTGTACTTTATAAAAGTACAAAAGCGTCTATTACGTTTTTGCAAATGTGCGTAACAGGCAGAAGGAGGCGATCAGTGCGAGATATAGATGAACCTACATACCAAATTTGGTGTCTCTTGCTTTTATGGTGGCTGAGATCTAGGTGACACAAAATGGGACAGACAGACGGACAGACGGACATGGCTATATCGACACGGTTTTTTAAACTGAATAAGCCACGCCCCCCTCAACCTGTTACATCCTTTTTTTTTAAACAACTTTGCAGGGATTTTGTAAACTAGTTTAAAACAAAATAGTTCCAGGACTAGTTAAAAAGCAACGTGAATTTGACTGGTTGCAAATGAGCTAGAACTGGACTAGTTAATCAGTGACTGTCTCTTTGAGACTGCCTCGCGAGTAGTTGAAATGGGATAGGAATAAACCTAGTTACAAAATGACTACATTTGGGTGACTCGAACAGCCTCTGTTCTCAAATAGTATAACAAATAAATAGATCTACAACTAGTATAAAAGCAACTGAAATTGGACTGGTTGTAAGCTGGCTAGACTTGAAATAGTTGCGTGATATGAGCACCGATTTAATTCAATTTCATTGAGATTTTTGTCATTTTGTCGGTCTGTGTCAGCATATCTTTCTGTGTAGATAATGTATGTTATTTAGCATAGGATAAAATTATTTCATCGTAGACCACTGGATAGAGTACCCGACTCTGAAGCTTAAGGTTCCGAGTTCTTTTCGCCACATGGGTTCGTTTTTTAAAAAAACACTTATAATTAAATCATCATTAAATATTATTAAAACTGTAAAAATAAATAAACTATATTATTAAAAATGTAAATAAATTTAAATTTAATAAGTGATAAATAAAAAAATCAAATATTAAATAAATAAAGAAACAGTAAAAAAACGTTTTTGTAATTGTACATTAAAGTTAATAAAAAATACCATTTACAATAAAAAAAATTTTTTTTGTAATATTTCAATGAATTAATTAAGTAAATTGGAGTGCTATTTTTATTAAAAAAATTATTTAATTTTAAAAAATATTTATATACAACTGGTACAAATCTTGTTACGGGAGGACTAATTCAGAGCTAGAATAAATGCTATTAGTACGTAAGTGACTACAAAATTTGGAATGGAACTGAACTAGTTGCTAGTCCCATTGAGGTTAGTCTAAAAATAGTACAGAGCTAGACCTTTTCCCTGCTGGGAAACTTATTATACCCCCACAGGGTATAAAAAATTATAAATTATTTTTTCGTAGCATACAAGCAAAATTTCAAGTCTCTAGCTTTAACTATAAGTTGTATGTTAAAGTTTTGATCCTCAATCTCATACTCGGAAGGGGTGGGGGGCAATGTCCAAATTTAACAATCAAAAAATTATAAATTCAGTTGTAGTCTAACTAAAGTATGTCGAAAATCTTATGTTTTTCGCAAAATTTCAAGTCAGAAGCTTTAAATTTAGAATATATGTTAAAGTATCCGAGTTTTACCCATTGTGCAGGGTATAACTAGAGACACGTCAGATCTAATTGGTTTTAGAAATTTAGGGACTTTGGGCACATATGGTAGCATCTGTACTGAAAATTTCTTCTCAATTTTACAATAAGCTCGGAAGTTATTTAACCTATAATTATTGTCAGCATCGACAAAGGAAGAAGAAGCGACGTGGCCCTTCAAACGTACAAAGCAATTTTGTTTGTGTTTTAAGAGATTCCTAAAGAGATTGTTTTATCAAAATGTTTAATTTAATCGCAAAAGACTTCATAGTTATTAATATTTTTTGATAATAAGTAATATTCTTTTATTTTACTTTTACTATTAATATTACAACATTTTCATGTTTTCATAAATGTCAAAGTTTTTGTCTAAACTGCAAGTTCATAAAATTGTCGACAATTGCAGACGATTAAACGGACCACTGTAAATATCACTCATTCGTGTGAGTGCATGTGTGTGAATCGCATTGAATCGCTCAATGGCATATCGGTAAATCAGTGCGACAAGCCAGGAACCACATTCCAGCAGCCAAAGGAAGCCCAGGAAACGAACAGTACGAGAATTACCTCAAGCTCTACCTTAGTCTCAGTTCCAACTGACAGATGGACAGAAGAACAGCAACAAAACGTAAAAATATTCGCAATGATCATAAATATTATTCAGTTTTGATGTCTGGACAACAGCTTGTAAGTGGAAATATGCAAGGCAAACTGGCGGCTTGTCGGTGGTTTCGGTGGTTCAGTGGCTCGTTGGATTTCATCGTCAACGCGTTGCGATTTTGCCCTGGAGGCTGTCGGCAAAGCGCTCTTAGCGCTTCCTAAAAGCGACAAAAAGTTTCCAAAAAGGGATTTCCATTTTTCACACAGATGCATACGCTCAATACGATCCCGTGCTGCTCCCCTCCACCTGCCTTGCTCCGTCTGTAGCTTCTTTGAAGCTCGTCAGGAGACGGCAAAAAGGTGTTGAAGAAATTGTTGAACAACAGAAGCGCAAAAAGAGCAGCCGAATGGCAAGTTGCATAAATGAAGCAACATTGCACTCTGCCACAGACACGCTGTCTGGCAATGCGACGGGACTGTCGCCCCTGGGCAAAGACAAAAGGCCGCATCGTCTGGGGAACTCTGTGGCAGCAACTGTGGCAAAATACAAACGCAGGCGTCGCATTGTCTTCGATCGCATTATTAGCTCAAATGTTTGGTAAAACAGCAACAGTAACAGCATCAACAACGATTTGAATTTCGGGTCTCAGACTCCAAACACAAATATTAAAATAGTTGCCTAACCAATTCCATTCGATCCATCGGTTCGATCGCAACTTGTGCCTACATATGTATGACATTTCCACACCCTCAGCAACAATCTGGCTGAAACTTAAACTGAAACCCAACGCAGTTTTCTAATCTGACCATTCTATGCAAAATATGATAGAAATCTTTGAAGCTGAAGCTGGAATTGGAAACGAGTTGGGGGTTATCGAAGCTCTGATTTTCAAACTGGCATTACCATCGCATCGATACTCGTTGGAATTCAGTGTGAAGAATCACAATCATATGCAGTTTGTTTGCCTCTGATTTCTTTCGAAGATTTTATTTTATACCCATAAATTGTGACGGCACAGTGGTAGTAGTCCCATTGAAAATCGAACCCCACAGCCTTTATAACCACGGCTTACCTTGTTAAAATGCATGTATTTGTACGTACATACAAGCATTTACATATATTTGTTGATAATTTTAATTTTTTTAGCTTTTTACAATTTTTTAATACTATTTTGTTTAACCGAAAGGACGTAACCGAAATAGCACCATTTACCAAAATGATCGATTCAGTACGTACCGGAACCGAACCCGATATTTGTTTCGGTTTGATTTCCTGGTTTGAGGCGATTGCTCTTTTTGCAGTGTTTTCAGTAACATGGATAGTAGACGGATGGATGTGTCTGTTAGACTGATGGGTAGTCCAGAATAAAGAATTAAATAAACCTTATATTTTGCTATAACTGTGTCTCTAATTAAAAAATTTTAGTTTAATTCATTATCAAACTTCTGAGTGTTTTATTAAGCAATTTAATTTATCTACCTGATATATAGTCTGCGAGTTTGGTTGAGACATCTTAAGAAACATGGACATGGCTATTGCGACTCAGCTGGGAGCCTAATCAAGAATATATATTTATATATATATATTCTATGGACAGTACACATTCGGGCAAGGTTAGACAAAAATATATTACTGTCTTTATATCATATATCTTAATATTGGTTAAATCTAAGCGAACTATGCTACATTCCGATCGATGTATCATTTATTTCGATCGCCTCAGCCCATCTTTATATATTCGCGTACATAAGCTAATGGTCTGCAGCCCAGCAACAGCACTGCGAATTTTTTTGGGGTCTGTTTTCGTCACTAGCTTGGGCTGCCTTCTACAGTGATAGTTCGATTCTGCCTTGTAAATTTGATATCGATCGAACAAAAAACTCGAGAGTTAACAAGCGAAGACGTACAAAGCTTGCTTGCGCTTGTGTGTGTATGTACATGTATGTGAGTTTTTACAGAGAAAGACCCTGTACTTTCCTTGTACTTTTTAGACCCAGTACTTTAAAAAAGTACAAATGGGTCTATTAAGTTTGTGCAAAAAAAATTTGCGTAACAGGCAGAAGGAGGCGTGGCAGACCCCATAAAGTATATATATTCTTGATCAGCATCAACAGCCGAGTCGATATAGCCATGTCCGTCTGTCCGTTTGTCTGTCCCTTTTTTGAACACTTATATCTCAGAGACCATAAGAGCTAGAGCCACCAAATTTGGCATGAAGGTTCATCTATATATTGCATTGATGAAGTTTGTTTTAGATTTTTGCCACGCCCCCCTCCGCCCACGTAAATTTGAAACAAAATTTCAAAGTCGAATAACGAAAGCACCTTTAATGCTATCGATATGATTTTTTTCACACATGACAAACTTTATAGTCCAATCCTGTCCTGAAAGTTTTATCCGGATCGGATAATAAACGGATAGTATACGGCTGATCAAAATTTCGAAAATATGAACACCTAGATCTCAGAGACTATAACAGCTAGAGACATCAAATTTGGTATGTGGGTTCATATACATCTCTCATTGATCAAATTTGTTTTAGATTTTCGCCACGCCCCCTCCACCCCCGGAAATTGAAATACAAAATTTCGAAGTCGAGTTGAAGGAGCCCCTTTAATGTTAGCGACTTGATTATTGGTATATATAATAAACACTATGGTCTAACCCTGTCCAGAAAATTTCATTCCAATCGGATGATAAACACGGTAGTTATTCAAATAACAATGTTAAAGGCAAAAGGAAGAAGAAGAGACGCTAGCGACCTCTGTGTTTATTAACTTCGTAGTGGCGCCATCTATTGTTTGGTACGCATTATTGAAGAACAATCAATAGTGAACGGCTTGCACTCAAAAAGTACTGGGTCTCCTACTGTCGAGCTTGCTCCACTGTAGCTTACTGTATTTTTTCTTTATTTTTATTACAAATTATGATAAACATATATTTATAATAAAATAAAAGTATTCAAAAAATATCAGCACCTTAAGTCAGCGTGCTAAAGTATCGAAAATAATCAAATAACGTTCTCTGGAAAACTATGTATATAATTTCAAATTAAGTTTCCCCTAATACAATAAATATGATTTAAAACTTAAAACTATAATTCTTTGCTAAGTTTAAAATTTGTAGGCAATTAGTAATTTTAATTAATTTATTAATATATAAGAATAAGTCCTTTAGAAAATGTCTATTGTAGTTCTTATCGAAAACCCTTTCGTAACTATAACCGACAACATTTTAGATATTGTATGTATTGCTTGTTTTGCCTCACGGTACACATATTCAATAAAAGAATCTAGGGAAGAGAACACAAAATATGATTGCTGTTTGGCCTGGTGAAGAAGGAGGAAGAGCGGTCATCAAGAAACGGAATGTGGAACGATTTGATTTTGTTTTGCTTAAGCCGCAGTCAGCTTGTGTTCCGTATTCGGATAGGGATGCGGCTTCTGCTGATCTTGTTACAGATCTCGATTTTTGATGCCGATTTTGACTGCTACGCGACGCGTTGACAATTCCCTTGAACTGATGCTGCCGCTTCGACTGTAGCTGCTGTTGTGAACACTGAGGCAGAGGTATACATAAATCCCATGAATCCGACAACGACAACTACAACGACTGCTACTTCTTGGAGAACAGGAACAGTACGTGTCGGTGGTGATGGTGAAGTTGGAGTCGAAGCTGTAGCCATTGTCACTGCATGCCACTCGAGGCACGATACTTTATTCATTTATTCCAATAATAATAATGCAATGCAAACATTGATTGTCATCGATTGTCTGGGGCGATGCCTGTCCCCACGGCTGCGCACGCGCACCAATCACCAAGTGGAAGGGTGTGGGACAAGGGAGGGCCGAAGGGAAAGTAAACTTATGCCCTTTTAGGGTATTTTTGATAGGTGACAGATTTTGCGCTCGCTCGGCGATTTGTGGGCTGAATTTATGAGTTGTTTGCTCTCTTTGTTGTAGTTGTTGTTACTCTTGTCGCTGACACATCCTGCTCTCCATCTCCCTCGCTCTCTATATCAATCTTTTTTTTCAGTATTTACATTTCATTTCACGTTTATTATTAATGCCCCTTCAACGGAACGCAAGGTATCCTTTTGCTTTCTCTCTCTGTCTCTCTGTCTGCTTTGCATAAAAAATTGTGGCAATTTTTATATCGCATCCTTTTGACTGACATCGCCCCAATCCAATCCCTATAAGTAACGAATTTGTGCTGGAGCAGGAAAGAGAGCTAAAGGGGGAGTTGAATTCGGAGCCTGTCATGTAATTGCTTTTTGCGCCGCCGACGTCGCCCATCAGGCGCTGTTGAATTTAAATGAATTCAATATTGCATTTTCACGCTAAAATGCTTCCAAAAACAGATTTTTCATTTACACTTTCTGAATGGTGAAATCCGGATTACGTATCCCACGGGCAAAGCATTGATTCCGATTCTGCTTCTGCGCAATACAAAAAGGACACGTGAACAGTGTCTCCCTCTTTGCCTCGACCTCCGCTGGTCATTTGGTCAAAGGATCCGCCACAAAATCACCGCCCAGCCCGTAGCCAATGGGCTCAGGACTACGGCTACGAGTATAACTTGAACTACGGCCATACCTGATTCTGGCTTTCCATACCATTATAACGATTCCTTTCCCATTCTCGTTTTTCTATCTTTCGTTTCTCGTGTTTCTGTCTGAAAGGACTTCTTGTATTTTGTATTCTCTTTGTATGGTAAAGGATTCGCTCTTAGCACTCGCTCTTAGCTATAAAATTAATCAAAACGTGTGCGAAATTTAAACTGAAAAGGAAAACAATTTGATTGAAATTCATGAAGTCGACAGAGCAACGTACTAATCGGATTTAATTCAATGATTTATTCTTTGACTGTATTTCAGAAACTTTAGTACAATTTTCATAGTCTGCAGGCTAGTGTTAATAATCTCTACTTATCAATAAGTCATTAATAACTTTCATAATGGTTACCGCAAAATATTGGAGTCTTGCATTTTTTAAGTTAGCGAGAGTAAGTACTCCAATATTGGACAAAAGAATTAGTCTATTGACATTCTACGCTATTAATTTCCTTACCCAATTTTTAACACCTACAAGGAGCAGAAATCACACAAGTCTGGTTTGCTTGATTAATTTGTACCCGTTAGCGAAAAAGGTGGCAGAGCAAAGTGTTCAGCTTATTTATTGCCAGCAAAATTATGGGGTTTTGTACCTCCTTCAATGACAAATGATCTACATTTTTAGGTCTTGTCTTTTGTTATATTTTCAGTTTTTTTCCTGTTTCTTTTTAGTTTTTGTCAGGGCATTTTGTCAGATACTCGAATACGGCATGACTTTTTAATGTACTCGACTCGATTTGTGATTCGTTTTTGTCGTTTTAATGTGCATTGAATTTTAATTTTGTCATCTGATAGCCACAAAATGGAAACACTTTCAAAAACCCATCAAGTGTATTACGACGCACCAAAATGTTTGTCAAAAATAATTTAAAGGCAACTTTGCCTCCGTTTAAATAATTTTTTATTCTGCCTTAAAATAAAGTAAAAAATTTAAGGCCCTCGCAGTTTTTATATGTGAACAAAATGATCTGATTTATATTTGACACAATGGATTGGCTGAATGCGTGTTACGATATACGTACATTTATTCATATGGTTTTGCTTTGTATTTGTATCAGCAAATGTATCTGTATATTTAAGTTACACATAACTCGGAACTCTTCGGCAGTCGTTCGCTTTGATACATAAAACATAAGACTGCTCAAGTTTCAAAGGGGGAAGGTAGGGGATAGGGTTCCCTCGTCTTTAATCGTAAGTCGCGACAGACATATGGCGGCCAGTATGATGCGCAATAATGCGAAATGTTAAATGAAACTCAAACAAAAGACATGACTACGTTCACATACTCGTAGAGGCCCAATTATATCGCAATGAGTGCTCGTAAAATATTGGGGTGTTGACAAATTATGGCAACGCCTTTGTTCACATCACGTATTGAACGTTAATCAACTGTTCTGCAGGGTATACAGACAATTCAGTTAATCACATATTCAGATATTCACATACATATTCACTTATTTAGGTATTCGCACTGGACTGATCACTTTAATGGCCCAAATGACCAAAAGCGGTATCGTTTCTGACAAGTGGTCCGATCTGCTCAGCGATAAGAAACTTGCCTCTACATAGAATACCTAAATAGAGAGAGCCTACAATTGGATAAGGAATTATGGGTCTTCAGCTATCTAAGCTGAAATGAATAGAGAATATATTATATATATAATTTTGTATGATTAAGTTAACTTTTGAACTATTTCGAAAGAGTACCAGATCCATCACTGTAGAAGGGAGTCCACACACTACTAGGAATAAATACAGAATAATAAAAATTATTATTATTTTATCTGCGTTTCTATTCTACTAATATACTACACAGAATAAAAAATCCATTCTAAACATCAAGATTAAAATACTTTATACTTGAATATTCAAGATAAAATTGTTAAACTATGACCTTAGGCCTAATATATTTCGTTCAAGCGCAACATTAGTCTAGGAGCCCTGATAAACAAAATATTTGCTAAAAACAAAATAAAATATGTATTTCATTCCTGGTTTAAGAAAATCCCAGATTACCAAACTTCTGACATCGTTACTTTCTACTTTTTAGACCCAGTACTTTAAAAAAGTACAAATGGGTCTATTAAGTTTGTGCAAAAAAAAATGTGCGTAACAGGCAGAAGGAGGCGTGGCAGACCCCATAAAGTATATATATACTTGATCAGCATCAACAACCGAGTCGATATAGCCATGTCCGTCTGTCTGTCCCTTTTTTGAACATCTAGATCTCAGAGAGGGCTAGAGACACCAAACTTGGCATGAAGTTTCATCTATATCTTGCATTGAACCAGTTTGTTTTATATTTTTGCCACGCCCCCTCCGCCCCCGGAAATTGAATTACAAGAGAACCTTTAATGCTAGCGCCTTGATTTTTGGTACATATAATATATATGGTTTAAACCTGTTCAGAAAATTTCATTCCGATCGGATGATAAACGCGGAAGTTATTAAACTAACAATGTTACAGGCAAAAGGAAGAAGACACGATAGCGACCTCTGTGTTTATTAACTGTTAACTTATCTTCGTAGTGGCGCCATCTATTGAATGGTACGCAACATTGAAGAACAATCTATAGTGAACGCTTTGCACTCAAAAAGTACTGGGTCTCCTACTGTCGAGCTTGCTCCACCGTAGCTTACTGCATATTTATACCCTTGCAGACGGTATTATAATTTTGTCACGAAATGCGTAACGCATTGAAGGAAGCCTCACAGACTACATAAAGTATATATATTCTTGATCAGGGCGATGAGCTGAGTCGATATAGCCATGTCCGTCTGTCCGTCTGACCGCCTGTCCGTCTGTCCGTGTGTCCGTCTGTTTCTATGCAAATTAGTCTCTCAGTTTTGAAGCTATCTTGATGAAACTTGGTACAGGTCTGTCTTATTGCTGCACGCAGTACATATGTCGGAACCGGCCGGATCGGATAACTACATCATATAGCTGCCATACGAATGATCGGTTCGAAAACAACATTTAGCATGAAAAATCAACCAAAAATCAACCATCTCAACCAAACTCACAGATTGTGTGTTTAGTATAGTTTTATACATCCCTACCAAATTTGATGTAAATCGGACTACTATATCATATAGTTGCCATAGGAACGAACGCCAAAGTTAGCTTCGCTATCTTTTTAAATACTATTGTTATCATTTCTACGCCTATTTCTAATACTCTCAATCATTTTAAACTCTTACTACTACAAGTTATTTTATTCCTAGTACTGCAGAACTAAATAATGATATATCTTCTACTACTTTCAATTCTCCTGTTATTAGAGTAAAATACCTTTGATCTAGTAATTCAGAAAAACGTCCAACACTCTCGTATTCATTAGTTTAGTCAAGAAATGCATTTACATTCACATTTGTCATGCAATCTCATTCTTTAGCATCCTGGGAAGACTTTTATCGGGGCAACAAGTGTGGAATTTCGGACTGGGCATAGACTGAACCGGGGAGAGAACTCGTTGGAAATGCAATGAGGCAATAAAGCAATGCAGATATGGAAATATTTGCTGGAATAACTCATCCAGATTAGCTGGAAGTTTCTGGAGAATTGTGCTGGAAGCGGGCGGCAAATGAAAGGCCCACAAATTAAGTACGAGAAAATATAATTGATAAACACTGGTGAGTTCTAATTCTGTTGCTTTATCAGACGTCGCATTGCCATTAATTAGGGTCTTGATTTATGAAGGCGTTGATGGCGATAGTCCCGAGTAGGCTGGTCTTAAATGATGATGCCGACAATGACTATGCACAATTTATCAGCCTCTCCGAGGCGTTGGTGGCGTGGGCCGGCGTTCCAACCATGGCCACCAGTTGGCAATTTACCACCTGCCTAAGCTTTGATCAGCCATAAATCAGATGGCCAGCTTAAACAGGGCTTAAATGCCAGCAGCAGTAGCAGGACTCCTTCTACGTGTTTCTGCCAAGCCAAACAAGCGCGAGAATTGCAAATGTCCATGATAAGCATCTCCTTCTGAGCCTTGTTTTGATCCTTTGTCCACAGCTTCAAGCGGAAGTCGGAATTGCATTTGCGCGTGCGCAGTGAAAGGATATCGAGGGAGTGCAGTTCAAAAAGAGAATGTGCCACAGGCTCATATTAATTAAGTTCATGTTTGCGTATTTCTTATGCTGCCATTCGACTTTATCCTTTTGGTATTAATTGGTGCCTCGGCAAGGGTTCGTCTTCGACCAGGACAATGACAACTCGATAAGCACATTGTGATCCCCAATGCGATCCTTCATCATCATGCACCTGTTCCCCCTTTTGCTCGTGGGTGAACACACATTGAATTCACTGTCCCATATCCTTGTATCGCATTTTTATATCGTATATCATTTTCAGGGCTCTGTCCCTTGCTTCTGGCCTGCTGTTTAAGCCATGTTTACTTCGGCATATTCTACATACCCTGCACATGTCTATGGTATTGTAAGAGCGTCAACTGTTATCAAAGTTTTATAGTTTGTTTGTCATTTAACACCTTTTAAGGTGCGCACATTAATTAGAAACGCAACGAACCCGTGCGACATTCCTCCCCCGAATGCCTAGAGGGTTCTCACGTAGAGTTCAACGTAACACTCGAAATGGAACAAAATTCGAACTCCAGCTGTGGTAAGTAACGCCTCGGGCAAATGCACATGCTCCAAATAAGATAATAACTAATGCTAATATAAAAGATAACATTCTTTATGTAAATATATTTTGGGTAATGAAAAACATACGCAGGCTTATTAAAGCAAATCTATAAAAGCTAATTCAATATATTATCTGTAGGTTATAGGTAAATATAAATTTCGAAGATCTTCCATTTATATTCAATACATCAGCGTCTAAATTTAGTAAGAAGTGATAAATGAGTGTTCGTATAATAACGTTAAGTGCATAAGTAAGCTACAATCTCATGCTAGAAATCTATCCTGGATAAATATAATAATGAATAAATTCAAATTGATCGAATCATTCGCAAGAATTGTTAAAGGTATAACTATCTTATTAAAGATCAACTGATATTTTACATAAATCTATATAAAATTAAGAATACAACAAAAGTGGTAAAAAGAATAAATGAAAAAAATATAGCGCAAACTAACTTTGGCGCGCCAAAGTTTGGATACCCTTGCAGTGCCCCGTGTGAGCCGCCAGATTTTTTACAAAATTTGTAATACATACTAAATGTTGGTTTCGAACCGATCGCTCCTATGCCAGCTATATGATATAGTAGTCCGATTTACATCAAATTTGGTAGAGATGTATAATATTATACCAAACACACAATGTGTATGTTTGGTTCAGATATTTTGAGAAACAAAAAAGTTTTTCATACTAAATGTTGTTTTCGAACCGATCGTTCCTATGGCAGCTATATGATATAGTAGTCCGATTTACACCAAACTTAGTCAGCCTGTTTAAAACTTAATCAAACACACAATGTGTATGTTTGGTTCAGATATTTTGAGAAACAAAAAGTTTTTCATACTAAATGTTGTTTTCGAACCGATCGTTCCTATGGCAGCTATATGATATAGTAGTCCGATTTACACCAAACTTAGTCAGCCTGTTTAAAACTTAATCAAACACACAATGTGTATGTTTGGTTCAGATATTTTGAGAAACAAAAAGTTTTTCATACTAAATGTTTATTTCCAACCGATCGTTCCTATGGCAGCTATATGATATAGTTATCCGATCCGGCCGGTTTCGACATATGTACTGCGTGCAGCAAAAAGACGGACCTGTACCAAGTTTCATCAAGATAGCTTCAAAACTGAGAGACTAGTTTGCATAGAAACAGACAGACAGACAGACAGACAGACGGACAGACAGACGGACATGGCTATATCGACTCAGCTCGTCGCCCTGATCAAGAATATATATACTTTATGGGGTCTGTGAGGCTTCCTTCAATGCGTTACACATTTCGTGACAAAAATATAATACCCTCTGCAAGGGTATAATAAAATATAAATGTAATTTCATTGAATTTATTTTACTCGTACACTAAGCTTCCACAAATTAATTTCTTAAACTCTAACTAAATGTGTTTCACTTTCGCTTTGGTAAGCAACTTAAGAGGCCTCAAGAAATTCTAATTCAAGTTAATTAAACAGGGGCCCTTAAATGTCAACGGCAATCAGATACAAGACACGAATCGAGAGCTTTAAGGAGCAAACGCAGACTGGTTTCTCCTATCGCATCCATCGATTTTGAGTATGTCGAGTGTCCTTTACCAAAAGAACTTAAAGAGTAAGCATGCAATCGAAGTCGAACGGTAGATACACTCTGTATTTACAAATCTCTTTTGTAGTATAAAATAAAATTTGGTGAGAATGTTTTCTTATTCAATAATATCGATTAATTATAGTAAAGTTTTGACGATAGCTTCCTTTCGCTATTAATTCTTGCCCGACTTTTCTAATATGCGGTATAAGTTTCCCAACATAACGCATATGCCCGAAAGCCAGCAAAATGAAAGCAAAGTAACAAAACTTTTTGAATACCCACAAAATATTTATTAGCCGAAAACCAAATTTTAATGAACTGAAAAGATTTCAATAAAATAAAATCGATATAAAAATAAAATAAAATTTAAAGAAAAGAAATAAAATAATGAAGAGACAGAAAATTATCAAAACAAAGTTTGTGCACAGGTAGGAACAACCCCCGTCCCTTTACCACTCTCTCGTCCTCACCAGATGCTGTCCTGCGTTCGCATGCAAATTTTATATGCAGAAAGGGATTAAGCAAAAGGCACACACAGTGATCGTCATAAGTACGCACATGCGTTTCACAGATCCAAAGTTGTTGGACGATCCCGATTCCAAAACCCGATCCAGTTGACTTTGCTTTGCTTGTGATTTTCTTATTTATTGATTTTCTACAATAAATTTCGCATGTTTGCATCCAATTTAAATAAAATTCGACAATTCTAAATCACCTCGTTTTGATGTGGGGCTACTGTATCTGCAGTTGGCCAGGATGACCAGTTTTAGCCAGCTTTGCTTCTCTCCCTCTTACTCTCTTTCTCTCTTTGGTTTGGCTTGCGTGCGAGTCTGGAACTGCCTTTTGGTTTCTGTTAGCGGAAATGCAAAACAAGGCCAAAGCGGCAGATTTATTGACATCTTCGTTGGATGTTCTTACGGCTGCTGCACAGTGGGCACTGCTTTGCATATGAAATGGCCAAAGCCAGAACACTAAATATATCCATTCTCATGGATATCAGAGGGCATCTGAGTTATTGGCACGCTCGAAACCGCAACGATATCCACATTTTAGACTGCAGAACTAAACCGCATAAAATTGTTCAACTCTCTTTTATTTGGTATTGCTTCTTGACTCGCTCACACGTCGAAAATCTTGCTATTCAGATTTTAAATCACATTGTAATCGACGCGATGTCAATCTTTAACTAGAAATTATGAATCTCAAATGAGCCGTGATTATACTTGTTCTCTTTGTGTGAATTCAACATGACTCGACTGACTGACTCAAGTTATTCGTGGGAATTTGTTTATTCAAATTGTTTTAAACATTTGTTATGCATAACTCTTTTGTGTCTTTTTGCCAATTTTCGAATCGCTTCTTTTCGCCTTTGTTTCTATTAATTGAAAGTAGTTATTTAAATGTTAAAATCTATATGAATTTTAATCTCTTGCTTCTGCAATAATGCTGATTCCCATGTCATTTTCAACAAATTTATAGATTTTAATTAACCGATAGTCGCTCCACTTCAATATTTATTGGCAATTTTGTTGTGCGAATTTCAAATTTGCATATGGTCCATCGGGGACAATTTGACAAATGATTACCACTTTTGTCCAATTTAATGGTGTGATTATATTGTTAATCTAGCCTTATTGAAAATACAAGTTAACACAAAATAAAGGAAATATTTGATGGTTTAGCGACCTTTATATTAGTTAATACACTTATACATACATATACTTATTGACAATATTTTAATTACTTTGAATGTGCATCTGTTTATGAATCATAGAATACAAAGCTCAACGTATAGTCATCTAGCGTTATAATTTATGTAAATGAAATCTTGGTTATTTCTTTCCACTTCAAAGTAAGACTATAGATTTATAAAAAGTGGAATTATGTTTGGATTAGAACAAAGATATGTCGTATAAAACTCCGTACCAAATGAAATATTTTCAATTACTTTCGATTCACTTACTTTGTCTTAATGTTTGATTATTTGTTTACAAATTTTGTTCCAATAAAATTGAGAAATCCTAAATCTGAATGAAATCGTCTATATTAAAGTTATATTCCAAGCTGAAAAAAAAACTTTTTTTTTTAAAATTAAGTTAACAATCTTAGTTTGTTGCAATCAGAGGTGGCGTGGCAAATCTTATAAAGTATACATATTCTGATCAACAAAGCCCCATAGACAAAAAATTATTAAAGTTATTTTTCCTCATATGTAGCAAAAATAGTGGTGTTGGAATGAGGTGGACTCTATGTAGCTGTTACAAAGTGTTGTAGAGACTAACACAGGGTATTACTTTAACTGTTGGGTATTTTTTGTTTTGAATGTACCAAAAAGAAACTGCACACTTTCAAATGAATATTTCTTCCATTGCAATGCATTGTAAGCTTTCGATCACGCCATGCCATGTGCCGTCAAGAGGAAGACCCATCAAACTGTCCAGAGCTGCGTCCCATATCCCATAGAGCGATATTGGACTATTGTTAAAATAAATTTAAGTAAGGACGGTAGAGTTACCGAAATCATAGATGAGATGAAGAAAAACTGGATAAGGGCAAGTCAGAAAGTCACCAAGGCAGGAGTGCAGAGTCTTATTAAGGGGGTCAATCAATACTTTCGTACAAAAATAGGGAAATGACTTTTTTTTCCAAAATATTTTAATTTTTTTTTCAAATGCCTATGCAACTTTATTTGATAATAATAAAATGAAGAAGTTACTGTTGACAAATAACTTTTGAAATACAAAAGTTGACATTTTTTTCAAAGCATAATACATAAGTGTATAGCTTAAAGCGTTCATTTTAAAATAAATCAACTTATGTTCTTTTAATGAACAGATTGAGCATTAAGAAGCGAGACAAGTGGGGCAAGTACCGTAACTGGACGATATGAAAATAGCGTTCGAACGAAAGAAGAGGGGGCTAAAGGGAAACCATGTCATATTGAGTGAGCACGAACAAAGCGCGGCATATAAAATTTGTTAGTGGCTAAGAAAGAAACAAATTGCATAGTCCCCCACAGGCATTTGGACTACAGCTAAACTTTAACTGGGATCTTACATAATGAAAATTATACGACTGTGCATACACGCACACACACACACATGAAACACCATTTTAATGCGATCAGGTTGTCTAAAGTGGAATGGAATCTAGTGGGAGGAGCAGAGGGTGCTTTGGGGGGTAGGCGACCCGCTGAGCAGCCGTTCAAAGGCCCCGAAAAGAGTAAATTTACATAATTACGTAGACAACAAGGGGAATGGAGGACCGAGTCCATGGTGCATAGCCAGCTAACGTGTGTGGGAGGAGACGAATTAGCCTGGTAAGAGGGGGAGGAGGGGATGGGGGACTTTTGCAAGGCACGAAACGAGGAACGAAATAAACGAAAAAATGAAGTCGCTTTATCATTTTTAGCTTGCGGCGCTGTTTGCCCAAAGTGTGGAAAATAAATGTATGGAAATTTGCATACGAATTTCGAATGGCTACGTTAGGTCCCCCTCCCTGTCCCTGTATCACCCCTCCATCAACACACCGAGATATCCAATAGCGGATGGTGTTCCGTTAGGTGGTTCCATGACTGGTCAGGGCCACTTAAAGTTCGGACACGCCCCTCGACGGCAGACAAACAGACGGAAAAGCGGGCAGTCGAACCATTGACGTCATTAAATTTATTTATTTATTATTGTTATTATGCGCAAAGGAATACAATGGAGAGGGGTGGGTGGGGGTCACATCCGTTTATTGTTACTGGTGTTGGATTATTGCGGTCTTTGTTGATTTAATTAATTAAATCGCAGTTGTTTTTTTAATTGATTGACAGATTAAAAACAAAACCAATTAACAATTTTAATACAAAATGACAACCACATAATATGCTGTAATAAAAGCGGCATGCAACAAACGCACTGGCCAAGGGGATGAGGAGTGGCAAGTGACCACATAAATGTATGTGCCGTAGAAGAGATGCACATATACTCTCACACACACACATACACTCTCAATGGTATGTCATAATCCGTAATACGCATTAAAAACGATTTTAATTAATGAAATTGCTCAAGGGAACGTCAAACGGTGGTCAGCATCTGGATGCTTAAATAATTTCAACAAAACTTAAATAATTTAACAAAACAAAAAAAATGTAATTAATCACTTTTTTATAGTTGCACATTGGATTATATTTCGTACCTTACCTTTTATATAAACTAAAAAAACTGTATTCTCTTCAAACAATTTTTTGTTAAAATATCGGACTTCAAAGTCACCAATACAAAATCTGTCAAGATATTTTACCGATGTTCCTTTTAGTTTATGAGGTTATAGAGATTGAAATTGATGCTTAACTAATGCACCATTGCATAGTTCCTATACACTTAGCAAAAGTTTATATAAAATAGAAGAAAATAGTATCAAAAATAAAAAAAAAAACAGAAAAGATGGTACAATTTTTATTATCCACAATCATAGCAAATTATTAATCAATAGATCATCGATTTGTAATTTCAATTACACAATTGGATCAATTCCAATTTCAGTCACAATTACAGTCAAGGAAGCTGTTGTCGATCGTTTCGCTTGGATGAGATTGAATGTTGTTGTTGTTGTTGTTGTTGGGATCGTTGATTGAATTAATGCTGAAAATGTGAAGTAAAAGGCACCGACTTCGATGGCTATAAACGAAATCGAATCGTTTGGAGTCAAAAGTCGAAGGCAAGGCCTAAATAAATTCGTCATTATAAATCATGAGCTGCAACTGAGCTCAAGTTGGTTTGGTTTAATTAATCACCACTGGGGGACAGAAGCGGTTGGTAAAGCAAAAAGCCAAGTTGTAACTTCAATTGCAACTGCAACAGCAACAATTGCTGCTGCAAGTGCTCAGGTCTCAGCTGGAGATTTGCGAAAAAGATGATATTTATGGCAACTTTGACAGCGGCGACATGAATGTCGGAATAGACTCATTGCCAGTGGCCGCACAGACTTGCCACAGATTGAGTGCCGCACGCGCAGTGACCACCAGCAACGGTGCAACTTCTGTTGCAGTTGCAAGCAGACAATGTCGCGACTTCGATGCGGGCGACAGTTTTTAATCGTGGCAATAATCATAACTGTGATTTGTATGACTCTGTTGATGCCACAATGCCACAATGCCACGTTACCTCAATGTTGCAGCTTGTTGTCCCACCAATGGAGCCGCCGTTTGACCATATCGGCGATGAGTAGTGAATTATTAAAGCGTTTTGCAATTTATGCGACGCGAAAAGCGTTCGGCTGCCGTTTGAAGCCGTCATAAGCTGCCGCTCCCACCTTGCCTCCTCCCCACTTGCCACATTACCCTTTTCCCCAATATCCACTTCTCTACTCCAAATGAGTGACATGCTCGTGGTTGGGATTGCGACTCTCTCAGCAGTGGTGCGCCTAGTTGGTGGCTTACCAAATGAGGAACTCAAGTTCTTTTTGTACTTTT
Source organism: Drosophila neotestacea (assembly GCA_035044365.1). Classification (NCBI taxonomy): domain Eukaryota; kingdom Metazoa; phylum Arthropoda; class Insecta; order Diptera; family Drosophilidae; genus Drosophila; species Drosophila neotestacea. The sequence continues at coordinate 34,691 of JAWNMD010000704.1, forward strand.
GCCTTCGTTTAACTCTTTTAGAATTCGTAATGCACGTGGCCCCACAAGTTGTGGCGCTACCGCGTCTACCTTCTACGGTTGCATTTACATTGCATATAAATATTTATGAGAGAAAATCAAAGAGTTCATTATGACTTCCAGACTCCGTTGCATAAGCTGATTGCCACATTATGAATGGTCTCATTAAAAAAGTTTCTAATAAGATACTGTTGAAAAGAATTTCCTTTAAGAACAGATTTAGTCATTCGCAGTGAGTTCTCCTAATTAGATGCTAAAATATGATCAAATGTTGGATTTTTAGAATATTATTTACATATGGTTTTCGCTGACATATTTAAAAGAGAAATGAATTTATTAAAAAGATACTCTTTTTTCAAAATTGTTATCTATATGATGGCTTCGATATATCACTTTTTATAGTACTTGGATGCAATTGGTTGCTCTTATTCTTATAGTGACCGATGTAAGCTCGTTCAGTGGCTTTTTGCATCAGTCAGCGTGCATTTTCTGATAAGAACGGGGCGAATTTGTGAATGGCAAAACTTTCCGTCGCTCAAAAAGTGGATCTAAAAACTGCACCTTTGAACGGGACTTTAAACTTTTAACGTTATCGTTAAGTTGAGATATTTCGCTTAAAAATCTTATTATGTAAGTATTTTGTAACATTATTAAATAAGTGAAGTTTTAATTAAATTTAAAGACCTCAAAATTCGATAACCTCAAATGTGCTCACTGTGAACTAGCGACCTATGCTTACTATCGATAGTATTGCAAATAAATGAAAAGCTTTAAAAAATCATCCTCTAATCTTAAATATTTCGTTAAAAAGTCTCTCAATAATTTTGAGTATTTCGTTAGAGTACAAATATTTATCTTTGATCTCATGTCAGTTTCCCTTAGATTCAGGTAAGTAACCTGAATGCTTCTAATGTCCAAACAGCTAACCAACATCCCCTGCTAGCTTATTTATTTATGTATTTTTTTGCAGTTCCAGTTCCCGTTTCTCATTGCCATTCCCATAATCGTTTCTTGTCTGGCCACAGAGGAGCCTTGGACTCGTATGCAAAATATTCGAGGAGGAGTACAAAACGATTGGCCCCCACAGTTGTGGCAGCCTTGCAGTTCTTTTGTTGTTGGGCTTTAGTTAGAGTTAAAATACATTTGTTTATGCTAAAATCGCCCAATTAGTAAGATTGTTATTTCTTGTATAGTTCGCCGATGCTTGGTCGCTGATACCAAAAGCTGGAGTTGGATTCAGAGTTGAAGCTGGGAGTCTGGAGAGCTAAGGTTGGATGGTCAGTGGCCCTGGGTTATATCTACAGTCCCTGGCATGCCCATTTGTTTGTATTTATGCATTCGAAACAATATCAATTGTAATGAATTTTGAATATCGTTAAGCGTGAGGCAACAAACCGCGCCTCGATTTCCTCCGTGCCCTCGCGATCCTCGAGGAAACTGTCGCAAAATGGAATGTTCGACTGTAGATGATGCGCGATATGAATATGGTTCCCAGGGTCCCCGTTCAACAGTTGTTCAGCCAGCAGTTGTTCCTTCTGCCACAGTCGGATCAGCCCAGCTCAGCTCAACGATCCTTTCCGCGAATGCTGGCTAAATTCTTTGGCATGTATGGCTTATAAGCAAATAATTATTTGGCCAACAACTGGCACCCTCGCCGTCGCCTTGCCTCAAAATATATAAGACTATTTTTGTTGTGTTTTGGCATGTCTGTAATTCAAAACAAATGTTGCACTTCCTTTCGTGGAGGGGGGTACAATCCAACCCCATCTTGAGTCTTCCAGTCTGTTGCATTATATCGTCATGATCGTCTTGTCTTCCATCCGTTTCGTGGCCAATCATCCGCTTCGTGCCCCTCGACAATTTTCCAACACGATCGTTTTGTGTGTCATCGTTTGATTTGTCATTATCATCGCGGCCTGGCGCACATTTCGTGTCCATGTGCCGCTCAAGACTCAACTCTTACCTCTTTCCTCTCTCCCCTCTCTACTATCCTCCCGTCACTAGCGTTTCGGTTACATGAAAATTACAATTGTTTCATTGCACCGCGCGCGAATATCAGTAATAACCGACTTGTAAATACAACGAAGACGTTGTTGTGTGGGACTGAATCGTTGCCAGATCGGATCAGACCAGTTGCAAATTACTCTGGCCACGAACTTTTTACCCGATCGTTAGCAAAGTTGTAGTTCATTTCAAAGTAAGACTATCTTTACTCAGTTCTACTCCACTGAGAGATATATTAGGTAGAAATTTTTGTAGTTAAAGAAGGTTCTTTGATCATGAAGATTTTATTCATTTATACGTAGATCACCTTAAAAAAATATTAAGGGTCTATTTAGTTTGTTAAAAAAACATGTACGTAACAGGTAGTATAGGACGTTGCAGACTCCATAAAGTTTTTAGATATATTCTTCATCAACATAAACAGCAGAGTCGATATAGCCATGTGCATGTCCGTGTCTCAGTTTTAAAGCTATCTTGATGAAACTATCTTGGAAACTTGCTGCACACAATACATACATAACTCTGATAGGATCACTATATAATATAGCTGCCCTAGGAACGATCGGCTACAAATCAAACCTTAATAAAAAAATCTTGTTTGTCTCTAAAGCAGCGGTGGGCACGTTCTGAATCTGGGATTAAATTTAAGTCTTCCCGTTATTCGAGGCGATACGGCTGGGGAGGTTTTGAACCCTTTTAGTCAAAACTAACAACAACAATTTAGCAAATGATATTTACGTATGTATGTTTATATAATGTATTATATAGAAATGTAATTGCCGGTCCTTTCAAGGGTATGCAATTTAATTTACAGATTGACGGTTTACAAAAATAGATTGATATACATACTTCTAATATTATCGTGTTGATTATTGTACATTTTCTGTATAGGTTCAATTAATTTAATTAAGTTTTAAATATATTTAACAATAAGATACATAAATATAATTGCTCTTCAACCTGTGGTCAATTCTAAATATAATAAATTCTCTACATTTAGTGTAATATATTGTACTGACTAAAAATAAGGAAAAGGTGTACATATGTTATGAAAATTATATTTTAACTAATTAACTTTTAAGTTGAAAATTCGGTTGTGAATCCTTTATCTTTTGTTTTATTTACTTAAATGTTTTTGTTTTGAATTTCAAGCATGAAATACATATCTTATAATTATAATACCTGTGATAATCATATAATAATAGAGGAACACAACATTCAAAAATTCTGTAGAATATGCGGCAAGCAAAAGCATATTAAAGTGCCATATCAGAGAATTGCCAGACTAAAAATGTTCGTGTCAAATAAAATGAGAGCAATTTTCATATCATACTGAGTTTAACATCGAAAGCTGAAAGAGCGACAAGGATGGTCTAAGACAAGTGCCAGACAATCCGTGGGACTGGAAAGTAAATGAAGAGCAAAGCGAAGACTCCAACAATTTTGAATATAGACAAAACTTGACATTTAAATTATGGGAAACAAAGATAAAAAGTTTGCTCAATCTTTGCCTGAAACTAAAGCTGACCTGACAAGGGGAACTGGTAAATAATTTTAGGAACAGCCACCAGCAATTTTAGCGGATTGATAATGAGTGCGGACTCGAGTTCTGTATTCTGTTGTTAAGTCTTCTGCTTATTGTTTCATGTGATTCTCTTTTACTCGCGGTTCATTTGTTTCGATGGCAAAACAGTGGAGCAGTTGGATGGCAATACATATGCTGCTCATAATAATTCTAATTGCTTTTCAAATAAACACGGCTAACAACTTGAACAAAAATAAACAATTGGTTCCGGGGCGCCGTCTGTTTTTGTTAAATATTTTTTTTCAAGGTGCTTTTCCCATTTCGCATTTCCGAAAAGCACATTAAGTGGCCCCAGAAATAATATTTACACCAATTAGGCGGCCTATCAAAATAATATTAAATAGATTTATAAATCCGCATCGAGAAATGAATATCGGGTGATGTTCAAAGAGCTATTCATAAGGCTGGCAACATTTGGACCACATGCGGTGCTGAGGCAAACTCAAAGGCGCCAACGAGGGCTACCGGAGTCGACCAAACGGAAAAATGGTGATGGAGTGGTAGAGGGAGAGGAGGCCACTGTAGTCGTACCGCCTGCTGTGATAATCTTTCGTTTAAAGATGTTTTAATCGGTTATTACATTTGTTAGCCTGTTAACAGCAGCCTGTGGTAGCAGTCTGTGATGCCTGCTTTCCGCTACCGGTTTTGATTTGGGTACCTCTGATCTGGGCAGTACCAATAAATAAGCTAAAGTATTATACTTTTAAACTGTATTCTACATATTCAAAAATACAGCAACTGTTGGCGATATTTCTATGATCTGGAATGGAACTTCAAGAAGTACTAGTAATCAAGGGAGTAGCTAAGTCAGGTATTACCTTTTTTAAAGTATTGTATTTTCAAACTGTATTCTACAAAATTAAAGAAACAACAACTGTGGCTATATTTCATTGTACTTATTTAGCAGTGGTTTATGTGGAATGGAACTTCAAGAAGTACTAGTAAGTAAGGGATGAGCTTAGTAAGGTTATAGCTCTATCGAAGAGTTGAATTCCTAAATTCTAGAAAGTTAAAAAAACAGGTAAAGATAGTGAACTTTGTAGTGATTCGGCAGTTGACGAGAGTATACCATAATTATAATCATCTTTAAACTGTAGATCAACCTTACCAAATCCACATTAAAACATGAATTTATGCAAGTTTCAAATAAAACAGATTTAATACCCAAGCAATAACCACACTACGAGCATACCTACAGAGTAGATTCCATCTGTATCCGGTTAGTTTATTCGTGGTTTTGCGTGGGTCGAGGACAGCCTGGACCTGGGGTACGGCCTCTGAAAGTTTTTCCATTTATTTGTTGCATGAATTATGAGCATAAGTATTCCAACGACAAATTCCCTTCTAAACCCTCTCTTTTCTTTGGCTGGAACTGACTACTAAATGGCCATCAGCCACAAATCGCAGCGACAAGTCCAACCGGAGCCAGGTTCAGATTCAGATTCAGGTCCAAGTCCAGAGCTGCCATATTTTTATGCCATTTTTGCACATGTTCGTCGCGCATGCAAAAGTGTCGAAATATTTATGTTCCGCTGAGAATTAGCAACAACAACAACGAGAACAACATCGACAACTCGTTGTCGCTGTCGTGCATTGAACATTGCTCAAAATGAGGGGACATAGCTTGAGGTGTGTTATGCGCAAGGAGGGAAAGGTAGAAGGTAACGTGTTTTATTGAATGAAACGGCGTGTCTGGCGTTGATTCATAAATGTGGCCCAGACCGAACGCCTCTCGCAAAACCTTATGCAAATGCGAGTCCGACCTACGCATGGACACAGATTGAATAAAGCAGAGATTTGTTGCCAGCAAACCGAGGTGCAAATGATCTTCCAGTGTCTTTCCCAGTGCAGTCAACGACAAACTACAAAAAAATAGCAGCACATGAGACCTTTGTATGATTATGATTGACCAGCAGATACTCTACAAACTAATAGGAACTATGTACAAGACGCATTTCTTCCTTGTGACCCTTGAATAAGTTCTGTTTTTTTAGGCGATCATTAATATTCTTCTGTCTACTTTAAAATTTATGCAACTGGCAAAGTTTTGTAAGATTATTGGAATATATAAAAGGATTTTTTCCTCAAAGCTTTTATTATTATACCCTACTTGCTAATATAATGTGTACATGGTATAAAGAGTCTTCCCGACTTGAACCTGGCTTGGCTATCACATTTCAGATTTCACATGTTAAATTTATGCTGCGCATGAGAATTACAAATCAATGAGATGCGCTCCGGGCTACATTATAGAAAGATGGCCAAGATGGGTAACGCTTAATGCTAATTTGAATATTCGCTTTCCAGTTTTTGGCAGCTGCCTTCCGGTCTTCTGAAAGCCTCGCGGTACGGCACAATTCAAGCTGTCGATAGTCATTGAATCCGATAAACGATAATGATTACGTTACACTTGCATTTAACATAAATCGATACATAATGCCCTCTTCTAAACCACTCATTAATAGAAATAGATACACACACTGCAAACTTTAATACATATGTATATATGTACACACTCCAATCCAAAGATCACTTGGTTCATTTTGGGATTTGTTGTTTATGCTTTTGACTAGATAGGAATGCGTTGGGTTCCGTTTTGGATTCGGTTTTTGGTCTTCAAAATTTTGTGGAATATATTTTTATTGATTTTCGTGTGTTCATAATGAGGCTGTGACTGTGGATGGCACTGTAGATGGGGCTGGTGTCTGTTGGTCTGGTCGTATTTGACTAGTTGGGCAAGAGAAACAAAAGGAAGCCATAAATTAGCTCTATGAATCAAACAGATATCTGATTTCTGACCACTGATAAAATATTTATATACTCATTTCATGCCACGGCATAACTCTTGCGTCTTCTTGGTTCACATTCTCATTCTGGTTCTGATTTGGATTTTGAATTTGTTTTCAGCATCTCTTTCTCTCTCTCTCTCTCTCTATCTCCTTTTAATAGGCTCACATTTTTTGTATGTCAGACATTCTGGCAGTATCTGGGAAACACATTGAAGTTCAACTCGAGAGTGGCCTTAGATGATATCATGTCATAAATATCTCAGAGTTCTTATTAGTTGGATTTCGTATATTCCCTCTTCGACAGATGGATGCTAATAATACCCGTAGAATATAACAAAAATAACATGAATCTTGTTTATGTGTAAGTATTCTGAATGTTCTCAAATGCATTTATATTGGAATGCATGAAATCAAGCTTAAAATCTAACGAGATAAGAAAAATATGACAATACACTGACAATGTTTAAATTTTTTTTCCTTTGCCAAAAAATTCAGTAGCTGCAGAAGAACAAATTTTTTTTAAAGCAACATTAAAGATTTATTCGTGGGGATCTGCAGAGATGCCCTTTCCCATCGAAAAAAAATTGTCTTTAGCTTCAATTAATAGCGAGAAAGCCGAACAAGTTGGAAAACATAAGCTATAATCTATTTCTACACATAAATCCAATTAGGATTTGCGCAAATACTTGGCACTTGGATGGTCATTGCCTGTTCCAACAAGATAACGTATCCCCTGCATCCGATTCCTCCCTTGGTTGGCCTATGAAACTGAAAGACATGTGCAAAAATCAAAGCACATTCTCAATATGTCCGCATAAGACAAAAGTAAAAGTAAATCACTCAGCGCGATTTTCGCTAATAACAAAAATGATTTTGCCAAGTGGCCAGCAAAGTTCACCAAACCCCCCCACCCCCCAACACACACACACACCATACCATCCTCTGTCCTTTTGCCTCCTGGGAGGCATTATCACATGTCTGTGTGTCTATGCCACATGGCGATTATATCAGTTTTAGCTTCCTCTGCGACTTGGCATCTAATGAACTCAATCAAAAATCGATTTGTACCACAGGATAACAAGATATGTTGCAAGTTGGCATTCATCAGGGGCAGCAAATCATCAAATGGAATTTATGGGATAAATTGCCAAACAGATTTTGCTGCCAATTGACCAAAAACTTTCCAAGTGGCCTTATGAAAGGGAATTATTAATAGTGAGTGTGTCTTCCTCTGTACGTCATAAGTTCAATGCATTAATGTTCCAACCCCCCTCGTTCCCTTACGCGATTCCTGCCACATATACGAGTATACATACATACCTGCCACAGCCTGACTGGTTGAACACAAAAAGAACTTGTCAACTGTCAAATGCTGATGCAGAGCCATTAAGAAAGAGAAACCCATATAAGTAACTGCCTACAGGCCCGGAGTACAGGGCAGCGGGGTAGAGTGTTATGGGGGGACTCCAAAAATATTGTCATCATAAAGCGCTGCAAAGAAGCCGTTAAATATTATTAAGGAGACCATTTAAATTCATTAATGAGCTGAGCTCTTTCAACATCCAACTGAATTTACATACTATGGAAGATGTTTCTCTGTTTACCTGAGCGTCGCTTTACGACCCAGACACCGACTCCGATTCCGACTCAGATCCAAGTCCCAATACAGAAAATGAACAACGACCAAGATATGTCTGACTGTTTGACTGTCTGTCTCTGTCTCTGCCTCTGTCTGACGGTCCGTTTTGGGGCACATCCTCGTTAAAACAAATGAGAGAAGCGAAATACAGAAAGGCGACAAGCGAAATGCGAAATTAAATTAAGCAAATGAAAGCCCACGTTGACAATTTTCATATCTCTCTCCCTGTCTCCTCCTATCTATCCCTTCCTCACTCACTCTCTCTCTTGGGGCCAGTCTGAATATTGGAGAATATGGCATAAAACGTCAATAATTCATTTGTTATGCCTGCACATTGAATGTCGCCGACATGAGATATCGTCCAGGCACAGGCATCACATCGTCTTGATCCTCATTTCCAATTTAAGGTCCATCTTCAATTCTGAAGTTGCGTGTTAAATTTGGAGCGCGGATTTGTGCGAGGCGCTTATGCAAATTAAGATGATTCAGCTAGACGCTAAAGTCTTGGCTAAATCAAAGGCAGTTTCAGATACTTCTTTAGCTACTTAGAGTCTCAGGGCTAAAAATCTTCGTTTGGTCTAAAATAAGGATATGGGCAATTATGCAGATAGAACCGTGGCGAAAAACTTTTAATTTATTAAATACTTATGTTTCATTCATATTTATATTCATGTCATTCATATTGATATTCTTATTACTTATTCCAACAGTTGACAAATAAGGATTTCATATACTCTATTTTCGTCTGATATCGTTCAATCTGTCTTCCAAAATTTAGGGATATTGTTTCGTGATTATTAAAAATAAACATAACATCCAGTCGGGAGGCCTCGACAGTAAACTATTCTGTACAGTAAAGAAATTTTTCTTATGCATGCAAACAGCGTTAACTTGCTCACTTATATTATTATTTAAATATATAATATATACTATATACATATATAATATAGGTAGTAATATATGTACATACGAGGGCAAGTACTTTAGAACAAATAAACAAGTACAAAACAATAGCGGCACTATTGAATAATTGTCATTGTTTATTACTTGATTGCGATTAAATTTGCACTGTGGTTTTACATCACTCTAGGTATCATTCATGCAAAAACTCGCCTTTTGATGCCGATTTAGAATATATACAACTTATAGAGTCTTTCACGCCTCCTTCTACCTGTTACAAATTTTTATCTTTGAACAAACTCAGTACTTTTTTAAAGGTCCGGTTGTAAATATGTTCGCTTTAAGGAATCTGAAAGGCCTCCTTCTCCCTATTACATTCATTGCAACATTAGAGAATATCTTTTATATTAAATATTGATATGTATTTGAATCAATTAAAAATGACTTAAAAATATTACTAAATAAAAGACATAACAGTGAAAGTGAGCAGCCGTAAGTCATTCGATTTACAAGAAAATTAAAAAAAAAAATGCAGTAAGCTACAGTGGAGCAAGCTCGACAGTAGGAGACCCAGTACTTTTGGAGAGCAAAGCGTCCACTACAGATTGTTCTTCAATGTTCTTTACCATGCAATAGATGGCGCCACTACGAAATAAGTTAATAAACACAGAGGTCGCTAGCGTCTCTTCTTCTTCCTTTTGCCCGTAACATTGTTAGTTGAATAACTTCCGCGTTTATAATCCGTTTGGAATGAAATTTTCAGGACAGGTTTGGACCATAGTGTTTATCATTTGTACAAAAATCAAGGCGCTAGCATCAAAGGTGCTCCTGTAATTCGACTTCAAAATTTTGTATTCCAATTTCCGGGGGCGGAGAGGGGCGTGGCAAAAATCTAAAACAAACTCGATCAATGGGAGATATAGATGTACCTACATGCCAAGTTTGGTGTCTCTAGCTCTTATGGTCTCTGAGATCTAGGCGACACAAAAAGGGACAGACAGACAGACGGACAGACAGACAGACAGACAGACGGACATGGCTCGACTCGGCTGTTGATGCTGATCAAGAATATATATACTTTATGGGGTCTGCAACGCCTCCTTCTGCCTGTTACGCACATTTTTTTTTGGACAAACGTAATAGACCCAATTGTACTTTTTCAAAGTACTCGGTCCAAAAACAGAAAACTTCATACCAAAAAATTTTAAATACTTAGCACAATGTGTAACTAGTCTTACTTTTATGTACTTATGATACATATCTATCTGACTTAATAAAAACAGTTGCTCAAAGACTTTTCATTTATTAAAATGTAAGCTATTCATGGCTTATCAACCCCTTACTGCAGACTGTATTTCCTGAGAATTATCAAAACGATTTTTCATTTCTGAACTTAGCTCAACTGAAATTCAATTTGACGACAGAAAGTCATAGAAATTCATCATTAATTTCCACATTATGTAAACAGAGGCCAGATATTAACGCAACCCCAGAGGATGTTGAAAAAAAAGAGAAACGCAAACATTTTGAATGCGACGCGTTGAAACGCAACTGACATTTTGATTTCCGTAATAAAATAATTAATGATCAGAGCTGCAATCGGAATCGGATCAACGTCGTTGAAACTGAAACCAAGAGCGAGACGGAGGAGCCTAATGATTACATTCAAATGATGGATTCCAGGAGCTGACACCTTTGCTAACATTTGCACATATAATTAAGTTAGTACTGAGATGTGCTTGGTGTCTGGAGAAGGGTTTGAGTGTACCCTCGAGTCGATTAATTTATCACGGCTTAGTCGGGCTCTGGTGGCGTGATTATTTTGACATCATTTTTATTAATGAGTCACTAATATCGAGACAGGCAAATAACAAACAAGTTAAACTGCAACAATCCCGAAACCCTACTGACCGAGAAAGCACACCCAGAACATAGATTTAATTTCCATTTTTAGTTTTTTTTCGACACTTTTTCAAATCAATTATTCAAAAATCATATAATGGTCATGGCTGTGCTTAGAATACATTACGGCCTCGATCAAGGTCCCAAAGTCCAATGCCGACGTGAAAACTCAGACGGAACGCGTATGCGAATGCCTCGCCAATGACATTTATGGGACAAATGTGGCACTCCACTCCTTCAGCCCGACTACGAGAATGCGTATGAATGACCGACTCGACTCGAGACTGAATACAAGTCAAGTTGACTTGAGTTACCAAAGACCAACACGACGATGGCTTCTGAATTTTGGCGCCATCAATTTGGACGGGGAATTCTGCGGAATGCGCACGAACTGCAAAAAACAGACTAAAATCCACTGAAAGCTTGTTTTCCACATCAATCGACCCCATCGATAAGTAGAGGCGCCAGCAAAACCATTTTCAAGAATTCAAAAAAAAATCCATTTAACAAGCAAACAAAAACATTTCATCAATGGAATTCCATGCTCAAATTAAAAATTCGACATTTCAAATATGATTTTAGTTCGTCAAAAGAACTTAATTCAGAACTGCAGTCTGTCTTTTAAGTCGCAGTCTGAACTTCTTAAAGATATGAGCAAGGCTAAACTAAAACTAAACTGAATGTACTCGAAATTTAAAATAATAAAATTGGGAGCATTCAGCAGGTAATTACTATGATCACCACTCAAGATACCTGATTACTACTTTTTACATTCAGCAAGAAATTTTCGACAATCAGAAACGTCAAAATTTGGTATTGGTATCACAAAATATGTATCATGCAAACAGTGTGATACCTGATACTGATTACTAATACTTCTAGATTTTTCATGTTCTGTTAAAAGACGTAGTAGGCTTATTTAATAAAAAGTTATTTTATAGTAGGCGGATTTGTACAAAAAGTATCATGTCCATTCAGCAGGTACTATCAAAAATAAAGGGGTGAATAATAAACTGAATGCCCCCATTGTGTTTTTAAATATTCAATACTTTTTAGACCCAGTACTTTAAAAAAGTACAAATGGGTCTATTACGTTTGTGCAAATGTGCGTAACAGGCAGAAGGAGGCTTGGCAGACCCCATAAAGTATATATATTCTTGATCAGCATCAACAGCCGAGTCGAGCCATGTCCGTCTGTCCGTCTGTCTGTCTGTCTGTCTGTCCGTCTGTCTGTCTGTCCCTTTTTGTGTCGCCTAGATCTCAGAGACTATGAAAGCTAGAGACACCAAATTTGGGATGTAGGTTCATCTATATCTCCCATTGATCAAGTTTGTTTTAGATTTTTGCCACGCCTCCCTCCGCCCCTGGAAATTGAAATACAAAATTTCGAAGTCAAATTACAAGAGCCCCTTGAATGCTAGCCCCTTGATTTTTGGTACATATAATAAACACTATAATCCAAACCTGTCCCTGTTTCATTCCAATCGGATGATAAACGCGGAAGTTATTCAACTAACAATGTTACGGGAAAAAGGAAGAAGAAAAGACGCTAGCGACCTCTGTGTTTATTAACTTATTTCGTAGTGGCGCCATCTATTGCATGGTAGGAAACATTGAAGAACAATCTTTAGTGAACGCTTTGCTCTCAAAAAGTACTGGGTCTCCTACTGTAGAGCTTGCTCCACTGTAGCTTACTGCATTTTCAATACTTTTTTTTACTAATAAATAGAGATATGTTTAGAAAACATATGATAGAAACTAAATAGATAAAACAACTGTGAACCTTATCATATTATAAAAATAGTTTTATCGGATATATTTTTATTAAAATATAGACATAACTTGTAATTTCCTACAACCGATAACTGGAAACCGAAGACAAAGTGTTTGACATTTCGGCTGTTGCTCCACCCACATTATAAGGCAGTTTGAAGCTTATAATGTTGAAGACTCCATATTTAACAGGTCCCAAGCCCATAGGCCACACATATACACACCTACACACACACACACACACCTACACTCTCTGATACATACACATGGTTGAGGTGGGTCTATCGAAGCTCCAGCATCGACGATTTGTAGAACAAACAAATTAAGCGGCAGCCAAAACAGAAATACAAAAAAAAACTTTGTTCATGAAGCGAATCGAGTTCGAACCGAAACTGGAAACTGGAACTCAAATTGAAAACGACAAAATGTTCATGTGGGTTGAGATGGAGACTGAGACTAAGATCGGGTGTGTAGACTGGGAACTGGGAATGGGAATGGGAATGGGTCTGGGTCGAGAGCTTTTAGAGCGTTTACTTCTAGTCTTTAATTGTAGATAAGTCCACGGTCAGCGTTCGTTCGTTATTTGTTATTTGTTATTTGATAATTTGCATTTTGCATTTCTTTAATAATTTGCAATATTATATTTTATTATTACATTGACATGCTTTATTCGTGTTTGTGTTCGTATTTACATTCGAGTTGCATAGTTGTGCATATTTTATATTCATAACTTGTCGCTACAAAACCGAGTACCCGCTCCGAGTCTCGTTTATCGAGCGGCAATCGATGCAGCTCGCCAATAAATTGGCAACCACATGCATGTGAGAAATCGCCTTGAAACCATACCCCCTCTTGTTTTACCCCATTCCTTTCCTCTGTTGACAACAGACCGTGAGTTATGCCCCGGCATAAAGAGTTATGACAATCCGTATACGATTCGAGTATTAACAATGTATCTATCGATCTATAACGTTGTCTACCGTTTATATTTCAAATGCATAAATGCCAAGCGCGTTGTAATAATAATAATTTCAGTATTCAACTAATAACTATTTATAAGATGTTTGTGCGCATTGTCTCTGACTCGACTTAGATATTGACATGCATTTTAGAGAATTTGTTGAAAATAACAACGGGGGTTTCACTCAATCTAATCTTGGTAACTAATAATAGAATAGTTTGAAAGAGGATCTTTCGGAATGAACTTAATATGCGTCTTAGAAACAGTTTCTAGCTGGAGACTTTACTCAAGCTTTGATATAGTGTAATCTTAATAATATGTTAAATTTTGTTTTGTCGGTGCTAATAAATAAAAAAATTGATTAATAAATGTAAAAGAATGTTCTATGTTCCATCTATGCTTTTACAGTCTTGAGTGTAAGTAATCATAATATAATTCTTTTTTCAGGATTAAAGGAGTATACTAATAATTATTAAACAGACTATAATCTGTCTGTTTAGAAGTATCGTCTATCTCTTACTCTTAATTTAATACTTACTAATAATGAAATAGATAAATATAAATAGTATACATTTTATAAATGGAAAATACTCTTACTACTTATTCATATCGGAAATGCTACTGAAATGTTTTTATTTAATCATCTAAATAAATCTAGAGGGTAAAAATATGTCGCATACTTGCGCATAGTTGCAATTATTGATGTCAAAAACACTTTATGGTTCTATGGGGGCAAAGTAATTAGTCATTTGTCCAGCGGAGAAAATGAATATTCATATGCATATTCACATTTAGATACACATTCACAATTTATGGGTACTACGAGTATTAGCGGAACGTTCAACAAGGGAAAAAAATTAACATGTAAAAGCTTTTAAAATGTGTTGCAATTTTGAAGGCCAAAAAGCATAAACCATAAAGATGACCCTTTGCGCGGCGAGAGGGATTTTAGCTAAGTAATTAGTTCCAAATCAACAAATAGCCATAATCGAAATAAATTGCATTTAGGGAAGAGTTAAAGTCAAGCCCTAGGCTTGAGTTAATAGCTGACTGTCCTTGTCTTTATCTTGGGCAGCTGTTCCAAAGTCATAAAACAGTGCCAAACATATTTTAAAATCGGTTAACTGCCTCCTGGTCAGTTTAAGTGCTCATCAATGTTTTTGTTGTTTAGCCTCTTGTTGTTTTGGATCAGGTTTACCACCATGCCTGCAATTGGCTTCACTTCTTGAAAACTATCAACGGTCCAGTCAAAACGTCAAGTCCCTCCACACCTCAATTGACTACAGCCACCCACTTGGCTAAGACCTTTGCAGTTCCTTCTTGGCTTAAAGTGCGAACATTAAAACGTTTATGCGTGTCAGCAGATACGCCTAGTTATGACTTATCAAATCTTTATGTTGTACCAGGGCTGGAAAGACATCTTTGACAACGAAAATAGTTGTACCTATGCCTTCTGAAGATATATGATAGCAAGTTGATCTCTGGTATATAAGTATTTATCTCGGCAAGAGTTCTATAAAAATGCAGTAAGCTACGGTGGAGCAAGCTCGACAGTAGGAAACCCTGTAACTTTTTGAGTGCAAAGCGTTCTTGCAAACCGTTATCGTCCGATTTGAATGAAATTTTCAGGACATGTTAGGAACATAGTGTATATTATACTATGTACCAATATGTACCAAACGCTGTACGCTAGCATTAAAGGTGCTCTTGTTATAAGACTTTGAAATTTTGTTTTTTGCATTACATACTAAGCACATCAAAGTCTGTATGCCTATAATAACTGCAAAGCAAGACAGTTTTGATTATATGCAAATTTCCGGCGTGTCTTCCATTCAATCTTACAAAAATAATCTTTACTGATTTTATATTAGAGTTTGCATTAATTTTTTTAATTTTTATCATAACTTTAATTTAATATGTTTAATTACCTATGCAGATTTCTTTAGTCGTCGTTACTAAATATGTTAATATATATGGGATAGGTTGAAACTTAACTATAGTGTGTAAATATTTTGTGTTTCTTTAGATATCACAACGAAGCTCCCAGATTGAATATTTGGTATGGTTTCATACAACCTGACCACATTTGATCAAATTCAAATCGGACTACTATATTGTATACCTGTTATCAGTCGAATGTTGAATACAATACACATTGTCTGAGATTGTCACTTTTCAGCTTCGACATATTGTTATTATTCGTGGTACTGTTTTGTTTTACAATTGTCTATATTTCTCCTGCAACCCACTTACTCTAATCTATTCACAGTTGTTAATTTAAAATATAATCTCTTGATTACAGGTATGCATACAACTTTTCTTGTCATCTATTATTTCATAAAATTCTGGATATAAGTATATAAAACATAATCGTTTTTTTAAAGAGCCTTACTTCCTAAGTTTGCAACCCTGTTCCTAAAGCAGAAGCCTGCAGTTTCTTTTATGTTTCGCACATGATTTTTATGCACTGTAGTTACTGTAGAGTTGGGATCTTTATATACCATGACGAATTGCAGGTGATCAAGACTGAGCCCTCATTTGTGCCGAAAGAGTCATAAGAATTAAGAGCGGAAATGGTTTGCCGTCAGAGTTTCAATTTCTTTAAAACAAAAGTCACAGCTCGTCTCGAGTGGTAAACAGAGCCTGCATTGTCGAATTTGAAGTACATACTTACTTGATGTTAATGTAGAGTACTCTTCAGTTAGTTCACACGATATTTGAATAGAGATATGAGAGCTCGAGTTCAGGTTTAAATTTGAGTTAAACAAAACTGCGATTAATTCAATTTTCGTCAAAAATTTGATAGGAGATTAGAAACGCCTTTTTATGGTCAGTACGTGTGCGCGAATTCGAGTAGCTAATCGCGTCGGTTAGTAACTTTACGTATTACCACCATTCCCACCATGGCCAGACCCAGATACCAGATACCAGACCCCAGTCACATACATATACAGAGTCTCAGACATATAAATACATACATGCCCACAGTAAACTTGTTCACATTTCATTTATGAACATTTTTACATATTTTGTTGCCCGCACGAAATTGGGCTAATTCGAACGTGCGTCTGACATGCATATAAGTATATATGTATAAACATTTATGTGTTAGCCAAGCTGGTACTAGAACTATCCCTGGATAATGAGGGGATACAGTATGTGGGGGCTTCATTGCTGCTCGTAATTGTTATGCAAAACGCGCCTTCGTTGATTATTGCCAACTAAAATGAAATAAAAAACGAAATTAAAATGTATTAAACATGCAAGCATATGTACGCATATATATGTAGATATGCAACATAAAGTAGTAAACGATAGCTCGCAATTTGGTCTAACTAAGGGCTTAATGCCTTTCAGAAAACATATCCTTCCCCTTCACTTTCCCCTCTCCCATGACATAAATATGCAATGAGTGGGCCACGTGTGACACCAAGTACCGGTGCCCAACTTCTATCCGTCATAGGAGTCTTAACATGCGACTAGACTTATGCAAATATCCAACCGTTTGTATATTTATTTTCGCTTTTTCCTTTCATTTTCATTTATTTTTTATTTCAACATTGGCAAGCTAATAAAACATTATACTCGTACCAGCAACTGCAAAATCAACAAAAAGCTAGATGCATTTATTATACAATAATATTTACATATGTAAGAGTATTTGCATAGCTGAAACTATGAAGTAAACTTTGAACTTTGAACATACTCCCAAATAGCTTAAAGCAGAACGCAACTCAATTTCGTGTAATAGTATTTCTACACCTTTAAGAACACAATGTCCATAAATAATAAATGAATTAATAAATAAAAGCATTAAAGATTAATAAATTAGGCCACTCGAAATTGAGAGATAAGCCATACCACTAAACTGATGATAATAAAATTTGTAGTTAAATAAATAAATAAATATTAATAAGAGTTAAAGATTTCTTTTGCTTTTCATTGCTACTTGAGGCTGCCCATAAGTACAGTTTGAGTCTTTCTGGTATACTTGTAAATTGAACCAATACAATATTATTAAGTTCTTTAGATACTTGTACTTTAATGTTTTAGCAAAAGTATGAAAGCTTGTTCATTTTCCAGTAACTTCTACGCAAGATGTTAGATTTCGTAACTGCAAGTCAAATTTGTAAAATTTGTTGGCAACAATTTGAATATTGTATAATCGTTTTGTAGACAGCATGAAGACAAAGATGTTTTACCTTTAATGAATGCAATCATTGTTGTTTTGTTAGAAATATTCCGATGAAAGACGAACCTTGCCGAAGTGTGACATTTGTTTACCAAATGCCAAAATGTCGAATGAGAGCCAAAAAAAAAAGAAAATGAAAAGAAGAATGTGTGATTTGAATAGACATGTTAAAAAGTAAACAGATATAAAATGAACAAATCGATATAATCTTTAAGCTGTTTAATTGTAATTTCAATTGTTGCTTGGCATTTAAAAACAAGGCACAGTCAATAAATAGAATAAAAAGGAAAATACTAAATGCTTTATGCGATTCGGGCTGTGACTGAAGATGGACGGGACTGGCATTTTTTTTGTGTAAGGATAAAGCTGTGAGCCCCGTGACATTTCTTTTACTCGCACTTTAAAGTGATTTATGCGCTCAGAAATTTGCCTTTTTAGTCATTGGGGTATGTCAAGGCACTCAGCTCTTGTGGCATTTTAAATTGCTGACAGAATCTCACTTACAAGTGCATTGCTTTTGTAGTATGCTGTAGTTGCAATAATTATATTTTTAACTCTTAATTGCAGACTCACTATCTGATGACTGAGCCTTCTCTCGATCCCTGTTTCTGCTTCCCCGTTCGCTGTCCATATGTTTCGTTGATTTTCAAAGAGACCAATGAGCTGTCATTAAATGAAAACTGAAAAACAAGAACAATTGCCGAGCCATCAATCCGAATCGATGATACAGATACAGATACAAGCAGAGATACAGCTATCGATACAAATACATTTGCAGCAGCTGCGGCTATAAATGAAAAAAAAAAACCAAAAAATTCATTGTAAATGCAAATGCAAATAAAATGGCTCGAACTGTTGCCTGCTACTGAATATTTTGGCCAATATCCAAGGAATGTTTTTTAATCAGCACATAAAAAATATTGCACGTCTACAATTTTGCGATTCTTCACCCTTGTGCTCCCCTCGCCACACCCCATCACTCCTCGTCGAGTGTCGAGTTCAGCTTGCGTTCGTTCGATCGATTTATTTAATTGCATTTTAATTTATTTGAATTATTTTTGTTGGCATTAATCGATGCCCGGCAATTTCAATTATAATAAAACTTGAAAAAAGAGCTAAAGAATTTATTCAATAGTGCAATCGAAAAGCAATTATAAGAAAGCATTTTATAGTCGCTTTCAAAAATTACACACAACATACAATTTACATATACATATATATATATATATATAAATATATTTCGATACTATTATATATTTTAATAGCGACAACCACGAATTTAAAATACCTTCTCACTTTGTTGCTTTTAAAACGTTTAGTAATCAATGAAATGACCAATCGCCAATTAATAAATTCAATTGAATTCACGGATTTCTTATTGGAATAGTGAGATATATATTTTTATTTTTGCTCTGATAGTATGTAAGAAAGTATATATAACCTATTAACATGTTCGTCTGTCATTATATGCGAGAGGATCTCAGAGATGGCATGACCTGTAAGTTCCAAATTTGGTTTGAAGACAGATCGAGTTTGTTTCCAATTTTGGATAAAATAACAACAAGTTTAAAGCTAAATACTACTACTTATCGGATAATAAACACGGACTAGTTTTAAGCAAGTTTATGTGTTTTTTGTGAGTGTACGTATTTTAAATAAACTGCTTTAATAATGATAAGACTCACTGAAATTTTTGATGCTTTTCATATAAAAATAGGACTGGCTTTAAGGATCTATAGTTTTATTTAAGCCAAGCGTTTGTTTAAGCTGCATGAGGGGGAGCAACGAATTTGGGGAAGCTCTCGAGTTGAGAACCTTAAGCCATAAATAAGAAATTTTTATCTGAAGTAAACTTTCGGACGGTGCTCGCCAGAGCGCAGAGTTAAAATAAAAATGATGGAAATAAAATAGGAAAAGTACGAGGAGTTCATCCGCATCAGGATCGAGCACAAAAAACTTTTCAGTCACGAACGGAGCTCATGTCCTTGTTTGTATTAGGCGTACGTGTGCCAATGAATTTGGCCCTGACTGCTCCAGGCTCCAGACTGTGAGCTCTAGACTCCAGGCTCAAGACTCGAGATGAAACTTGGACTGTCCATCAGCTCAGGGCTTATTGCTTATCTGCCAGGATGAAAGTCTGCCGGCATATCTATCTCTCTCTCTCTCTCTCTCTCTCTTCTCTCTCTTTTTCTCTATCTATACGTCTGTCTCTTCTTGGCGACTTATGAAATACTTACTAACGGGTTTATTTGACCAGCTCGCCACTGGACTGCTGATGAGGACACACACGGAAAAGAGGAGGGGTAGGAGCATGAGAAAGTAGAAGGGGATACACCTTCGTACACACGGAATGCTCACTGTGAAAATATTTGCTGTGCAAACAGAACTCCCAACTATTCCATTTCGGATTAGATGTACACCCTATCGAGTGTGTACTGTCTTCATATTTTATTTATGTTTACGTACAAAAATCAATTCCAATTGAAATCGTTGGTCCTGTGCAGCCGGCAGGATATGAAGAATCCTTTTATATTTCGATTCTGCACCATTCACCAGATGAAAATCAATTTTTAAACTTTCCTTTTGCAATAATCTTCCACTTCCCCAAATGGCAGCCAGTAGAGAGCACATTTATTTGCCATAATACGGGCAGTACGTGACACCCTCGACCCCTTGACCCTTCAGCCCGCCAAGCACTCCCCTCTTTCTCTATTAAGTCCAATGGTCGTCAAGAAATATTGAATTGAAGTTCAATTTTAACATGAATGCTTCCTCAACCCATCAAAAATGAGAGCAGCATACATATGCCAAAGAAGTACCACCATATGAATAATAAATCTAGAGATTTATGCCCAGTTACCTTGCCACGCTTTTGGCTTTTAACTTAAGTGATTTTATGTATTTGAAAACACCGCAAATCACCTCAACGGAAGGTCATCGCATTCATATTTGCACATTAAATTCAAATTGGGAATTGCAGCGTTTTTATACCTCACTAAAATTGTTTTAAAAGCAAATTGAACTGAATTATATATATAAATACTAAGATAAATCTCCGATCTTTGTGTCTTGGGCTTTACACTTTTAAATTATATAAAGTTTTTCATTATTTCACTTCCTTGTTAATTTATTTTTTATAAAATTAAGTTTGTTATAATATAAAGTGCGAAGACTTAATACAATAATGAACTACCTTCTGCATTAGATTCTCAAAATAGTTGAAAAAAGTAATTATTTGGTCTAAGATATATGATATAGACATCCAATTTGATTTAAATTTGGTCATTCTCTGCAAACTTATATCAAACACATAAGCTGAGAGTTTGGTTCGGATATCTTCGGATATCGAAACAAAAAAGTTTTTCATACTAAATGTTGAATTCGAACCGATCATTCATACGGCATTCATATAGTGATCCGATCCGATCGTTTCCGACATTATACTGCATGCGGACGGACCTGTACCAAGTTTCATCAAGATAGCTTCAAAACTGAGAGACTAGTTTGCATAGAAACAGACAGACAGACAGACTTAAAGTCATCGACTCAGCTCGTCGCCCTGATCAAGTAAATATACACTTTATGGGGGTCTGCAACGTCTGTTTCAACGCGTTAAACGTTTCGTGACAAAACAACCATTGCAAGCGTATAAAAAGGACTATGAAATCAAAATCGCCGTGGCGAGAAAAAGTTGAACTGTCTCCAACTGTTTTTAGCAAAAAGATTTTTTTAAAGCAAAAAATAAACAAAACAAAGTTATTACTTTTGAAATCTTAACAGAAATTACAATTCCAGTGTAACAATTAATTAGAAAAATTAATTAAATGTTAAAAAATTCAAACGTTGTCGCTATGACAATTCCAATCTCAAAATTAAATATAGTTTTGATAAACATTTTGGTAATGGTAAAAATAAGTGATAAGCTTAATTTCTAAAATTATATTTGCTTGTTTTTTGAGCTATCAAGACTAATAAAATGTTAGCGCCATTTTCAATTTTGCATTCACCGTAATGATACCGCCCCAGCGCCTTTATATTTAAGCGCAACAGTCAAGTTTTTGTCCCTTTTTAATGGGACGACTCTGTATGTACAGTAATCAACTAAAATTATATACTTATAGTTTTACAAAGGATATATAACTATTTTTCTTCTAAAAATCAGCCTATTTAAGGCAACTAAGTGTAAAACTGGACCACAGTAAAAGTTATCAATATATTGATTCTGAATCTGAATATGACATCTCCAAGATTGTAATAAATTGCAAATGTTGCAAAATACATAATAAATATAATTCAATATATAATGTTTATATAGTAGTTCGGAAAATCAAATAGATTTTAACCGACCTCAAAGGCAGATTCAAATTTAGGATCGAACTACAAAACACTTGATGGGGCTGGTCAAAAGTACTTACAACTTTTATTTTCTGTTGTAATTAATGCAGGATAATGAAATCGTTAAATAAATTATAGAAATAAATGTTTAAAGTTGGATTTGTAAACTTAAAGAGGACTACAGTTGTTTGCTTCGATAGTTTAGCACTTTAAGTGTGCCCAGGTGTTAAAATGACCTTTTCGTAAGAGGAATCAGAATCAAATTAAATTTAAAATTGAAATGCCGAGAAATAAATTGTGCTCAATTAAATCAACACCTAGATGGAGAACTGAATGAGTTTCTGGACTATCTAAAGGGAAGTTCAATAACCCAAAGTGAGCAGACATTAAATATCCATGCTGAGAGGAGAAGCAGGAGAAAGTTTGTTGTGCTAAGACTGAGACTGAGACTGCGACTGAGACGTTGACTGGGAGGCCATCAAAGGCTGAAGTCAAATCAAACCATCAAATAGTCGGTAATAGTTTCGGGTTGTAAAACTCACACGAACAATAAGTTAATCAATCTCAAATTTTAATTACAAAGTAACAACTTCCTTAAGTAATTTCAGGCGCGATGAACTCAACTCCAACTCCATCACCGTTTCTGACTCTTTCTCGACTTGGTTAATGGGTATTTGCCTGATGTTTTGGCTTGCCGGCGGCAGAATTTACATAAAAACGCAGACGTAGCTCAAGGCGTGGGCCACGTGAATGAGTGAGTATATTCACAAGATATTCACACTCGCACATATGTATAGATACATTGGCTGATCTACAGATACAGATACAGTGAAACCGTTGGTGCAACAGTGCGGGGCACATATTTTATGTAATTTGTCTTTGTTTCGTGTAATAAAATGAAAATAAAATTGTGAATTGCAGGAGGAAGAGGAAGCCCTAGGCTTTAATGTAAGTGAGTGTGTGTCAGTGTGAATGTTAATGCTCATTCACCCCCGTTTGCCGAATACTAAACCTATGTCCAACTAACAAATGAAAAATGGAACTCGCAGAGTGCTAGCGAACAAGTTGGAAATTTATTTGAATTTTATGCGACTCTCAACTCTCTCCGCTCCTCTCTTTTCTTCTTTGCGCAGGCGTCACAGCCAACGCCTCCAGCGAAGACCAGAGACAGTCCCTAGTTTCCCTTTCGTGCAGATGCATATCCACATCAATATCCACGTCCACGTCCGCGTTCACTTCTAAGTAATCCTTTTGTTGAATGCGCAGGTGACAGCCGCCGGTCATGGAAATCGATTAACAGCCGACTGAGGTCAAAAGGTGCAAAGCCCCTGGTCAGCTCAGGACAACAACAATATCAATGATAATAACAACAACAGAAATAAGAACAACAATAACAATAAGTAGCCGCTGTTTGTACTTGCAACAGTTTCAATCGAGTGCCGCACGCTTCGTTGCCTCGTGGCTTTTGACAAGTTTATTAACTTTTGTGGAGCAGCCCACCCAACAGCCCCAACAGTGGCGTACACTGAGAGAAAAAGGCAGCTCAGCTTCAAAATAATAACTTTCATTTTGTAGATGTGAGCTGGAAAATTGCAATATTATTTTTAAAATATTAGATTCACTACCTTATTGTTTATCTATTAAGACCCTATGTAATTTATAAAATTTGTATAAAATTCTCCCCCTGCCAATGCCCTTGTATGTATGTAAATCTCTCTGTAATATAATTAATATTATTCCATTTTATTTTATAGGTAAATTAAATTAAGACTTTAGTATATTCAATTTAAGATAATGTCATTAATATTTATATGTTCTACATTCTTAATGATTCACTGGAGGTCCTCATAGAAATACCTTCAAAAATTAGGATTTCCATAAAATAACTGTTTTTATATACCACGAAAATTTCTTATTTTATTTAATACTCAGTTACAGTCGATTTTTATCCCCTTTAAGTTTAGGCTATAAGTGTATTTACCTTAAAATTTCTGAGAGTATAATTGGCACTGAAAACATCTCGTTTAATCGCACTATTTTAACTAATACTTATTTTAAAATTAGTGTCAATTACAGTTGATCTTTAGTTTTGTCAAAAATTATTCTCAGTGCATTTATAAATGTGAAACCCACTAATCTAATCCTTGTCGGGGTCGTCACGCACTCATTCTTCATTTGGCGGTTTGCCGTCAAAATATTTTTGGTCGAAGTTTAAGCACAAGTTGCGCCAAGGCGAATGTCAAAATCTTTTGTCAACTCGCGCAGACCCCCGCCATCTTCTCCACCCCTGCCCCACTCTGTCCTAACCTCTCTATTGCGTCGTCTAACTGTCTTGTAAAGGTGCAGCCGCAACCCTTTCGCTGCGGCAACTCCCCCGAGGGCTTTGTACGTGAGCAGGAGATGAAGACGGATGTGGAGGCATGGACGTGGGCGGAGGAGGGGCAGGAGTTCCAGCGGCTTGCTCTGTGGCCAGAATTTTGATGGGGTTTTGGGCCCGTTGCGTTGGCTTTTCGCTGCCAAAAGATGTTGCGGCAAAATCTGCGTAAACTTTGCATGCATACGTCTCTCTTTCTCTCTCACACTATTGTATAGCTATCTCTATCTGAATACATGTGTTTGCTTTTTGGCGCTGTGGGTATAAACAGGCTTGAAGGGTTCAGTTCTGAGTTTACTTTATGTCTTATTTGCTTATGAAATAAGATATTCCAAGCTGGCGCGGCTTCTGTGGCTCCATCTCAGTTCCAATCCCAATCCCATTCTCAGTTATCGTTCTCATTTTCGAGTACCCTTTCCTTTTGATTCGATTTATGCATAGATATCGCCAGTCGGGATATTTTCCGATTCGATTTTATTTTCTGTTTATGAGATTGCTTGACGTCTTTATGCACTTTTCTGCTTTACGACCCAAAAGGGTTGCCAAAAGCCCTATCAGCAGTTGTCGAGTACTCACAATTTGTGGCTGGATGTCGAATCTGCACATCGAATACATATACATATATTCACAGTGTTGGCTGTCACGTTTGGTCATACATGTGTATTAAAGTTGGAAGTCATTTATTTATTTTATTTTCAGATAAATATTTGAAATAAAATTAAAGAAGAAAGCAACATTACTATTTTTTAATAAAATCTTAAACTAAGCAATAGAGATTGTTATTTGTATTTGATAAATACATTTAGTAGATCGACTTAGATTTGTGAACTAAATCAGTAACTTAAACCGTAGGTGACACCGAAAATTTAAAGATTTTCTTTTTCGGACATGTTTTAAGAATAATAAAATTTAGAGTAACATGTCAGTGGTATATTTAATACAAAACATGAGAAAAGTCCCACTTACCAGACTTTAATTCAAAAAGCTTTGTCAATACTAAACATATTTTTATGTGATGATAGTTTGCTTATTATTTGTAATATTTGGTGAAATATTGAAAACTAGTTTACCTTCAAAAATTAATCTGCGTTGTTCACTTAATCATCGACATTTTGATGAACTCCGCAAACGTTTTAAGGTGTAAGTTCATCTACTAAAATCACTGTAGATAGCTTAGAAATGTCTACCTTTATGCCTTAATAAATTTTAATAAACAACAAAGTGAATTCTCATTAAAATGCATTCAGAACTATGGTCATGGAGTGTCCCTGAGGCAATGAGAAATGGTCTAAGCCAAAAAAAAACCCAAGAGCAATTAGAGCAATTCACAAATACTATAGACTGTAAAACCGACAATAACCAATTGTTTCATATTGGAAACATCCATCTGACGGACGTGTCTGACGCGTGACAAAACTCCTGTTTCATTTCCCTTCTCCCCCTGGCGCTGTCCATGTGCCCAGATGCCCATTATCAATGCGTAGGTGCTCGGCTCAACTCAACTAATGAATTGGGACAAGGACAACACCTTGCTGACTGGACGGGAGTCGCCTCGATTGATAGACTGATGAACTGGTAGACTGACCGGCTGGCTACTGGTGACATTGTCTGGGATTTTGGCCATCAATAAAAGTGGCAAACAAAGCGAATAACTCTGAAAGTGGCGCGTGTCGAACCGGGAAATTGGAACACGAATTGAGAGTTTGAACCCTTCGCGTTGACCGCCTGCAGTCAGTCCCTCGACCTGGGCACCTAAAACACACACCAAGGCAAGCTCTCACTCAATACAACACACACTTATACACACACATTGTCTGTTACAAATTGTTGTGGGCGTTCCAAATCCGCTTACTACTCGTCCTCTGACTTTCAATTCTCTAAAAACACACACGCTCACAAAAACACACACGCACACACACTTTCCTCCATGTGGCTTCGCATTTCATCTTTCATTCGAATTTTTGAGCGTTAAATCGCCAAAATCGTTCGTTAATTTTGACGTTTCTCTTTTGTTGTGTAAAGAAATGAGGAGGGGGATTGACTGAAGACCAATGGTCAGCTGACCCCTGACCTTCGACCGCTGTCCAGCAGACAGGGTTGACACGTCATGACAGACAGTTTCATGTGGGTGGAACTATGTGTATACACGTATGGACTGCAATGCTCATTGTCCGACGGTTGAGATTAAAAATTTAATTTGAAATTAGCGCAATTGTTGGCATTTCTCCCTTTTTCTTTATTTCGCTCCCTTTTCTCTATGATTTTGCTCCCTTTTTGGAAAAAATAAAACAATAAGTTAGATAAAATACAAATAAAATTGATGCCCTTTCTTACCCTATCCGCAATGTCCGACTGTTTGTGAATGGTTACAAATGATTCAAAATATTTCTTGATTGTTTTCTCCGAATTCGCGTAGCCGAAATGCATTTTATGGATTCGAAAGAATGTTGCTTTTAATTTCTAGTTTCAACTGAATTACAGTTGCCATTAGAAGTAATGTTGGGGGTGCTTTAATCAATAATGTTATTGTATTGTATTAGAAATAGGAGTTTTATCTTAAGATTAGTTACAGTAGAAAAATTGCCTTCAGTGAAGGAAGTCATATCTGGAAATAAAAGAATATTGATAACTTTTTACTAGTTTTAAAGAAATAATTATATTTCCTCTTTGGTAGAAGAACGAAATTTTCCTTAGACTGAAGATCTTAAAACTATGTAAAACAAAAAAATCTGCGTCACACAGAGAACTACACTGATAGAAAAAGATGTATAAATAATCCAGAAGATTAAAAAAAAGATTTTAGAAAGGAACCAAAAACAACAAAAGACATCATTAACATCAAGAACGGATTGTTCGTTTCAGTCAAGATATTTGTTTTCTCCAAAGGTCTTGACTGATTCTTTAGATGAAAGTGTTCTAAGTTTAGAGCAAGAGTTTATAACATTAAACTTAAAATATAACTTATGTAGCACTAGGACAAAGAAATAAATATAAAATAGAAGAATAAAAGCCATTTCAATACTGAGCCCATTTTACAGCTTGATTGCAACAGTTTTACAGTATAATAATATATTTGAAAGGCATCTTAAACCAAGACTTACCCACGCATTGACCACCATCAATTGTAAATAAACTATCACCCCTGTTTTAATCTAGACCCTTGTAGCGTTGGATCTAATTTCGAAATATCCACCGGACATATCAATCAGGCGTTAAGAAATTGGATCGGTCAGGAATTGGGACTGCGACAGGGTCATAAAAACCGAACAATGGCGTGTTAATGGCAACTTTAAAATGACACCACTCCGTTTTCAGTCACTGGTTAATCGCTGGACAGCGGGTCACCCCCGCTGTTATCAGCGGGATTAGAAGGGAACCGCCCCTCGGTCGAGTGATAAATGAATTGCCTGACACTACGGGTGTGCAACAAATAGAGTTGTCAGCAAATTTAATTTTTTAAGTCCAAAGCTAAAAAAGTTACTGTAGAGACAGCCGAATTTCTACTTTTACTTACAAATTACGAATTGATTGGGACGCTTTACAAAATATAGACTTAAGGACAGATTACATTATAGAGTTGAGACCTCTACCGTAATCTCTGCCATGCTTCACAGTAGAATTTACTTTATACCAAATGATAGAGCTCAACTTAAATATTCTCACTATACCATCATAGTCTAATCGAGCCTCTACAAATTGATTAAGCTTTTTTCCAACACTTACATTCCTATAGGATTTAATTTGGCATACCCTTTTTAACACATTTCCACAGATTGTTAACCAAATGTCGCTTAACTGTCGGCATATCACAAATTTTATGATCCAATTACATTCAATAGAAAAGTCAGTTAAAATTGTTGCATATTAATTTCAAGTACACAGATACAAATACATACATTTTCACACACTGTCAATTGGTGCTTCAATTGTCAATTGATTTTTGCGGTTTTGAACAAAAATGTTTTACAAATGCTGCACATTTTTAGCTGTTTTTGCTGTCATTCTCGTTGTGTGGGTGTTGCAAGTGTGACGCCCCTTTCAACATAATATCTATGCAACACGGAATGCCTCTGCAATGGCCTGTTATCAGTGTTGTTGGCCAGGTGTATAACTAGTTGTTGTCAACTGTTTGTTTTGCAAACCAAAGTGTTGATTTAATGGACAACCGAGGTCTTGACGTCAAATCAGCAGACCCATTTAAAACACCCAAGTGTACTAATTTTACAGGTAGATATATAAGAGATATATACAAATTTATGAGAGATTTTTGAAACTGAAAATCAATGGAGATTTATGAGGTCAAATAGTATTCAAAGTAAGGGAATATTGGGCACTCGCAGTTTAATGGTCAGTTTACTTCAAACTTGTATTTACAGTACAACAAAAATGTTAATGTCCCGCCTCATAAAGTGAACTTCATTACACGGCACTAAAAGAAGCCGCAATGAAGGCAACTAAACAAAACTAAAACCGAATAATATAAAAATCTCAATTAAAATTCAAAAGCCAAAAAAACCACCGAAAACCAAAAACAATGTGGTGCGTGCTTATCGCCGATGCCGACTCTGAACTCGAGCCCGATGAGCTCGATAAAGCGACAAAAGGCGACTACAAAATAAATTAAAAATACATTTTTACCTTAAATGTGGAACTTTGAAAGGCAGAAAACCTGGGAAGAGCAGATAATAAATATAAAATGAAAATAAAAACACAATTAAATAAGTGCATAGAAAACAAATTCGTTAAAATAAACACACGCACACAAAACCACATAACCATAAGCTGAGAAACAGTCCATTGAAATAAATAAAAACACAAATTAAAATAACACCAAGACATTTCAAGTACTTCAACGTGAAAGGGCAACACGAACCCACCACCAACAACAACAACAACAATAATATCAACGATTGTTTCCCTGCCCCCTGCCAAGCTTCAGCCGGGAAACTTGGGTTAAAATACATAAACAAAATAGTTGTCTAAGAAGTGAAGAACTCTTAACGAATTTAAATACTCTATGAGTACTTTTAGCTATTTGATTTCATCCTAATACAATAATACTACTACATTTACATTATTTTTAAGCTAAAAAGTTATTTTAATTATTTTAATTTTCATCTGTAGTTGTCTCGTACACCCATTATTCATTAGAGTGGCCCGACTAGACACACAGGAAAAAAATAATATAGTTATGAATTGTTTTTAATATATTTACGAGCTCCAACCAATTTGTTCAATCTTTTGATCTTTTGATTTAAGCTTTATACATTTTTCTCGGTTTTTATAAACGTGATCACATATTGTTATTATTATGTGAGTAATGCAGAACAAGAGTTCTGTCCATTAGTATTATAAAATATTTACTTCACAGGAAATATGTAAGTAGTTCCATTTTTTATCTACAATGTCTGGTCTATCCATATAATTGTTTAAATTTATATAAATAATAAAGTTTTTCGTTCTTGGTCGGACCAAGACAAACTCTCTAAACTATGTATATTTATACAATACAGCTGAAATCTATGTTTATTGGGTGTCCCTATGCCTCGCAACAAATGTTGGATCAATTTTTTGTTTTTGTATACCCCAGACTTTAGCTTTCCATCTTTTCTTTTTAAAGTTTCAATTTATTTAATTACACATTATTAATTTTACTTTCAACTTAATCTAATATGTATTTACTTTTAACCGACTGATTTTAGCTGTCGTTATATAAATAATTAAAGATGCCTTTTCAAGTCGTATAAATTCACGAACATTTCTTCAATATCTTTCATTAGAGTTAGAGTATTATTTATTGTATGAAGTGGAGTGTAAGCCCCTCTATTCTTCTGCATATCTGACCGATGTAATTGCCATAGACGTGCCTTGCATTAATGCGATGAGGTGTCATGGGGTGTGAGGCACGTTTTGCGGAACCAACTGAACAGAGAGGTAGGGAACAGTAGTCTGGTCTCAAATATATTTGGAGCACAACGAAATGGTCTCATAACTGGAGCAATCGCCAGATAGTTGAGTGAACTCGGCACACGGCACTCGGCGCATGGCAAATGGCGGGTGACATAAATTTTAACAAGAGTTCTAAAAAAACGAAAAACCGAGCAACGAAATGCAGTCGAATGTTCGATGAAAAATGCGTTTGGTTTACCATTAATCCACAGCCATGATCCAGAGCGACAGATCATTACACACGCGCGCTTGAGAGACAGACTATGAAAATTTATTAATAAAAAATTCTCGACGAAAAAAGCGAGGCGGATGTGGAGCGATGCATGGTACACGTGTATGTACATAGCGAAGGTCCCTCCCCCCCACTCACTCCATTTCATTCAATGCCCCTGGCGGTGGCATATGCAGTTGTTACAGCGTTGTAATTTATGGCAGTTCTGCCAATTGACATGCTAACTAATAGAATCATCATAATTTATACATTCAAATGCATTGCTTATGTAATTTATGTGGCTGCATACCCCCGCATCCCTCCTGTCCGTGATCCTCGCTGACAGAGGTCACAACACCCGCCAATACGTAGGTTAATAGCTGACGCCTGACCCCGATTAAGAGCAGGAAAGCATTTGAATATCAAATCGATCATGTGTGCGAGTTGCCATTTTAGGAGTCGTTATTTATTTAAAATTTCGAGTTCTATGGAAACAGTAGGAATATAATTTGTTGAACTGTAACTAATAAACGGGAAGGAAAAGGGAAAATTTCGATTGCAATCGATTACCAGTTGCCGCCATAGCCGCTATTGGCACCGTGTCCCGTGCCAGCTCCAGGGTTTCCAAGACCTACCAATAAAGAAACTAAATATATGTAATCCAAAGTGGAGTTCTAGACTCACCATTGCGCGACATTGAACCCGGATAGCCGCCATAGCTGTTATCCATGGCATACATGCCCATCGACTGACCACCCTGCTGATGGCCCATAGAGCCACTGAGAAATATGGATTATATAGATGTCTTTAAATCAAATTAAACTCACCCATCCGTTTTTGGTAGATTTGTGTAGCGCATCATTGACTGGTTGTAATCATCAAAGGGACTGGACGAGGCCTGACCTTGTGACATCGACGGTTGATAGTTTTGGGTGTTTGCCTGATTGGAGTGCACCCACTGTTGTCCGCCTCCATAGCCCGGATCCATCTGGCCCATCTGCTTATGGATAAGATTATTTTACGACAAATATCCAATCAATCTCTTAAACTCGCCTGTGGATAGATAGGAACACTCTGGCCACCACTGTTGCCTCCCATGTTGTAGCTCCAGTTGAATTCCGCACCACCCGTGTTACCGTACTCCATTACGAATTATATGAATGCCAAAAGCAAATTTAACTTTTTCAAATTTAGATTTCTTAAAAATATATTTTAATTTATAATTCTACCAAGACGTTAACTCCTGAAATGTTGGAAACTGAATGAGAAATTTTCGGAGCTCTGCAATTATACAGAGAAACTTTAGTTGACAGTTGACCCATTGACAACTTGATTCCCTCTATAAACTTCATTGGAAAATATATGATAGTTTAAACAATTTTATTTTATATCGAAGGGGTTCCGTCCCCTGCTCGCTTTGCTCGCCAACAGTTGGATCGCTACGTTCTCTCAAATGGGGAAAAAAGCGCGACTTGGCGGGAAGAAGGTTATATATGGCGAGAAAAACGGGGAAGAGAAATAGTCAATTTTGAACTCAAACTATCTTAACAAACGGGCTACTTCTATCAGATTGTTCCTATGACAGCTATTTGGTACAGACACCCGATTTTCTACAAAATT
Organism: Drosophila neotestacea; assembly: GCA_035044365.1. Lineage (NCBI taxonomy): Eukaryota > Metazoa > Arthropoda > Insecta > Diptera > Drosophilidae > Drosophila > Drosophila neotestacea. The sequence continues at coordinate 66,943 of JAWNMD010000704.1, forward strand.
TATTTCAGAATCAGACGGACATGACTTTTTCAACTCATTTGTTTATTCTGATCAAAAATTTATATAAACTCTATAGGGTCAGCCAAGCGCTTTTCTGGCTTTATATCTTTATTCTTTTTTATGTACATGGTTTAAATAGCAAATTAACAATTACAATGTAAAATTTCAGCTTTAAGCAGAATGTGTTTCCTTCAATAACTTTATATTTTCCAATTCATAAACAAATATATTGTAATCTGAAGTAACTGCCACAGTTGTCAAGTGTGACCTCTGTATGCCACACAGCTGTTCTGCAGTTGTCTGAAAAACAGGTTCTCGTCCATTGGACAATAGCCAGAGAATGTATAAGAATTGCTATTAATATTTAGAGCCAGGCGCAATCCACGACAAGAAAAAAAAATACAATATCCAGCTAGGACTGAGAGTATGGACAAAAGCAGATGACCTCATAAATCGCATCTTTATGAGGTTCAAAAATATATAATTGTTTCATATTCATAACACTGATCATCGTGTTTAAAGGACAAGTGTTGTGTTGTCCTTGGGCCTAATGCAACCGCTGTGCAAACGCAGAGCTAAAGATAGATCTACCTGTTCCTTTTTGATCTTAGTTTTTTATGGTCAACAATATTGAAACAGCTAGACAAAGCCAAAGATTTACGAGCAGAAACTATGGACTGCTTTTTAGGAGCAGCAATTTAAAAGCCATCAAATGATGTATCTATGCAAGTATGAATGTATCTGTATCTTGTAGATATAAACGTTTTAGTTTGGGCCATACATAATCCACTTAAACTGCATTCGTGCGGTTTTCATGGATCTCGGCTGTAAAATTGTTTTGTCACCTGTTGAAAGCATTTTTTATTTCTAATTGAAAATATGTGAAAATGTGTCGAGCAACAGAAAATTTCATAAATTTTATTGTCACGCCACACGCCACGCGCCACTTCAGTGTCACTGTCACTTCCCCCAATCTCCTCTCCAATTTCTCTCTCCCTGCTTCACTTCAAATGTTATTCCTGCTGCCGTCTGTTATTTTTACATTAATTTATTTTTAGAGCTCCTCCTAGAGATGATTTTCTTCTTTTTTCATCCAAATCAGACTCATCAGAGAATTATGAGTAACAAAAGTATATGGAGTATCCAAAACTTGGTTAGACTTTACCCATTGAATTGTTGGCCAATTAACACCTTTTCTTCTGCCCTCAAACAATGCACATTTGTCAGGCAGTTGAATTGGGCCCGGGGGCGTCCTAATGTTATCCCGCAACATTTTGATTTATCAACTCTTTTTAAATTCCAAACATGAAAGCATCTTTCAAAGCAACAACTGTGGAGTCATCGAAGTCATTCACATTAAGTCCAAACAACCAAATAGATACACTCGAAGCGATTTAACTCTTTGACCCCTCCCACACACACACACACACCGTTGTGAACCCCAAACTCACGACTCCGACCCCGACACGAACCAGAGCCAAAGACATGCGCGAGCCTATTAAAAAATTGTTTATGAAAACAAAACATTTCCAGGGCAATTAATCATCAGGCATTGGCTGCCGCGTGGGGAGAACATCATTTTCCCCGTGCTTACCCTTTTGCCCGTCTTTATGATTGCTCCTCATGTTGATGATGATCTCCATGGCCCAGTAGCACAGCTGGCATCATATGGCAGCCAACGATTAAGCAAAGTGCCTTCAGTTTCCACTCGACAAACGAGGAGGGGAAAGTGTTAAATGCCTACCAATTAGTGCCGCCCGTTGGTTGCTCTCATGATCATTGTGTTTGCTCGTTCTCCTAATTGGCTAAAATATGAAATGCTTTTTAATTTGATCGACCTAATAAATTGTTTTGTATCTCAGAAGGAGGAGCAGCTGTTAATATGTTTAAATTTTCAGGCATTACAGTAAATACGAAGACAGTAAAGCCATGATATAATCAATAAAGCTTTCAAAATATCTGATTATTTATAAAAATGTACAATTAGATATCCAATAGTTCGTTGAGTTTTGTTTAATTCTTTAATTTAAATGTAGTTATGTGTACATATTTAGTTTGTGCAAAGTATGTGACACATGAAAAGTATTAACAGGCGAATTTTGAATGCCTCGCCTTTTCACCACAAATCTATTATTGTTTATTTACGTTTATGATGTTATTTAGATATATTATTTTCGCAATTATTTCTCAAGGACCTTATGTATTGTTTTGATATTGAGTTCGAATACTTATCCGTTGTCATTAAAATTGATCTCACATTTGATATATGTCATTTTAAAAACTTCTGAAATAATTGAAAAATTCAATTCTTTTTTCGCTTTAATGGCCTGGGAAGTGATGTCATTAGGGCAGTTATTGATATCGGATGTGACAGATCCCACTCATCACTAGTACATTTATTATAGCTGGTCTGGGAGAGGATTTCTTGGCATTGAAATTGTAAATGGCCAAGCTCCCGATGGGCGGCAGCAAATGTCCTGTGGCGGGTCATTCGGGTCATCTGTCAGTGTGGCAAAAGGTTGCCAAAGGTTATTGTCTGCAGTTCACATTTATTGTAGCTGTTTTCAAATAAAATGTGTAATATTTCAATTTTTGAATGCGGATGCCGTCCGGAAGGGGGAGGAAAACGGCAACATAGATGTCAGAAATGCGAACGTGACACAATTTAAACTGCTGACCTTTCTCCAGTGTCATCCCCCATTTCACAGATTTCTGAGGTCCAAGGTCTCTCCACCTAGACACTATTGGATATTGTCCTGCATTGTCCAGCATGTCTGGTTTATTGTTATTGTTATTGTGCGAGAGTGTTCCCTGCAACTGTCAAACGGAACTATTTGGCTTTTGGGTGCACTTCTATGGCATTCAACGAGGGGGGTGGCTGAACGACAGCACGCGTCGCTAGCTGCTTGCCACATGCCACAGCCCGCGTTGCCGCCGCCTTTCTCTCTCTTGGCTAATGACGAGGCCCGACCCAACGGAAGCCTGTTCAAGTGCCTCTTAAAACTGTGCCATTGAGCCCGAAAATGACACCCGCACGAGACTGAAACCCGAACAGACCTAGACCCTGGATGCTCATCCCCTAGCTCTGATGAAGGAGTCAACTATCATAAAGCCGGTTTTAAATGATGCAAGCAATGCTGTTGTTGCTGTTGCTGTTGACAATGTTTCATGACAGCCAGCAAAAACCAATAAATGTCATCAAATTTATTGCTTTTGATTCAAAAAATTCTATTGTTTGTCTCGGTTTTACAATAAAAGTATTTCCTAACCCTCAGGCAATGTGTGCAATAGCCAGACTTATTGAACTATTTATTTCAATCAAGAAATGTAAAAAAAAAATCGTCATACATTTACTATAGATATAACTTTGTAAAAATGTTATAAAACAGATCTCTAATCCTGTTTTTTGATTTCTTTACAATTTATTTTAATCAAGAAATGTGAATAAAATCAGTCATACATTTACAATAGACATAACTTCGTATAAATGTGTTAGACTTGTAATACAGATTCCAAGTACCTTCAATCCTACAGTTTGATTTCATGACACTGCAGTGTACTGGCGGGCTTAAGAAATGAGTGATCTTCAAATAAATAGACCTGGTATTCAATCATGATCCTCATGAACATTTTTGACTGTAAATTGAAATTTCTCAGATATTTATAAATATTTTGTGGAATATATGAAATATTTTTTAAAAGATTGTTCTCAAAAAGTTTTATGTAAAAAAAACTATATATTAGATAATAATAACGAAAATCGGTTAATTGTTGTACTAACAGTAATATATCTTCTTCTTCTGGGACACGTATCCTGCGGGTAAGTAGGAGTCCCCTTACCCCTCACCAGATGCCCAGTCTAAAGTACCTTCAACTGTCAACGCATCGTCAATTCTATTTTTATGTATTATTTTTATTCTTTTGTTTTTCTTTTCTCTGTTCTAGTGCTGTTTCCGTTTCGCTTCGTTTCATTTGTTCTTCTTCGTTTCATTTGTTCTTCTTTTTTAATATTCGAGTGTAATATTTCAGTTTTTTGTTGTCTTTTTGTTGTCGTTATTGTTGTTATTGAGGATCGACTGTTGATTTGTTTGTCTTGAAAATTTGTTGGGTTTATTTTCTGTGTGCAACCGCTAAATAGCTACAAATTTATGATCGTAAATAGTATCGTAAATCAATTTTTAATGCATTTCCATTTGTTCCATCGTAGCTAATGTCAACATCCAAATTGATGGCAGCTTTCCCTCTGTGGGGGGTGACCCCACACTGAAGAGGAAAAGGAAATGTGAGGGAACTTTTCGACAAACCAAATAAATTTGTAGTACATTTCTGCATAATTTCTTGTAACAAATTGAAATGTGCAATAAATTGCGAATTCAGCTCATGCATATGTATAGAGTAATGCTTATTTGTAATGTTAGATGTAATACGCACATATATATTCACACAGCTACACACACACACACACACACACATACATACATACATACATACACATATACTAATACTTATCGCATTTGTCGCATGTTTGGTTGCAGCTTTGACGACAAATCCAATTTAATACGCTTAAGTTCTTACTTTTTGTTTTCCTTTTGCTATTATTTGCACAGCGAAGAAGAAGAAGCATAAGTAAATAGTATAAAATAAAAATTGCAATGCATAACACTAGGCCACACCCACAGGGATAGCTCAATTTAATTTTATAGATTTTTAATTTTCCTATTTAAGCTTTTTGCAGACTTTGTTAAAATTTGCATGTACATATATATCTCTCTATCTCTTTTCTTCTTGTCCTCCGCCTCTGTCTCTGTCTGTCTCCCTCTCTGCACCAGCAAGAACAATAAATACTGTTAAGGCTTGTAATTTAATCGCATTTGTATCGATGCTTTTGTTTTTCTGCTTTTCCCCATTTCCCATTGTACTTTTTAATTCGCTTTTTCCTTTTTATATTGAATTTAATTCAAGGCATAGAAAAATAGTTATATACACGATACGATATACATATGCATTTATATGGGGCACTCCCATCTCCTCACACCTTCTCTCCCCCATCCAGTTTCACATGTACATGAAGCCCTAAAGATGCATGCCCCGAGGCGTTTAATTTGCATTCGTTTTCGTTGTTATCGATATTGTTGCGGTTGTTGTCTAGTTGTTGTTGCTTTAGTTGTAATTGTTGTTATTCTCATTGTTGCTGTTGTTATTGTAATTTAGCTTTGTATTTATAGTTAGTTAGCAATATCAAATAAATGCATTTGGCGCCTTAATTGGATTTGTGTTAATGTAAAATCGAAACTGATAGATGGGGAACTACAAAAAATACATACTTGAATGTTTAAGAAATGGGATCAGTGCGATGCTTCCACAATTAATACAAATAATTTTGTAAATTTCCCATTCTTATAAATACTAAGCAAGATTCTTCAAAATATTTTAGTTTATTAGGCAATTCTAATCATTTGTAGGGTTTGTGCTTAAATGGCAGAAGGAAACGGACAGACATTTAAAGTGTATGTATTCTTAATCATAATCATATAGAGCGAGAGCGTCTCTGTATCTTGCCGATATCAATTTACATTTATAATTTTGCCTTCCACATTGTGGTACATTGGAGCTGAGGCTATTTAATAAAGTTGAGATTACTAAGCAACACTTTGAAATATTTTAACTAATCTATTAAATAGGTAATAAGCGTTTATCTTTAAACTCAACATTTTGTTCAACAATAAAAATTATAGTTATCTCGAAATATGAGCAAATTCTGAATAATTCTTAACTTTCGTAGTTCTGACAGTTTTCGGGCTGTGCCCTCTGCTAAATGACATCAGAAATGTTTCACGCTATAATTAAAAATCGAAGTTGAACTGCCAATAAAATGTTTTTTAACCAACATAACCGCATCTGTTAATGCCTGTAAAAAGGGAGCGCCGACGTTAACTGTGTGCAATGAAGCTTAAGCCCGAGCCAGAGTCAAAGCCTCGTTATAGCAATTGGATCGTATCTATGTATATATATATTTTTTTTTCCATGCCCTTTATCAAATTTTGATAAAAAGCCGCGCCAATAAATTAAATGTATAAATTCTTTTAATGAATTTCATTTTTATTGTTTCAAGCCCGTCAGCTGGACAGCCCTCACACCCCTCTTTCCATTGTAGGTGGTGTGTGTGTGTGCATATTAAAAAACCATCAGCGTGTCAATATGTAATTTGTGTCGTCGTCAACAACGAACAAAACGAAAGACTCGGAAGTAAATAGAACATAAATTAAATATCAATAAAAAGTGGTCGAACCCAAAACCAGAAAGCAAAACCCAAACTCAGATACATACCCCATCACAATACAATTCCAGTGGCATATGGTGCATATATAGGGATCTATGATCTAAGAAGATCCCGAAATTGATTTCAAGCCACCCGAAGGCAAATGTGTTGACAAATTTTCCTCTTTGCTACGCCGCAATATGCAGTTGACAATGGGAGACAAAAGAGCTACTGTTTCCCCTGGAGAGTACTTATGGAAAAGTTAGCTAAAAGTGCCTGGGATTCTTTGCCAAAGAAAGAAAAAACAGCCTCAGGCTGAGGATCACATTCCGTCTCTGTCTCCGACTCGAGCTCAGACTCAAATCGTGTGCAATCAACCGCAATATCTTAAACAAAGCGGGACAAATACCTGACGGATGAGTTGTTTGTGCAACCTAATGAAATTTTCTATGCTTGCAAGTAGGTATGTGTGTTAAGGATCAGCAAGGATCTCTGGCAAGAAATTTGTCAACCGCTGTTTTGTTGAGCTCGAATTCATTAAGCCCGGTCCCAATTTCAGTTGACAATTGCGATCCCTCCATTAAATACCAATCTGTCCCCCGTCCGTCCACAGTCCGTCTGCGTCGCTTTCTTTTGAAGATTGACAAAATTATTAAGGATTTATTATGATTATTATATTAGGGGCACAGCATGTGAGCCAAGGTTTCTCAATACCATTGGAATCAACAGCAGACCAACACAATGGATCCTAGGATCATTAGAGATTTGTCCCTCGCTCGGATGAGATTCCAAATATATTATTTTACATATCAATTATTTTATTGTTCCCCAAAAAAAAAAAAATTAATTTCTTTTCATTTTCCAGCAAAAATTGTCTTACATTTTATCCTGTCATTTGTCGTTGTAGTGTACCTCGGACAATTTGGCAAATTGCATTACATTGATATCAGCATAATCCCTAAGATTTGACAATAATTGTTTGGACAACGCGGATTCACTTGGCGCCCCATGGAAATATGATATTTTCTATCTTGAATTTACGGCTGCTGTGCGGGAAATCTGTTTTCCTATGTCGCCCAAAAGTGCAACTCCAAGTGAAAAGGTATTAATTACACTTATTTTCTTTCACAGCAGCAATAAATGGTTAGGAACTAAGAGCATTGAATAAGAAAAATGTCATCCAATTGTGGTTAGTGGGAGGAGTTCCCGGAATGTTCAATTATCTATGGAATATAAAACTAAAAACGTATCGAGGAATTGATCCTGGTTTGAAATAAAAGGTGAATCTGGTTAAACGTTAGATCTGTAAGGAATGATTAAATCGAAATAAATAAAACATTACTTTTACTTGTAAAGTCTATTTATGGTTAATATTGCATTACGCACATAAGTTAAGTTAATTGGAATCTTGTATGTATTTTGTTTAGACCCTTTACTTTAAAAAAGTACAAATGGGTCTATTAAGTTTGTGCAAAAAAAGTGCGTAACAGGCAGAAGGAGGCGTGACAGACTCCATAAAGTATATATATTCTTGATCAGCATCAACAGCCGAGTCGATATAGCCAAGTTCGTCTGTCTGTCCTTCTGTCTGTCCGTCTCTTTTTGTGTAAAAAACTAAGCTTTATCCAACATATATTCGTTAATAAAATAGATCGGATTAAAGATAAACTTTTACGAATTTCGATAACTTTACAATTACTTAAAACAAGAACTTATATTAACTTCACTTTCTTATCTCTATAGACAATTTCGTATCAAAAGTTCGACTATAAACTGCAAATCAAAGTATTTGAACTGTATTTCTTTTAGATTAATATAACACTCATAGTTATTCAGGTAACATAGCATTGCTGTTTAATGAGTACATTAAAAAGGTATCAAAAATACTTCAAAAATCTTTGGAATGAGCTTGGGAAATTGAAAAATCTATTATTTCTGTTTGTCATTACGCATTCAAAGCGTGAGTCTAATTTTAATTTCATCCAAAATCCTAATTTTATGAAAATAAAATAAAAATGTGGAAGAAAAATTACAAAAATCATTCACTTGCTTCTCGTGTTGCATTTAAATGATGAGAAAAGGTAAGAGGGGTTTGGGGAAACTAATGGTGTGTGAATAGGCGCATCAACTATTTCACATTTCCTTTCACTTCCTTCATGACGAGGGCATAAATACGACGGAGTAAATCTCTCTTAAGGTGCCGCCCCATAAAAGGATTTGCATTCGGAATCGAATTTTCGGTTATGGCTTTAAAAATTGCTCAATAAAAATGCTGAGAAAATCCGTGCATAAAGCTTCATATGAGCTTGTCAAATCTACAGACCCAAATCAAGCTCTTCCCCTTCTTCCCCTTCACCACCATCATTGCCTACCCACTGAGCTCACGCATTACGCAAATGAATTTCGTGTTTCGCTTTGTACACACAAACATACGTACATATATGCAAACTGTGCTTATGAATTAGCTGAGGGCACACTCCTTCGACTGGCTTAAGACTTTTGTTACACAACCCCCCAGCCCATCATCACTAGACACGATTCGAAGCCCACCCTAGCCCCTTGCCACGTTGACAAAGTTTATTGTTGCTCGTAATTTGCCATTGGGTGGTGCGGGTGGTGCATTGAGACTTTTTTAATGTACCCCAGCAAATTGTGTGTGTGTGTGAGGGTGTCATGCACGTTGAAAAAACATATGCATATAATTATTTAATTGAATTAAACAATTTCGTAAATGGTAAATGATGCGACAATATGGAGGCGAAGCTTTGCAACTTCCACATTCGACACGACCGACGGGAAATTTGCATAAATACATAATTATTACCCCTGAGAGTGGAAAGGAAAATATTTCCATTATCCTTGTATGTGCGGGTGTGCGACATTTAAAGCACGTAGTAGAAGAAAAGTGAAAAAAGACTTAAGAAAATAAATATAAATATAAATATAAATATAAATATAAATATAAATATAAATATAAATATAAATATAAATATAAATATAAATATAAATATAAATATAAATATAAATATAAATATAAATATAAATATAAATATAAATATAAATATAAATATAAATATAAATATAAATATAAATATAAATATAAATATAAATATAAATATAAATATAAATATAAATATAAATATAAATATAAATATAAATATAAATATAAATATAAATATAAATATAAATATAAATATAAATATAAATATAAATATAAATATAAATATAAATATAAATATAAATATAAATATAAATATAAATATAAATATAAATATAAATATAAATATAAATATAAATATAAATATAAATATAAATATAAATATAAATATAAATATAAATATAAATATAAATATAAATATAAATATAAATATAAATATAAATATAAATATAAATATAAATATAAATATAAATATAAATATAAATATAAATATAAATATAAATATAAATATAAATATAAATATAATAAATATAAATATAAATATAAATATAAATATAAATATAAATATAAATATAAATATAAATATAAATATAAATATAAATATAAATATAAATATAAATATAAATATAAATATAAATATAAATATAAATATAAATATAAATATAAATATAAATATAAATATAAATATAAATATAAATATAAATATAAATATAAATATAAATATAAATATAAATATAAATATAAATATAAATATAAATATAAATATAAATATAAATATAAATATAAATATAAATATAAATATAAATATAAATATAAATATAAATATAAATATAAATATAAATATAAATATAAATATAAATATAAATATAAATATAAATATAAATATAAATATAAATATAAATATAAATATAAATATAAATATAAATATAAATATAAATATAAATATAAATATAAATATAAATATAAATATAAATATAAATATAAAATATAAATATAAATATAAATATAAATATAAATATAAATATAAATATAAATATAAATATAAATATAAATATAAATATAAATATAAATATAAATATAAATATAAATATAAATATAAATATAAATATAAATATAAATATAAATATAAATATAAATATAAATATAAATATAAATATAAATATAAATATAAATATAAATATAAATATAAATATAAATATAAATATAAATATAAATATAAATATAAATATAAATATAAATATAAATATAAATATAAATATAAATATAAATATAAATATAAATATAAATATAAATATAAATATAAATATAAATATAAATATAAATATAAATATAAATATAAATATAAATATAAATATAAATATAAATATAAATATAAATATAAATATAAATATAAATATAAATATAAATATAAATATAAATATAAATATAAATATAAATATAAATATAAATATAAATATAAATATAAATATAAATATAAATATAAATATAAATATAAATATAAATATAAATATAAATATAAATATAAATATAAATATAAATATAAATATAAATATAAATATAAATATAAATATAAATATAAATATAAATATAAATATAAATATAAATATAAATATAAATATAAATATAAATATAAATATAAATATAAATATAAATATAAATATAAATATAAATATAAATATAAATATAAATATAAATATAAATATAAATATAAATATAAATATAAATATAAATATAAATATAAATATAAATATAAATATAAATATAAATATAAATATAAATATAAATATAAATATAAATATAAATATAAATATAAATATAAATATAAATATAAATATAAATATAAATATAAATATAAATATAAATATAAATATAAATATAAATATAAATATAAATATAAATATAAATATAAATATAAATATAAATATAAATATAAATATAAATATAAATATAAATATAAATATAAATATAAATATAAATATAAATATAAATATAAATATAAATATAAATATAAATATAAATATAAATATAAATATAAATATAAATATAAATATAAATATAAATATAAATATAAATATAAATATAAATATAAATATAAATATAAATATAAATATAAATATAAATATAAATATAAATATAAATATAAATATAAATATAAATATAAATATAAATATAAATATAAATATAAATATAAATATAAATATAAATATAAATATAAATATAAATATAAATATAAATATAAATATAAATATAAATATAAATATAAATATAAATATAAATATAAATATAAATATAAATATAAATATAAATATAAATATAAATATAAATATAAATATAAATATAAATATAAATATAAATATAAATATAAATATAAATATAAATATAATATAAATATAAATATAAATATAAATATAAATATAAATATAAATATAAATATAAATATAAATATAAATATAAATATAAATATAAATATAAATATAAATATAAATATAAATATAAATATAAATATAAATATAAATATAAATATAAATATAAATATAAATATAAATATAAATATAAATATAAATATAAATATAAATATAAATATAAATATAAATATAAATATAAATATAAATATAAATATAAATATAAATATAAATATAAATATAAATATAAATATAAATATAAATATATAAATATAAATATAAATATAAATATAAATATAAATATAAATATAAATATAAATATAAATATAAATATAAATATAAATATAAATATAAATATAAATATAAATATAAATATAAATATAAATATAAATATAAATATAAATATAAATATAAATATAAATATAAATATAAATATAAATATAAATATAAATATAAATATAAATATAAATATAAATATAAATATAAATATAAATATAAATATAAATATAAATATAAATATAAATATAAATATAAATATAAATATAAATATAAATATAAATATAAATATAAATATAAATATAAATATAAATATAAATATAAATATAAATATAAATATAAATATAAATATAAATATAAATATAAATATAAATATAAATATAAATATAAATATAAATATAAATATAAATATAAATATAAATATAAATATAAATATAAATATAAATATAAATATAAATATAAATATAAATATAAATATAAATATAAATATAAATATAAATATAAATATAAATATAAATATAAATATAAATATAAATATAAATATAAATATAAATATAAATATAAATATAAATATAAATATAAATATAAATATAAATATAAATATAAATATAAATATAAATATAAATATAAATATAAATATAAATATAAATATAAATATAAATATAAA
>JAWNMD010000705.1:0-26261 GCA_035044365.1 Drosophila neotestacea
ATTTCATATTATAAGACAAGGAAAGTGTATTTGTAAATGTTAGTTATTGGAGAAAACAATTATATACAATTGACAAACAAATTCGAAATAAAGCTGAGCAATATACAATGTACATCCCAATGTGACTTAACTACAGCCTAAATATACTTTTCTTTTAATCTATATATATACTTTTTGCCTTGACTGACTGATCATCGTGGAGCCCAAACCATAAGGGATAGAATGCTTAAATTTGTATACAACATAGTTTACCTAAAAAAGTTGTTGGATTTCATTGTGTCATAACGTGCCTGTCACGTTCCCATCTCTAGCTGATCTCGGGAAATGTCACCAGAGGGGTGGTAGGGAAGGAAAGGAAGCGGTCGAGGCTGTTAAAACAAGCTGGCTGGCAGGCAAAAGCCTGGCTAACTGAAATGACACAGACACAGTCACTACTTTGGCTCTTGGCTAACTGCATAAATCGTGCCAAACTTGTGTCTTTCTCCTTCGAAGGGCCAAAAATACGAGCATCTAATGCAGGACAAAAGGCACATAGTATGTGAGTAGAGGGAGTGAGAGAGATGGGCAGAAAGAGAGAGAAAGAAAGATGGAGGGTAGGTGAAACTGCAAAACATTTATGGCCAAAACAAATGGCAGCTGCTGGCAACGGCTCAAGTGCCCATAATGGCATAGACGACGTGCAGGAAGTTCCTCTCCTTGTTGTTCTCGTTGTTGTTTTTGTTGTTGTTGCTTGGGGCGGTGGGGAAGTGTCACCGGAAACCGGAAGTGCGGCAGATAGCAGGCAAGCAAAGCAAAAGTTGATACTCCGTTGATACTCGTAGTAAGTAGCACACACACACACACACACACATACACACACAACCGAGTAAGCGCATAAACGAATAACTAAACTGAACACTCTACAATCATTTTTCAGCTTTCCCATTTTTTCAACTCCCCAACAAATTGAATACATATTTTTTTCAAACTGTTCCCCAGTTTTTCCACTTTTTTCCACTTGCTACTTAAAAAGCGCTCCATACTTTGTCCATCTTTCAGTCCAACACATGTTCTCGTTCTCGTATTTGGCCAAAGTTTTTGCAAACTACACTTGACTTTTGATCAAATTTGTGGGGAAATTTTCCAACATTGCAAATGCAATAACTGTCACAAAATAGTTGTTGAGGGAACTTCAAATCGAATCTGTTTATGTGTGTGTGTGTGTGTGTAAATGGATTCCAACTCTAGAGCTTTTGGATTGGGAATTGAATCAGATTGTAAGTTGAGCATTCCCAGGAAAATTCATGAGATGTGTGGCAGAATTAATAAACTTATTACTAGTTGCTTTGGTAGAAAAGAAGTCCTAATAACATTTAGAATCCAAATTTTGGATGGTTCTCTGGTTCACCAAGAGCTAAAGTTGTACAACTCAAAACGTACACTTAAATTTACCCGACAATTATTATGCTTAGGCTAAAGTAAAATACTTTACGTATTGGATTATAACTTAGGATTATCACAATCACAAATTGATGAAGAATTTGTAGGAAATATTAAAAAACTCATTATATATACAATTAGTCAAGACAATCACCCAGTTGTAATTTAGGTTATCTAATGTCAGTCCAATTTGCCTAAAGTACATTTAAATAAATACAAAATTCATTTAAGAAATACTCAACTTTCAATTGCTTTGATTGTTCGACATTTGTTTTGGCCCAAAAGCCGAAGGAAAAGAAGCCCCAAAAAGCAATTCAAAGAGATTTTGTGCTGTTTTGTAAATGGTTTTGCGATCCAGTTGACAGAGAGAAAGAGCTTCGAAATGAGAAGTACTTTAGGATTAATTTTTGTGTGTTTGTGTGTGTGTGTGTGTGTATTTTGTTGTAGAACATTTTTGTGTTTTTAGTTGTTTAATTATGCATCGCATTTGGGGCAGGTTTTTGTTTGAATTCTTGTTCAATTGAATGCATCTCATTTCATTCGTGACGACTGACAAATTTCTTAATTGCAAGTCAGCCAACTGAGGGGTAGACTATGGGAAAGGGGTAGCAGAGAGGGACAGGAGAAGAAGGGAAAGCGAAAGGGTCTGGGACTGCGACTGCGACTGGTCTTTTCATTTGGCTGGTTTCTTTTTTTTTGTAGTCTTCGGTCTCATTTGGGCACCCTTTACTCTCCTCTTTACCTATATTTTTACAGTTTTTCTCTCAATTTCATTTTAAGACCCTGTACTTGCAAAAGTGCAAAGGGTCTATTAAGTAAAATGTGCGTGACAGACCCCATAAAGTACACATATTCTTAATAAGTTGATAGAATCATAAATACTTAGTTTTCTGAGAATATTTGAGCTAGAGACACCAAACTTGGTTTGTAGATACTTTTCTGATGAAAATTAACATAAATACTTATTATTGAAATAAAAAATTTAGAAGTAGAGTAACAAGAGCATTTTCTAAGATAGAGCCTTTATTTTTAGCACATATAATATATATTAAAGTACAAATGTATCCATAAAATTTGATGACGTTTGGATAATAAATTAGAAAGTTATGTGTTTTTTGCAGCATAAGTACAGGGTCTCTAACAGTCGTGTGCTCTCGACTGCAGTCTTTACGAGTAGTTTTTTGCATAAAAGCGAAAAAATCAGGCCAAAGGCAGTCGACAGCTGAAATGACAGAAAATGCGAAGCAGTTGATGGAAACGAAGGGTTTAGGGGGGAAATTGGGAAAAGCGTAGAGCTTTTCATAGTGCCTAATGGCCGCTGGCTGCTGCTGATGCTGATGCTGCTGTTGTTGTTGTTGCCTCGGACTCAGCTGGTTGCAGTTGCAGTTACAAATGTTGCAACCTTGAAATGCTGCACAAGAAAAGAGAAGGAGAAAAAAAAAATTGAATTTAATTCAAATTGAGCCGCTGTGCCACAAAAAGCGGCTCAGCAAAAAGCAAACCAAAAAGTGGCAGCAGCAAAAGAAGAAGAAGCAGAAGCAGAACAACAACAATAACAACAAATAACTTGGCTTAGTTTTGTGTGTGCTAAAATAGACAAGTTTATTGCCAGTTTGGGGCTTTGGGGCAAACAATGACGAGGCCAAAGGGTAGACAAGTGCTGGCGCCTCTGTCTCTCTATAGCCCTTTCTCTCTCACTCACTCTCTCTCTCTTTCAAACTGTGGCAGGCAAAGGTCAACAGCTTTTTCCTTTTCTTTCAACCTGAGTCTTAGTGCAGACCAGGTCAAATTGTGGGTCCATAGGCTGACAGTTGTCCATGTTGTGGCTTGGCCTTGTCGTGCCTTGCTCCTCCTCTTCTTTATCATTGTCTTCCTCTTCTGCTTCTTGTTACTGTTGTTGTTGGTTGTTGCATAGATCTCAAGGTGACAGTCAACTTGAGCCTTAGGCTCTGGACTCTCTAGGCTTGAGCTTAGCAAAACTGTCGCTGACTCACGAGTGGACAAGTCAGACAAGTTCCATTTCCATTTCCATTTGCCAAGTCAGGTGTATTACGACTTGCTACCAAGGCTAAGCAGTGCCACATGTGCATGTGGCAGTCACTGCAATATGCAACAATGCTGTAGTAAACCTACATTAACTAGGTTTGCTTTATAAACCCTTTAGACTCGCTTTGCGAACCCTTTGCCAACAAATTAACTTAAATTCAAGCAATTACATTTATACAAAAGGCAAAAGAAAAGTTAAGATAAAAATAAAAGGCTAAAAAATATACCAAAAATTACTCACATTAAGTATACTTAAAATTTGCTAGGAAAGTCCTATCAAATCGAGTTTTATCCCGGACATAAGAACTATTCTGAGAAAAAATTAGTTTAATATTCTAAACTATCTTTTTTAATTTTGGAAAATTCTTTGTGGCAAAAACTTATAACAGAAATTGTATGGCTTTCGGCACTAGACTAAATATCCAAAAATGGTTAAATTAAAATATTGTTGCTCACACAATTTGAGATTCAAGTTGAGAGCACAACTTGGTTAATTAACTTAATTTATTCACCTTTGTAAGAGAAAATTCATAATTCCGAAATTATTTCCAAGCCAAATAACAAAAAACGAGAAGCTGCCTTAAATAAGACTAAAAGTTAAGACCTAATAAACTTGCTGGATGCAATTGGATACTAGTTGTTTGTACAACAATTGAGAAGAAACTCAATTGCCTAAAAATTCAACAAATTAAAATTTTGTTGCTTAGCCCAAGCATAATTTGAGCATAAAAGTCTGAAGATGAAATGAAATGTCCAATTTAGTTTGGTAAACTGCTTAATGATATAGCCAGACTGTATAACAGTTGATTTTATAACAGCTGTTGCCCCTCCAAATCCCCCAATCCTCTCCCTTCTGTTCACAGGTTGTTCTACTTACAAATTCATAGCTGACATATTTTCAAAAGCTATTTTACTCTCTACGTTTTTTTTTATGACGCCCACAAAAGCGGGCCAACACAATTTTTGTGGCCAACTTTGCGTAAAAAGTTTTTTGCGTGGATGCCCCAAAACGGGCAAAAGCAGCAACAAAGGCAACAGAGGCAGAGGCAGCGACAGAGGCAGCGACAGAGGTAGAAGCAGAGGCCAATTAGGCAAGTTTTAAGGCGCGTCTTATGCCACTTAATGGTCGCCTTTTGTGTGCAGGACATTGGCCTAATCAGCCAGAGCTATAACAACAACAACAACAACATCCGTAAGATGAAAAAATAATAACAACAACAACATTGCGTTGAAAGTAAATTATTTGGCAATTTCGTTTGGTTGTCGTTGACCTGACGGCCAATTAAAAACTCAAAAATTGAAAATTGCGGCAACAACAAAACAAAGAAAATTGGGATAACAGATGAAAATCATTTGCAGAAATTTTAATTCGAAAAAACAAAAGCAACGAAAAAAATTAAAGCAAAAGCAGAAAGAGAAAAACAAAAAAAGCAGAGAAGCCGAAAAAGTTCAAAGAAAATGCCATGAGTTTTAAAATAAATGCAGAAAATTTTTACCTAGATGATTTATATATAAATAAATTAATTCAAAACAAAAAAATCAGTAAATGTTTATATTTTTTATTTATTTAATTATTTATTCATGTTGTTCTAGTGTTAAAAGCTAATGCTTATTAAAAAAACTTGGCTAGCTAGCAACTAAAGACAGTAGGAAAAGTAACTGGAAATCTGAATCAAATTTAAATCTTCTAATTTTTCAAAGACTTTTGCCATATCAAAACTGTCAGATATATTTAAAAAATGCAATTCTATATGCTTATATTTAATATAAATAATAATAACTTAGCTGGGCTGAGAATGAATTACATAAGGACAACTTTAGTAAATCCTTCATCTCTGTAACATATCACATTACAAAAATGAAATACCCTATTACAAGGGTATCATACTTAACAAAAAAAAACTTTAAATGGAGCCAGATAATTCTGAACTTTTAGTTAAACTAAAGACGGCCTAAAAGCTCTCTCTCGCTCTCTCGCTCTCTCTCTCTCTCTCTCTTTTCTCTCTCTCCCTCTCTCTCTCTCCCTCTCTTCTCTCTCTCTATGTATTCACCTTGACTTCAAAATTATGAGCAAAAAATGGCATACGAAATTACACAAAGAAATATGGAACGCAATTAAACTAAAAGTAAAGAACATTTAAAATGGGATAAAGTGTAAGGCAATGGATGCAAAAAATTGGATAAAGAGTAAAAGAAACTAAGAAATGGGACAGCAAAGATGTAAGAAAGACGGGGAAACTCAGTAAGAAGCTTAAGACTGGGCTGGAAATTTGATGCTGGCTTAAACAAAAATAAGCTGCATGCGATCAAAAATAAACACAGACTTTAATAGAACTAGCTTAAAAAATGGTTAATTAAATATATTTATAGTATTAAATTTAAATTGTGAAGAACTATATTTAAAGGCATCGGTTTTTTTAACAACATTCACCGATGAAAACTGAACAAGTCCTATTCAATCACTTTTTTTACACACATTAAAATGCATACAGAATTAATTGAGTGTGACCAGCATCTGTGAAGATAATAGCAATAAGATTTGAGAGATATTGAAATGTATCTTAATGCATATAAAGAGATGGACTTTGCTGTAGGCCCAAAAACTATGAGAGATGTGATGAAAAGCGATGAGCAGAGACAACACACTTAAAGCACTTAACGATAAAGAGGATAATGATAAAGTGAGAGGGAATGGAAATGGGAGTGGGAGGTGGAGAGAGAAACTTGTGAAATACGAGTACAGTCAATGTGATTTCTTGAAGAGTCTAAAAGACGCTTCAAGGCGCACCTTGAGTGCCTGCTGTTCTGTTCTGTCCTGTTCTGTCCTGTCCCCATGTCCTGTCTCAATGTCCTGATGCGCGCGTCCAACACGTTTTCATTGTTTGATAAAATGAAATTTTATGGCAAGTCGATGGTGGGGCAGGGAGAGTCATTGGGAGGGGAGTCATTGCCAGGGGCAGGACAGCAACAGGACAAACAGCAGAGAACTGAACTGAACTGAGAACTCAACAGGATAACAGAGCCACAGAGCACCGAGGCCAAAATTGAAACAGAGCGGCTATGAATTTTCAGTCAACACTGCACGGCACTAAGACAATGGCCTTAACGTGGTCACAAACAATGCGACAGACAAACAAGGTGAGAGCAAGAGAGACAACGAAAGGAAAGAGAGAGCAAGTCCCTTGAGCAGTTTGGGGCTAGTTTCAGTCCCCAGACAAATAAAACAAACAAACAAACACAAACAACAAGCCGGAGCAAAGGCAGCCAGGACGAGGTCCTGGACCAGGACAACAGCCATCCACAGTCCAAGACCAGGACACAAAAAAAAAAGAAAGAAAACACTGAAGGGAAAACAGGAGAAAAAGAGAGAGGACAGGACGAGGCAGGCAAATGTTCAGGATAATTGAATGAAAATTCATTCGTGTGCTTTTCGATTTGGGCCAAAAAGTTTTGGTTTTGGTTTCTTTCTTTTCCTCTTCTTTATTTCTTCTCTTTGGCTTGTTATTATTGCTGTTGTCAGACCCTGTATTTAGGAAGGACAAAGAGTTTATCAAAGAATATAATCATTAAAAGGAGAAGAAGGTTTGGCGGACTTCATTGAGCAAATATATTCAGCTTCACCCATAAACATATAGACTAAAAGAGCTAGAGACACTAAAATTGATATATACGTTCTTTTAAATCCTTTTCAGATCAAAATTTTAATAAATTTAATAAATAAGTAATCAAATTTAAATAAGTGAAAGATTTCTATTAAGAAATTCAATAATAACAGCATATTTAGAGTTAGAGAGTTGAATTTAAATCTGAAGAGTCTTATAGTAAAGTATGAATCTGTGCTACAAAGGACAGAGTTTTTAACAGTCGAGTTCTCTCAACTGTAGCCTTTTGTACTAGCTGTTGTTGTTGTAAACAAAATTCCAAGCATTTGTCCTTTGCGGGCGACGGGAAGTAAAAAGTATTTACATGTCGTTGTCATTTCCGAAAGGACAGATAAAGACAGAGCAAGTGGGAAAGGAGGAAGGAAGGAAGAACTGTGCTGAAATCGAATTTCGAGTTTGCCTTGTGTGTGCGGGAGTGTGCGGGAGTGTGTGAGAGTGTGCGGGAGTGTGTGAGAGTGTGTGTGTGCTTGTTGTTGCTGTTGTCTTATTTGTTTAATTTGTCAACGCAGGACCCAAAAACCAAACCAACCGCACTTGCTCCCTTGTTGACTGACAACACAGGACTAGAAGGCCAGAGAGAGAGAGAAACCTCTGTCCCTAACAACCCGGTAACAATCCCCCCGTCTTCCCAGCTTTTATCCAAAAAAGCCACCAAAACCAAAGAAAACAAAAAAAAAACAAAACCCTTCCACAGAATGTGGCAACAAGTTGTCGTTGCTTTTGCTGTGGCTAACAAAGAATTTGCATAAAAATTCATTGGTATGACCACAGCACAGGACGCAAAAAGGAAGAGGAAACTTCGATTCACTCCGTTTGAAAAGTGTAGGAAAAATGCGTAGCATTGTCCCAAAATGATTCCATATAATGCCCAAGCACTTGAGTCCCTTCCAGCTTTGCAGCTCCCAACGATTAGTTTGGCTTTGTTTCCTACACAAAACTCACACACACACACACACGTGATTTGAACTCGTTTCAGGCTTTGAGTTTAAGTTTTGGGCTCTGGATTCAGGATTCAGGATTTAGGCTTCTAGTTCGAACTCTGCCCCATTTGCTCAATAATAAGACCCCAGCTGAGCACATTAAATCAACAAAATGCTCTGATTTTCTTTTTTCATATTATTAAATTCCATTTAGGGATTTTATTTTTAGGATTTTTCTTTGCCCAAGGAAAGCGGTGAGAGATAGAGCCTCCAAAGAGAAAGACTGTGAATTAAATTCGTAATAGTTGACAATAAATAAATTTTCAAACTTACCTTAAATCACATAAAAAAGCAGAAATTGTTGTTTACTGAAAATAAAACAAAAATCAAAATATAGTATATAGAAAAATATAAATATATAAATATGTATATCAAATATAGTGTATAGAAAAATATAAATATGTATATCAAATATTTGAAGAGAATCTTATTTATAATTGGCAAAAGGAGCAAAGTATCAAAAGTTTCAATGAGGCTTTTTGTACTCGCCAGCAAAAGTTTTTTAAAATGTACTTTTAAACAGTTTTCCAAAGCATTTTCATGGCAAAGTAGAACAGACTTCCGATTAGATAATTATAATTTTTCTGAACAAGTTTCAATTTAAATTTTCAAACCACTTCAATGTACATATATTTACTAATAACCTTTATTTCAGTTTTTATTAAATTGTTTCCTAATTATTAAAAATTAAAGTTTACTGACATTTTAGTTCCCAACAAATCTACATTTTTAATGATAGAAAAACATTTGTGGAAAACGCATCAAAATGTAGCTAAATATTGTAGTGGAAAGAGGGAAATGTGGAGAAAGTGAAAATGTTGAGCTGAGTTTAATTATGAGAATTGCAATCTTAATTTCAATTGCAAATTGTTTACAAATGCGCATATTACGCATACGCCAGGTAGCCACAATCTGCTCACTTCCTTTCTACTTATTTTGCCTGTTGGCATTTTACCAATACACCCACAATTCTCTCGCTGTCGCTGTCGCTCTTGCTCCTCTCCCTCACTCTCTCTCCCTTTTCTTGTTTCTCTCTGTCTCACGTCATGCAGCCACGCCTCCACTTCTCCACGCCTCCCAACTCATTCAATCAAGTTGGCAACGCGCGTTGGCGCGCTTTAAGTAATGAGGACAACGTCGCCAACAACGCCACATCCGTTGACGTTGCCTTCGCCTACGGCTCCACCTTCATCTTTGGCTTTGGTTTCCTCCTCTCCTTTCCTTTCCCTTACCCATACCCTTTCCCTTTCACTCCTCTTCTTTCGTTTCGTGTCCTTTTCTCTCGGCTTTCACCTGCGTCGCCTTGGCGTCAGCTGCAGCTGTTAAATAATAAAAAAGCAGCTAAAAGCTGCCAGCTTCATGATAATCTCAATCTTAAGCCAAGGCTGCGGCCACATCCCAATCCCAACCCCCATCCCCGTCCCACTTCCAGTCCCAGTTCCAATCACAACCCAATGCAACCCATCTGCTTATAACATTCTATCGCATCACATCGATATTGTAAATTACTTGTCGCTTGTCATTGAAAATGCGAATCTCGGAGCAAATGTAACACTTGAAGTAGCAACAACAACAACAACGATAAAGATTAAAACAACAACTAATATTAAAAAAAGCTATGCTTGACAACACACAAGCTCAGCTATAAGTTAAAAATTAATAAGGCAGCCTACATTATCAATCATTATAAAATCAACTATAAACTAGATGAAATACAAATTGTCATTAAATATGATTTTAAACCTTGAACCGGTTCAACATTGTTTCAGTTGTGATTAACAACGGTACAATCATTATATTCTAGTTACTTAACTTTCCTTCTTAGACTCGAAACATTCATAAGACAGTATTCACAGCCAGATATTGCAATAGTTTTAATTTTGTATACATATATTAATATAATATATATTACTTATTTTTTTTAAATTAAATTTTATTTGGACACTTATTTTCAGATTTTTTTTCCAGTCTTATTATTAAAACTCATAGCACTTATTTTTAACACTGCTTAAAACTGTAAGCTAGCTAAAAGTCTTGAACTTGCTTAACTAAAAAACTAAGATACAAAATATAATAGCAGCTTAATAGTTATTGGTAAACTATAAGATTGTCTGGCAGAATGAACTCAGCTGATTTTAGTTTCAAGTAAAAGTTTCATTTAACTTAATCAGAAACTAAAAAGAGTGCTTCCCTGAAGAAAATAAAGAGAAAGAGGGAAAAAATATAACTCTGATTTTAAGTCAAAGACTGTTCTGGAAAAGACATAGCTACACATTCATATACCTTGTAATCTTGCCAGTAAAATCAGCTCTAAGCATAATAATAACAACTAATTTAATATAATAAAAATTATAGTTTATATTTAGCTGGGAATAAAGTCGTAGTAAGATTTGATGGGCCATAACAATTGGCAAGAGCATTAATATTCAGTTCGCAGCATAACTGAATCTTAATGTTGGACTAAAGTTGAAATAAAGTATCTGTATTTCTGTATACAGTTACAGATACAGATACAGATACAGATACTTATGCGATTAAGCGATGCCTTTGGGCATACTGGCATTAACGCAAGTAATCGAATTGATGTTAGCCAACAGATATAGATACAGATACCGATACAGATACAGATACAGTTACAGTTACAGTTACAGTTACAGATACAGATACAAAGATACATTTACAGTGAGAGCAACAGTTACAGTTACTGGATGAGATACTTTTGGGCCACTTATGCGATGCGGCCAACTGACTGCAAGGTGCTTCAGCGAATGGCCAATAAAAGCCATGGCATAAAAATATGAATTTTACGGCTGTGTATTTAAAAGGACAATAAGCACATATACAATCAACACACACACATACACACACACACACACAGTTGAAGTTGGAAATGTTCTTAAAGCATAAAAGTGAAAACCAAAAGCGGTCAAAACGAAAAGCAAAGTAACAAATGCGCTCAATGAAGCTGAAAAGCAACAACAACAACACACACACACAGAAGGAAAAGCCAATGAAATTGGAAAATGAAATGGAAAAAACTTCAACTGTCTGTGTGTGTGTGTGTGTTTTTTTTAGTGGTGTGTATCTGTATCTGTGTCTGCGTAAAGGTAAAGATTTTGCTGTGCGTTTGGCAGCTGCTGAGCATGAAAATGAGCTTTTGTATTTTTATGCGCCACGCTAAATAAAAACAAAAAACAACTTAGAGCGAACTAGTCGAGTATGCTCGACTACAAGATGCCCTGCTTGAGGTGGACTTGCAAGTTAAAAACTTGTAAATATATTACTGCGCTAATCAAGATTCATATTCATGTTGAATAGTTTATGAGTAATATTTATAAAATGATTATATATTTGCGGACTGTGCAATTTTAACTAATTTTATTTATACCAATTACATATTCTATAAGTTTATTCATAGATTGCGAATCAACTTGTAGAGAATAAATTAATAACTTAAAAGTCAAAACAAGTAGTTTGAGTAGAATTATATATATAATATATAAACATTTCGTAAATAAACACTTCAACAATTAAATTAATAATAATTTGTACACAAAATGAGTTGTAGCTTTAGTGCTGTTTTTTTCTAAATTTAATATTATAGTTTTAGTATGTCTTTGAAATTGTTCGTATACGTAATTTTTCTTTTCAAGTTCAAGTCTCTGAGATCGGAGCATGTCTTTAGCGACTCGTATTATTATATATAGTATGCTTTAAAAAAATGTGGTGGCCTTCGTCTGACTTTTATAAGCATTGTCGCTATGTTATCATACCTTTCTACCCTTTTAGGTGTTGGGTATAAGGACGCAAGAGAGAGAAAAACAAAAAACAAACAAAAAACGAAATAATACTTGTAATAAAATCAGCGCAATGAAAATGAAAATGCGAAGCATCAACAGCATCAACAGCATCGACAGATGAGCAATCATAAATATTAATGCTAAATACATTGGAAACACACTTCACTTTTATCCGTGTGAGATTCAGTGAATCTCAAAAACAGGACACGGAGATTTTTTGAACTTGCAACGTTTTGGACATTTTATGATGGACATTTTCAATGCCAAATGACTAATGGAATGGCAATAATAACCGCATCCAACAGATAACATTTGAAACAATGCATCTCAATAACAAGAGCTAAAAACTATGATAAGTGAGAGAGAGAGCAAGTGGGAGAGAGGAAGAGAGCTGGTCATAAGTACTTGGATTTATGCTAATGTGTGGCACAAAAAGAGGGAAGTGGAGAGAGAGGGACACGAAAGTCGCATAAACAACGTTGAGCATAAATCTCAGTATGCCAGAGACAGAGACAGAGACAGAAACAACAACAGCAACAACAATATGTGGAGAAACTCGGCGCCGCGGTCGTCGTCGTCGTCGTCGTCGTCGTCGTTGTTCCTGCTTTGATTTATTTTCCACCGTGCACAACGCTGCGTATGCGTATTTTTTTCTTTGTCTCTTTCATTCTTTCATTTAAATCCGATTCTCTGTCTGGCTGCGACAGGCATTCTCATATCAATGACAGCAACTCTCGACTCTCTCTCACTTTCTCTTTCTCTTTCTCTCTCGATTTTGCATTTAAAAGTAAATTATGCTACAAGCATTTTCTTCATCTTTTGCCACCCTCCTGTCTTTATTTATATTATTTTCATCTGAAGGTTTTTCACTTTTTTGCCAGACATACCAAAAAATAAAAAAAAACCCTCCCATACGAAATCTATTTGCATAATTTTACGGGATAATGTGTGTCCTTCCCTATTTTGTATTTGTATTTGGGATAACAAAACTAACCCAACAACAACAACATCAACAACAACTCGGATAATCAGTTATAAAGCTGCCCAACAAAATTTAAATATAATTTTATAAGTCATTTCTCTGCCTGCACGTTGGGCAAAAGTCAATCGCTTGTTATGCAAATAAGCAAGTCACAAACATTGTAAGCAATATTATTAGGGATAGAAAAATAACTTGGGGTTTGAATTGAGTAGCTAAAGTAGTGGGCTAAAAAAAAGGGTGATATGAATTATCGGATATTCTATTAGATGACTTGGCTCGGGTATTATAAATTACGGGCAATGTATGTTAAAGATTTCATCTTAGATTGCTTACTTTAATCTGTAAATTGAAAGCTTAAGAAAACACTTTAACTTAATGAAGAACTCCAAGTTATGCGAATCCAAGATTCATAACTTGACTGAATTCGATTGTGTTTTAAATTCAATTGTTGAGGTTTCGGTACTCGTTATATTTCAATTTAATTTAACTACTTTAATTTAATTACTACTTATACAATTGAGCTTTTCTTTACTTAACTTCTCTACAGTGAATCTCTCCCAATTTCTTTATTTATTTATTGCCGACTTAAAGCAATCAATAAATTAAAGTTATATATATCTAAGGCTAGATTTTATCAAGGACCCTTATTATTAGTTTAAATTAATTCACGAGATGGTAATAATAAAGTTTTCAACTATATTTCGCAATATGCGTATACATATTAAACATAGTTTAGATTTAAACATATTTCACTGTCATATTTATTTAAACTTATATTAATTAGATTTAAGATTTAAGATATCATCGCAATATATAAATTAGAGGTGGGCGCGGGTCCTATATTTTTTAGGCCCGACTCAACCCGAGACCGAAATTTCCGATAGAAAAAGCCCCGAGCCCGTTAGAAAACAGTTTTAGTTTATAATTATTTCAAACTTTTATATACAAACAAAATCTTATTCAAGTTTGAACTTTACAACCTAGTTCTTTTGGTGTGTTTCGGACTTTCGGGCTTTAAAGTTAGGCCAAAGCCCAACAATTTTGCCCATATCTTTTATGGATTTTTACTGAACATATTCGACATTTAAATATATGTTATAGTCAAATTTAAATTTGTATAAAGTGGGGTAAAAAATAAAGGAAAATGTTGTCGCAGATTTATCTTTCAGGTCAAATGACCCATTTCAAAAGATGCTACTCAATGCTGCAACACATTTCAATGCTTTTATCTAAATCTGACAATTTGAAAGTGCGACAGTAATCGCATTATTTCACACCACTGTGCAGACATCACTGTACATATATATATATATATATATATATATATATGTATACATGTACATATATGAGTGTACATACATATATATTTGCATGTGTGTGAAGTATTTATGTTGGTTGCTTGGTAAGCCACGTTGTGAGTATTTTTGCAGTAACTTCTCTTCTTTCTTAGTCTGCTCTTTTAGCTCCTTTCTCCCATTTTCATAGCTGTTTGTGTTTAATTATAAATGTGTCTGTCTCTGTGTGTGTGTATTTGTGTGTGTTTACATATGTGCGATGTGTTTTTACACAAGCTGCTTACACTCGTTGTTGTTGTTATTGTTATTGTTGCTGTTGTTGTACTCTTGCTCTCGTTATTGTTGTTCTCGCTGTTGTTTATGGTTGTACTTGTATTATTGTTCGCTGGATTATGCTTTAAATAGTTCATCTGTTTTGACTTTAACATTTCGCATTCATACTGAATGTAAGGCTCAAAGCACATCAAAGTTGCTTAACGCGTTGTTTGTCTTGGGGCTGACTTCCGTTTCCGGTTTGTAAACAAATGGCGCCAGCAAACGATTAATTATTGTTGATTTCTAGGCCTGCTTTTGTTGTCGTCGTGTCTCTGGCAGGACACGTGCCACTGTCAACACACACAAACACACACACACACACACGTCTGACACATAAGGCCACACCCACACCGCCTCTTTTTATCCCCTCCTCCGCTGCTCACACTCTGTCCACCACTGTCCCTCCCTTTGAGGTGGACATTTGGGCTTTGGCTTCTCAAACAACTCGGCGCTTACAACTGATTAATCGTTTGATAAATATTTGAAATAGTTGTTAAAGCTCGCTTAAGCCCATAAAACAGAGTTTTTTATGAACTTATCGATTTATCGATAATTTGCTGAAGTTCTCAATATTGAGTTGTCAATTACTAATGACTTGAGTTACAAGCAAAGCATTTTCCTGAGCAATAAATATATTTATACATTTGTCGAGATTTTGTTTTCCGACAATTTCAATTGGTGTCGATAACTTTAAAAAAAACTGAACCCATTTTCAAACAGAACGTTTTATCTTCCCAAAAATAAAAAAACCGGGCCAAAAGCAACCAAAAATTGCACTTGTATAGTTAGCTGTGCCAAGGCTCAACAGACTTCAAACTTGCATAACTTTTCAAATCTAACCCGACTCTCGAGCGGAATGTCATTTTAGTCATGATATCATCTAGTAATTGATTCTACGTTTAAAAATAATAAGTTATTTTTTATTCTCCTCTTCATTTTCTGAAAGAAAAACAACTTAAAATTTTAAATTTTCCTTTTATATATTTTTTATGAACCCTGGTGCCCATAGCTCTTAAGCTCTCATATATTTTATTTAAAATTCATTTTCTATTTTCAACTCGATTCTTTTGCATGATTTATCGATAAATTATAATGTAAGCACCTTAAATGCTAATGTGTGTGTGCAGAATGTCTGGCCAGACTCTGTTTACCTGTTCTTGTCCCAGTTAAAACACACACACAATATACTCTCTCTATTTTGTTGTAATTGCTTTTGTAATTTGTTTGCTTTCGTTGTTGTCTTTTTAGACCCTGTACTTAAAAAGTACAAAGAGTCTGTTAAATTTTCACAAATGCCTGAAAATTGAAATATTATAATAGTATTACAAGAGCCATTTGATTTTTCTTTAAAAGTTGTCCTATTCAAATGTACTAAGTTGTACAGAATACATACATACAGGGTCTCTTACAGTCAAGCGCTCTCAACTGTAGGATTTTCGTACTAATTTGTTATTGTATTGCGAACTATGCAAAAAATTGCCCAGGTTGTTGCTATTTTCAGTGCTGTTGTTGTTGTTGCCTTCTGTTGGCCTATCAATAAACCAATTTTCGCACAATTGCAATTCAGAGGCTCATGTGTGTGTGAGTGTGTGTGCTGTGTTTCTGTCAGAAACCACAACGTGGCACTTTTTGGCAAGTTAATGTGTTATACTTAGGTGGCTCACACTCACACACACATACGTAAAGCAGACGTAATTAATGATTGAATACAAACACATACACATTGCTGTGCCCCAAAAGTATGCTACAATTTTCGTTGTGGGCACAAAATATGCTGCTCATTATTTTTACAGCCCCTCATACACACAGGCACACACACGTGCGTATATAAATTATGTTTGGGCTTCATTATACGGGTTGCTTTTATGTTTTGGGGCATGGGGGTAAGTGGGGCAGGCGGTGGGGCATGTGGTGCGTGGCGTTTTGGGACTCGCTTCAAGGCGTCGCATTAAAAATCAATTCACAAACTTTGCACGTACCTTAGAGTGAAGTGCTTGTTGTATGTGTATGTGTGTGTGTGTGTGTGTGTGTGTGTGTGTGTGTGTGTGTGTGTGTGTGTATGTGTGTGTGTGTGTTTAGGTGTGTGTAGGTGTTTGTCTGTGTGAGAGCGTAGAAGTATGGCGCAACAGCAACAGATTTTTATGCGCCTTTAATGAAGCTGCCTGACTAATCATATGCTCTGTCTTTCTCTCACTCTGTCATACTCTCCCTCTCCCTCTACTGCTCTCACTCTCTCCTTCTCCCTCTCTCTTAATATAATTCTTTATCGCTATAAACGACATTAAAATTGCCATTTGTTCAACATTTATGAACAACAAGGTATATTTATAAATTATTGTGCTGCAAATAATCACGACCATAAATTTCAATATTATAACAAATAGACAATAACAAATATGATAATAAAATAATTGAATAACGATAAAGGAAAGTTATTTGATATGCCTGCAGATAACTGTAAATATTATGAGCTTTCATTGAATAAAATGTATTTTTAGTTAAATTTTGTGCACAAAAACTTCTTATTTAATTAAATTGAAATGTTTTGAGAAATGATAGAGATATTCTAACAAATTTGTTTATTATTATAGCACACTCTCACTCTCTCTCTCTCTTTAATTGCAGACAACAGCGAGAGCAACAAAATGGAATGACCAGAGTTGTCTTTGGTGGCAAACACGTCATCGTTGTCGTTGACGTCGAAGATGCTGCAACAGTCAGCTGCAAGTGCAACAGACAGCACAGCAGCAGCAACAGCAACAGCAGCAACAACAACAGCAGCAACAACAACAGTGAGTAGACAGGCCAACAATGGCCAGCGACGTCGCGTGGCAGCAACCGACAGCTGCAACAACAACAATCCCAACAACAATCGAAGCAACAGCAGCAGCAGCAGCAAATTGAAGGCACAACAAATGCATTCCAACGAGGAGCCCCCCATGTCGGTGATCGTCGACGGTGGCAACACGCCACAGCAGCAGCAACAGCAACAGCAGCAACATCAACAGCAGCAGCAGCAGCAACAACAGTCCAAGCTGCGTCGCAGTGGCAGCGCCAACGCCCACGCCAGCAGCAGTGGGAGTGGCAGCCACCAGAGGTTGCGCAAAACTAGCTCCTGCAGCGCCAGTGCAAGGAGACGACGCCACAGGCAACGCGTCGGACGCATCGACAGCCATCGAATGCCTCAGACACAATGCACCACAAACAGCAGCAACAGCAACAGCAGCAACAGCAGCAACAGCAACAACAGCAACAACAGCAACAACAGCAACAACAACAACAGCAACAACAACGCCGCTATCAACACTCAAGCCGCGGGGGCAGCAAGGAGCGTCAGGTAGGTTTGTTTAGTTATATCGATAAATCGATACAAATGTCGATAGCTGTCAATATATCGATTAGTGGCAATATATCGGTAAATATATTGACAACTATTCGTAGACTGAAACGTGTATATATAAATAGATATCAGCAATTATTTATATAAATGTTGCTATATCGACCAATGTCGATTTTATTTCGATTTATCGATAAAAAAAATGTTGTGTGAACTGTTGCAATGTTCAAGTTGTTTGAATGTTTAAATATCGATGTTTTTTGATAAAAAAAAAAGATCAATCTAAAATATTTAATTTTTCCAAATCGAAATACCATCGTCATAAGAATGTTTAAAATATTATTACCCCTAGCGTCACGAGCGACAGGATCGACAAGATCGTCAGGATCGCCAAGATCGTCAAGATCGTCAAGATCGTGAAGATCGTCAGGATCGCCAGGAGCGGACACGACGTCGTGCAACCCGTCGCCACAGTGGAGCCTCCTCACTGAGTGATGCGGCACATCGCAGTCGCACACGTGGTGCTCGGCGAGCTGGTGGTTCAAGTAGAGATACAGCTGGAAATGCTGGCGGTGGTGGAACATCAGCGGGCAGCGTTTCATCCACTGCCTCCAGTTGCAATGGCAGCTGCAGCTCCGACGATGGCGATTCCTCGCATACATCCTCATCCTCGTCCAGTTCGTCGGGTGAACCCAATTTGCCGTATCCCGGTTTCCCCGAGATTGCCATGAAGGCTCTGACGCAGTACACACGACCGCGTAACTGGTGCCTGATGCTCATCACAAATCCATATCCTTTTTAAACATTGAAATCAAAAGGAAAAACCTCAACAAGAACTCTATAGTCGTATCGCCGACCATGAGATACTCAATATATATATATATATCTTTTAATTATAGCTATGAATTTTAAACTTCAGTGGTCCAGAAAGTACAGAGTACTTCGGTGAAATCCGAACCACAGAATTTATAATATGTGCTATAGCTCTAGCTTTAAAATGAATCATGTACTTCGGTTTTGTTATTTGTAATTCCGATTGAAATTCTACAACAAATTCATTCTTGTTTTTCTAACTTAATAGACTCTCTGTACTTTTTAGGTGCAGGGTATAGCAACAAGCATATCGCGTTGTCCTTCGACTTGTTTTTCAGATTTTCCCTGTAGGGAAAAAGTCGCCAGCCAGCGACGTGTCCTTGTCACATTTTCACTGAACGGCCTATTGATTTTTATGTATGCGTATGTTCTTTCCGGAATGTCCTGCCCAATAACGGAAAATAACAATCTTAATGCGGAGTCCTGAACTTTGATAAACTCAGTTGAAATGGGATTGCCAATCAAAGTTCCCAACGCTGGAGTCAGATAGGATTTTGACAAGGTTAACTCCTGCTTATTCATATGACCAACTCCCTAAATATTATTAGAGATCCATGACAAAGATTTTTAAAAATCCACCATAAAGAGTGGAAACTACAAAAAGTGTACAACAAAGTTCACTTCCCGTGTTAAATAGTGTTGTAAAGTGACAAAAGTTAGCTGTAAATCCTAACAATGCAATAGTTTGAAGTTACTCCTCTACGACACGAGTAGAGTTCAATTGTAGGGTATTTTCCACAATTGTTGAGCCTTGAAAAATATGCATTGCTTTTCACGCTTTTCTTTTTCAGCCTGTTGCAAAATGTATGCATGTGTTGTGTGTGTGTGTGTGTGTGTGTGTGCGTGTGTGTGTGTGTGTGACCATGTCGCACATAAATAACAGGTATCAGGGCTCATCGTCGGAAGACGCTGCCAGAGTTGCCATTCAACATCCGCAGGGTCTGCTTCCGATGCGTTGTCTTTTCCTCCTTTGTTTCTCTCTCTTTTTCTCTCTCCCTATCTTCTTTATGTGCTGTCATTTCTTGTTGTTGCTGTTGTATTTGGTTGTGTGTCTGTCGCTGGGGATAATGTGCGCCAATCAGTGGAGAAACATCCTTCTCTCCTGTCTCCGTCCCGTCCGGACTTCGATGCCGACGCACACGTCCTGTGGCGCCGCGGTGTGGCATGTGCATGAAAAATCGCTTTGCATACTTTTGGGCGCACTTCACATTTAATTTAAACAGAAATTAAAATTGACTGACGTTGATATTTAAGGACACATCATGCACACGCACACACACGCATACCAGTATCAAGTATGACGCACTCTTGAAGCAGGAGACGCAGACAGCGAGAGGGAGAAGGCAGAAAATGAAAGAGTATGGGAAAAAGAGAAACAGCTCAAGCTGAAATAAAGTAAATATGATGCGAATGACAGAGCTCTCTGTTATCCAAGGACAAACAGAACTTTTGGGCATTGTTCAACACTATTTGTAGCTAACTGAGGCTTTTCAATCACAGTTATATTAAATACAAGTAGAGTACAATCTCGATAATGCGAATAAGTAAAGAACAGACAATGCCCCATTTAACGGACTGGTCGTATTATAAAGTTAAAAAATGCAGTAAGCTACAGTGGAGCAAGCTCGACAGTAGGAGACCCAGTACTTTTTGAGTGCAAAGCGTTCACTATTGATTGTTCTTCAATAAGGCGTACCAAACAATAGATGGCGCCACTACGAAGTTATTAAACATAGAGGTCGCTAGCGTCTCTTCTTCTTCCTTTTGCCTGTAACATTGTTAGTTGAATAACTTCCGAGTTTATCATCCGATTGGAATGAAATTTTCTGGACAGGTTTGGACTATAATTTATATTATATGTACCAATAATCAAGGCGCTAGTCTTAAAGGGGCTCTTGTTATTCGACTTTGAAATTTTGTTTTGCAATTTCCGGGGGCGGAGAGGAGCGTGGCAAAAATCCAAAACAAACTTGATCAATGGGAGATATAGATGAACCTACATGCCAAATTTGGTGTTTCTAGCTCTTATGGTCTCTGAGATCTAGGTGTTCATATTTTTGAAATTTTGAACAGCCGTATACTATCCGTTTATTATCCGATCCGGATAAAACTTTCAGGACAGGATTGGACTATAGAGTTTATCATGTATGCCAAAAATCATATCGCTAGCATTAAAGGAGCTTTCGTTATTCGACTTTGAAATTTTGTTTCAAATTTACGTGGGCGGAGGGGGGCGTGGCAAAAATCTAAAACAAACTCGTTTAATGCAAGATGCAGATGAACGTACATGCCAAATTTGGTAGCTCTAGCTCTTATAGTCTCTGAGATATAGGTGTTCAAAAAAGGGACAGACGGACAGACAGACGGACATGGCTATATCGACTCGGCTGTTGATGCTGATCAAGAATATATATACTTTATGGGGTCTGCCACGCCTCCTTCTGCCTGTTACGCACATTTGCACAAACGTAATAGACCCATTTGTACTTTTTTAAAGTACTGGGTCTAAAAATCCATCAAGTTAATGATGAAACTTGATAAAATCTTAATAAAAAGATAATATTTCAGTTGAGCAATTTTCACAATTACTCATAATAATTAATGAGCACTTGGAGATGATTCTAGGAATCGTTTAGTTATCGATTTCAAGTGTTTAATTAATGATGCGATTTAAGGCGGTGCTGACCTTGACCTAGCCACAACTCTTGCCACATGCTTGTTGTTGGTACCAAAGACCTGTTGCAAGGGTGGAGGGAGTAAGGAAAAGGGATCCGTTGCACTTGCTGTTCCTCTTGGAACTTGGAGCTTGTAGCTGCAGGAATGTAATGAATCCCAAGCACGTGGTAATCAGAATCTGAACACACAGAGAGGGAGGGGGTAGTGAGAGGGGGGGGGGAGTGGGTAGACGTAGGGAGAAGCTAATGAGGACGCAGTAATTCAACGCTCGCAAGTGGCGAAAATAGATGCCATAATTAGTGGGCGGAAGGGCGTGAGTATCGCATTACCCTCTGCAGCCCCTATCCCCTCTTAACTGGCATGCTAATGATGTGCACCCTCCGTCAAATAGCCTTAAATGGATTCCAGTGGTGTGCTTCAAAGGGGGCAGCAAGTTAATGTTGTTGTTGTTGTTGTTGCTCTTGTTCTTGTCCTTGTCTTGCTCGTGGCATGACTCAACCTTAGCGCTACAAGACAAACCATATAAGTTGATGCGCCAGTCATTATTCATTAAAGTTTTAACTCCTATTTAAATTGCAAAATTTGGTATTTAAACATAATTATTCTATTGAGTAGTATCTATTATCTATATATAATAATTATAATGATTATAAATATTATGCTTTTAGTTTAAATATATATTTAATATATTTTGTTTTACATTCCGCCAAATCTGGACTTTTTCCGGTTAAATCAAGAATGTTTCCTCACCAATTCAAGACTTTTCCCATAAAATCTAGTTGTTTCAAGAAAATTCAGGCTTTTTTCCCGCCAAGTCTGGCTGTTTTCCTGTCAAATCTGGCATTTTCCCGCTAAGTCTTGCTTTTCTCTGAAAAATCTGGCTTTTTCCGCCATATCGGTCTTTCCCGGCAAATCTGGCCTTTTCCGCCACATTAGACGTTTTCCTCTCCAAAGATTTAAGATTTTGTCTTTATATGCTGTATTTTCATTTAAGCGCCGCAAAATAGCTAATAATGTTACTTTGTGGTAAGTTGGGCATGTTGCAAGTCCAGTTGATGCTGCATGTTGCACGCACTTTGACATGCAAGCTGCAGATTGCGTCGTTCCATTTCCGCCGCCAACTTTCTTTTTATACCCTGTTTTTTTTATTTTGGCAATTTTTTGGCAAATGTTGCTGTTGATCTCAAGTTGCAAGTGGCCTCACGTGGCATTGACTAGCGCCACGTAGACTCAGAGCGTGCAACAAGAAAGCAAATGGCTAAAATAGAAAATAAAAAATACATCGCGAACTTCTTAACTGAAATTAGTTTAGCCAAAAAGCCAATTTGAGGAGGGCCAAAATTGATTATGGCCAATGCCAATTGAATTGCGGCAGCGGCAGCGGCGCCAAAGTTGCAGCCAAACGTTGCCACAAATCGTTGCACACAAATCGTTGCAAAACGAATAAACAATAATTGCAAGCAAGTGCGCGTCGCAAGAGCTTGTGGCAAGTATCTGTCCGTTGATGTTGCAACGGGAACGAAGCATCGTAAACTTTTGTTAGTCAAGTTGCAAGTTAGAAGCAAAAACCAAAGTCATAAAATCGCCAAGATATAGAAAATATTATGACTCCCCCAAGGAGGGAATAACAATGGCAAATCAAAATTTATGGCAAGCAATTAAATGTGGGGAGGGAAGGAGTGAAGTAGAGCAGTAGAGAAGAAGAGAAGTACAGAATAAGGACTGCGATTATCTTCTGTTAGAACCTTCATATCGGATGGCAGGACAGGAAGTGGCAAGTCCAAGTAGCCCCTGAAAACATGCAACATGCAGCGAGCGGAAACATTATAGGAAATTGCAACAAATAGTTGACAGTCAAATTATTGTCGCACTTAGATTCAGATTTGCAGACTTCCAACTCAATTGGAAACATCCTGACAAATAGGAAGATGGTGATAAAAGAAAGGATGAGAGACATATTTCCGTCTCTTTCCAAAATAGCTACAAACTGTTTTTTTCAAAAGTGGTCAACTTTAATAATATTTTATTTTTCGAATTAATTTTTACAGCTTCCTCATTTGTTTTCATACTAAAGCTGTCATATTTGCTCTATTTTTGTGTATTTAGTATCCTGAAAGTTTCATAATTTGGCGGTTATAAGGACTGAAGATACTTAAGAATCATAAAGACTGAAGATACTTAAGAATCAGCGCTGTTAGTAAAGATGACTTTTGAAAGCCAAAAGCTAATAGTAGCCAGTGCTTTACACTTTCGTTAGGCTATGAATTTATTTGTAATCTAGCTTTAAAAATAAATAAATAAATTCTTTTGAAATGAGTTTAAATATAATAATAATATAAATATTATCTTTAACTAGATAATACAATAAACTTCCTTCGTTTTAACATAAAGTATCTTACTGCAAATGCTAGACAAAGTAAAAGTAAATGGATCAGAGGAATTATTCACTCATAAAACTGTTTTTTGCGTACTTTAAATAACTTACTTTAAAATTAAATACATACTTTAAAGTTAGTTATTTAAAACACGCCAAAAATCAGATGAATAATCCCACTGATTATTAATTAATTTGTTTATTTATATATGTGTTTATTTATTTATTTATTAAAATTAAAGTCCCCAATGCATATTGTTGTGGTTACTAACAATATTATTTTTATTTAGATTTTGTCTTCAAATTTCAAATATTTTCTATTATATACATTATATTAATTTTTTTTCTTCTTTTTATTTAATTTTCTGCTTTTTCCACTAATTTCTAGAGAACATAGTTGGGTTAGGAATAGGTTTATAAACTTTACTATGATAGCACAGTATAACAATCGCAATTTAACTTTTGTGTAGAAAATAAAAGAAAATGCCTTGACATTATTTTCCACATTTGAATCAAGCTCATAGAATGACAAAGTACCGTAAAGTGTGTGTCATCTTTGGATTGAGGAAACCACTAATCCACTCAATCATCACTTGGGATTACTTTCAGTATTTTTCTTTTATTTTCAAATTGTCGAACTTTTTATTTATTTATTTTTCGTTTTTTTGTTGTTTTTTTTTTGGATGTGTTCAAAAGAATGCCAAAGTTGTTTTCTATTTGAAGTGCGAGGCAAGGAAATTGTCAATTCAATAGTCAATATATACGTACATACATAGATTCTATTGCCATTGCCAATTATCTCAAGTTTTGCGTTAGCTTTCTATCTCATTCTCTCCCTCTTTCCCTCTCTTTCTTCTCATATTGCTGTTGGGTATTCAGAAATATTCGTGTCCATTCAGCTGAGTCGGCTTCACGGTCGCTTTTTGTTTGTCAGTCTTTTAATTTGTTGCGATTTTTGTACGCTTCGCATGAGTCTTCCTCCCTACCCTTCAATTTGTCGAGAGAGGATAGTGGGGTGGGTGGGGTAAATTGGGAGGGGGCTATACCACGCCCACATTTTGGCGCCTCTGTTTGGCCGACTTTACGCTCGACTTAATTTGTTTACTGTTGGTTTGGTGGCCTTTGCCATCGTCGACGCTGCGCGCCAAATCAAAAATAATGGATACCCCCATACAGACCCTGAATTGCGTCCCCCCCTGAGTCCCTACACCCCTGTACAATCCTCTACAATTCTCTATACTCTCCTTTAGCGTGTATGTGGCATGCATTCAGAGCTCTGTGCGCTTTGCTAGTGTCGCATATTTGAGCTGTTGCAATATTTATACAGCACGATTCCGGCCTCGACCCCGCCCTACACTGACCCTACCCTCGTCACTTTCTCCTTTTTTGCCCACTCACTACCCACTGCTTTCTCTCATGCCTTTTTCTGTATGTGTGTATGTGCTGCGTGTGTCTCTGCGTTTTTCACATTTGTTTTTATGACACTGGCAACCTGACCTGCATATGTTGTCCATTTAACCGCTCAACCGCTTTGTCTGCTCCTCTGACCCCTGTTTCCTATATCCTTTACCCTTTACCCTTTACCCTCTACCCTCAATCCACGCCCCGCTGTTCAGTATCCTAATGAATTGCAAGGACTGGCAATTGTCCTTTTTGGGGCGCTGGCATTGTGTTGTGTCCGTTTTTATCTTTAATTGTGCGTTAATAGCGTAAACATTTCCCCAGCATTGTTTTTATACGACTTTCCCTTCTCTTTCACTCACTCTTGCCTCTTGCTCTGCCTCCACGTAATTGCGCGCCACATAAAAAATGGGTCCTTGCTGCGCATTTGGCATGCATTAAACCCAGGCCGCAGTCCTTCGATGTCGTCCCTCCCCCTGTTCCCCCCCTTTTACCCTTTCCTGCCACGCCTCTGTCCATGCTCATCTCTTCCTCTGGGCTTGGCATTTGTATTGAAAGCTCGCGGCGATACTGATTGTTGTTTTAACGCAAAAATATCACAAACTTGCGGGTTATTCATGTTGCTCAAAGGGAGAATGAACGGCAAAACAGAGACAGAGACATAGAGAGAGGGAAAAACAGTACCAATATGAGAAACGAGTAGCATTCATCTTTCTTTCACTCTCATAAATTTTGCCCACATTCTTACTTCACATTTCTCATTACTTCTCTTTGTACTTCTCGTTGTTTATCTTTGACTTGGCTTTGAGGTTTTCTCTTCTTAATGCGTCAGTTTCTTACTTTAATCTCTCGGTTTGGGCTGCGTTTTTACTTTGAGCTTCTTTCTCAGTTGGGATTCTTTTTAACTTTGCTTCTCTCTTTGCTATTCGATTCACTTGCTTCTCTTTTTTGTCTACGTTCGGCGGTTTTCTCTTCTGATTCCTGAGTTTAGCTTAGTTACTGACTTTGCTATTAACTTCTCTATTTTACCAGCTCTTTCTTCAATTTTTATTCTCTGTTTGCATCTTTAACTTAACTCTAAGTTTTCCTAATATATCTCTA
>JAWNMD010000706.1:0-39453 GCA_035044365.1 Drosophila neotestacea
CGAGACACAGATAATTCTTTTGTAAACTAGTGTTATTATTCAAATGGTTTAACAAAAATATATGTGCATATATTCATTAAATTATTTAGTATAATCGTTAAAAGTATTTTTATTTGATTTATAATTTTATATATTTTGTATTAATTATAGTTAATTAATATTGATTCATCATATCAAATGAATGTTTGGAAATGTTTTAAAACTACCCTCGCAATGCGGCTGCATGCAAGTGCAGCGGTTTCTGATGCAAGCGGTTCCAAAAATGTTGTATATTTTTTTTGTGGTCATCATACCCTGTACATTATTTAAAGCAGGCATAGCTAATTATGATCATGTACATATAATCAAATTTTCAAACAAAATTGTGTTGTGGAAGAATAACAAACAAAATATTGATATTCCTTCAAAAACGATTGAGAAATTTACAGGGTATACTCGGACAATATTAGCTTAATAAGTATGAAGAAATATGCGATAGAACTAAAAATAAGTAGTTGCATTTTCATTGATAAATCTCTAGCTTAACTAAAGCACTTGCTTACAGGGTATTAGAGAATGTTGTCTACCCGCTGTACTTTATTTCTTTTATTATATTCTTTTCCTTTTTTAGTTTTTTTGGGAAAAGCAACGATCTGAAGGACGTTGCCACCCCACGTGCATTTCAATTAACGTCCCATGTGGGTCGCCGTCCAGTGGAGAAGAGAAGTTCAGTTGAATGGCGGTTTGCGAGGGGAGGTTAGAGGGGAGCTCGTTGCGTTCCGTTGCGTTGCGTTGAGGTTGCCCGAGAGGCAATTCATTAATTACACAATTA
This sequence comes from Drosophila neotestacea, assembly GCA_035044365.1. Classification (NCBI taxonomy): domain Eukaryota; kingdom Metazoa; phylum Arthropoda; class Insecta; order Diptera; family Drosophilidae; genus Drosophila; species Drosophila neotestacea. The sequence continues at coordinate 812 of JAWNMD010000706.1, forward strand.
GAACTTGCATTCAATGGGCGGGGCTAGGGGATGGAGGTGTGGCAATGGGGCAGCTGCAATGCACCTTGTGGAAAAGGTTATATTTTTTCACTTTTTCTTTTTTTTTGTTCGAGTTTTTTTCTTTCTATCATTTATGCTCGTTTATTTTTCTGTTCTTTTTTTTTTTTGGGTATGCAATATTCAGAATGTTTACCTTGAAATATGCCATGTCATTTGGTGAGTGAAGTCTCCCTCGTTACTGCCCATCACCTTTTTTTTTTGCCCATCTCATTCCATGAAACAAGTTGGCATACTCTCAATGGAGCTGCTGTCTGACAATTGAGTTGCAACTCAGCCTCAGCTTCAGCTTCAGCTTCAGTATCAGTTACGGCTTCAAAACTCATTCAACTCAGATGGTGAATACATTCTCATGCCCCACAGTATTGAAATAATGAGGCTACTTTTGGAACGAGCATACAATTCAGAATTGATGAATTGAACTGGGATTTTCCAGTTTGCAAATTGGTAATTCAAATCGGTAACAAGATGTTTACTGAGCTGCCAATTCAATTTTGAGTACTGGCAGTTATAAATTGATACATAACGAGTACTTAGCACATTAATTGAGTAGCTTACTCTTTGAACAACAATTGCCTGAATCATTAATGTTGAATTCTTGTATTCTTGTAGGAAATTTCATGTTATTAGGTGCGTCTAAAATTTGTATAGACATTCTCTTCTATAATATTTGTGCTTGCTTGTGAGCTACTAAGGTAAGCTTCTTTCCGACTTGTAAATTTATCAGCTCTCGTTAGTTTATTACTCGTTGCTTCCAGTAGTTAACTCTTATTTTTCATTTTAATTAGCAGCTCTCGGCACTTTTTCGACTCTTCAACACATAAGTAATTATATCAAATTGTAGCAAGTGACCATTTACTGCTTAGTTGTCAACTCGTTGTGGTCCAATTCATCCGATGTTTAATTCCAAAATAAATCTCTACATTCTTAATGAATATTATAGCTTACTCGTTGATAATTTACTCGTCGAAGCTGCACTTTTGCTGCTTCGAGTATGTCTTTTATCATAATTAAATCATTCTGATTGCCTGGGTAACTTGAGTCTTTTGCAAAACACAACACAACACAATTACTGGAGGTGTCGATTATAAATTTACTCGTTAGTTCGATACACGTTTCTCGTTAGAGTTGTAAGCAGGACCAGAAGCATTTGTCTGCACCACTTGAGCTTTGCATTCACTTGCACTCTGATAATCATTTGAGACAGACACAATCATAAAGCTTCTTCTTAACTATGTAAAGGGAGTCGAGTTTATGTTTTAACCTTGCTGACCAACGAGTTGTTGTTCTCGTTGTTGTTGCAGTTTAAAATCTGTATGTGTGTGTGTGTGTGTTGGTCTCAGTTGGAGCTGCCTGGACGACATTTTGTCTTAGCAAATTCAATATGGCAGCGCATTTCCGCTTGTAGTTAAATGATGCAACATGCAGCAGGGTCTCATTTTGTCTCTCTCTCGCTCACCCACACTCTCTCTCTCTCTACCCCTGTTGGTGCCTTATCCTGTTACTATCCATGTCCATCTCCATGTTGCCATTGTTGTGCATTGGACAGCATGTGGACAGCTCTGCAGTTGCCTTCACCTATGCTTCCCTTTCTCCCTACCATCTCTCACCACCCCCTTGGACAATAACCAGCCCCCTCTGGTTGATGCCACATGCCACAAGCTGGAGCATTGGCATTTTCTTGTTTGTTGTTTGCCGTTGCATGTGCAACCATGTGTAACTGTAACTGTAGCTGTAACTGTAATTGTAACTACCTCACCCCCATCCTCAAGCCCATCCCCTCTTCATTGAACCCTCCTTTCTCCTTTCTCTTTTCTTCCATCTCCAGCTCATATGCAATTACATTTTGTGTTTATTTGCGGCTCCAGCTTCAATGCGAAGCCTGCTAAACTTTTGCTAAGCTAATTTTCTTGCCTGTTGCCTGTGTGGAAATGGCAGCAGCCTGGCGAAAGGAGCTGGGGAGTAGGTCTGGGTGTGTTTAAAGGCAGGGACAGGGGCAGTGTGCCAAAAAGGGGGGGGAGTGCTTATCGCGCACGCGTTTTGTTAACCGCGAATACATTTTAATTAGCAGCTAAAATATTCAAACTCAAAATTGGCCTTTGCCCGGGGGAAATTCCCCCCTAATACCATTCCCTCCCCCCTATCCAACTACACCTGTGTGTAGCTCTGTGTGTGTGTGTATATGTGTGTGTGTGTGTTGTGTTTGTTTTGTGCGCCAATGTGGAAAAGTTTGGCCCCCTTACAGCCTCTCAGTTCAACCATCAAACATGGGGCTATGAATTTTTCAAGCATGACTCTTTAGAGGGCGACTCTCCATCTCTATCTCTCTCACTCTCTCCCTCTCTGTCACTCCCACGCTATGAAAATATGTCAACGAAATGTTTAAAGTCAGAGAGTCACCATACAATAGGTGGCGCCACTTGGCAGACAGGCAAGAAGGCAGCAACCTCATGAATTTTAATTTGCATTTCTCAGGGACGACGACGACGATTTTATTGAAATGTTTTCGCTTTTCTGTTTTTCTTTTTTTTTTTTTTGTATTTTTTCGGTAAAAACTTTTGCGCCGCAGATCAAACAAAATGCGCAAACATATTTAAGCAACTATTTCAGGAAATGGCCACAGATATCTGTGGATACAAAACTTTTAGCAGCTACTGTCTGTGTGTGTCTGTCGATTTCTCAGGTAACTTCAAAACGGAACTTGGCGAAAAGTGCGAAAAGTTTTCATTTTGTAGACTGTTAATTAAATTTCAAACACATGCACAGAGAGAAAGAGAGAGAGATCGAGAGAGATAGAGGAAAAGTGTGCGAATGAGAGGCAAGTATTTTTCATAATTGTGCAACAGCTTTTCCTCCCCTTCGTAATGGATAATGCGTTGGCAAACGCATAAAATCTGATTAATTATACAAATGTAAATGATATGATGGAGCAGAGACGTTGCAGGGATGGGGCACACATGGCGTATGCTTAATGCTCAGCCAGCCACACAGTCACACAGCCACACAGGCAGACAGACAGACAAACAGACGGACAGACTGACTGACAGTCGGCTTAGTCTGCAGTCGGACAGACTAAATTAAAATTATATTACGCGGCGAGTTGAATGAAAATCCTGTTAAAGGAAACGAGACTCTAAAGGATTTCAAGTCAAAGCTGACGAGTCTGTGGCCTAGAGATACAGATACAGGCGATAAAAAACACTGCACAAATCGACCAGAAAAAAGTCTGGAAATAAGGATAATTATTTAATAGATAAAGCGACAGTAAGTTTTATATTAAATGTGTTGACATTTAATAAATATTAGTAGTCGGAAATTAATCTTAAACGGCATTTTTAAAGACTTTACTTTCACATTTAATGCTTTAGTTTCTTTTATTCTTAAATATTTAAACTATTTAATTTGCTAAAAAAGTTTAAAAATTAATTACATTTATTTAATTTAATCAATAGATTTATAAAATAGATGTCCGAATAGGAAATGTTTCGCATATTTTCCGGCTGAAGTAGTTTTATCCACATAAAGGATAGATTGGCAACACGGATACAAATACACGTGGCAAAAGTATCTTATTTTCGTATCTCTATCCGCAACTTAGTCAAAAGATATTTTTGCTGTCAGCTGCTTGGCTTGGTGGCATGTGGCATGTGGCATGTGGAAGTGGCATGTGCTCTACTGTGTACAAACTTGGCATATGAAATTATTTCTATAAATATCTTGTTTCATTTTCTATGCTTGTGTGTCAGTCTCCATTTTTTTAATGTTTCATTGCCACTGTTTCTTCGTTAAGTGGTCAGCTATAGTATAATGCAAATGATAATGAATTTTTCTGCGTTCCATTCCCTTGTTCCAATTACAGTTTTCGTCACTTTTTATAGAACATATTTATATTTTATTTTATTACTCTATTTTTTGACACTTTTTCCATATTGCATTGTTTTACTTCAACACAATATTTAAACAATATTATATTGGAAATGATACTATAATATAATAGCTTTTTCTATGTTCCATTCCATTGTTTCAATTACAGTTTTTGTCCCTTTTTATAGTATTTATTTTCTATTTTATTACTCTTTTTCCATATTCCACTGTTCCACTTCAACACAATATTTAAACATTATTCAGATATTTTATGTTCAAATATAGTGTATTGGAAATAATATTATTATATAATAGCTTTTTCTATGTTCCATTCCATTGTTTCAATTACAGTTTTTGTCACTTTTTAGAGCCTTTATAACACTCTGATGTGTGATCAGTGTTCCATATTCCACTGATCCACTTCAACTCAATGTTTAATTATCAATCAGATATTTTATACTTTAACTTTAACTTTAACACTTGGGAACAAGTGGAACACGTTTAATATTTAATAAAATATGCATAAATATTTAATGTAACTAAATTGAGGCCTTAACTGAGAGAGTACTCGGGTATTATTTGAAACTGGCGAAATGAAAAAAACGTTTTCACATGCCACATGCCACAAAAGGGTTGCACTTGCCTCGCTCTATCTCTGCATCCATAGTTTGGCCATATTTTGACAACTGTTACCGCAAAAACAAATAGAACTAAAAATGCCATATAAAAAAAATAAATAGAAAATGGTTTCTGGCAAGAGCAGGAGGGAGAAAAAAAAAATTGTGCTGCCCAGCTGTGGCATCCACTTGTGGTTATTGTTGTCAGAACTTTTGCTTTTTGCGTACTTGCCGCCACTTGCTTTCTGTTATTTTAACCAGCGCTAATGTGTGTGTGTGTGTGCGTGTGTGTGTATGAGTGTGGCAAATCCTTGGCCAGCATATGAAAAGCACACACACTCACACACACACTAACACACACACACTCATGCAGAGACAAATGATGGCTTTAAGTGCACAAAGTGGCCTAAAAAGTGTTGCCTACTTTTGGGCGAGCTTCTTGCCTGAAATTATCCCAAAAACGATAGCGATGAATTCGATCGCTTCTAGCCAACAAATGTGTTTTCAAACATCAGCACACACACACAAATGCACAGTACAACGAGTGTTGGACTTAAAGATACCCTGTACCAAAAAAAAAGCTTTTAAAAACTTACAAAATCTTTCGATTTCTACAAGAATAAGATATTCTTTGTGACTACAAACGTTTCAGATAATTTTCATCGCTGAAAATCGGTAATAAATGATTTTGGAAAACATATTTCAAAGTCATAATGTGTCTTCTGATTCAAAGAATATACATATACTTCTGACAAACCCCAGTTTTTACCTTATTTACTAAAAAAGGTTTAAGAAAACATTTTTGAAAAGTGTAGAGTGCCAATTTCTTGTCTTCATTTCTTTTAGCCTCTGAGATTGATCCAGTTAAATGGACAGTTCAAAATCAATTTAGTTTTTGATGATTTTTGAGATTGTATATTAAAGCAATAGATTTCTTGAAATTGATTTTTTGTTTATTTATTTTATTTTATTCATTTCACTTCCAGCGCTATAATCACATTGGAAATGCTTTCTGCTGTCTGGTACAAACATCTGCACAGAGTTGGCATACTCTGTAGACTCTGCAGACTTTTTTAAAAGGCTTCAAAAAGAAGCGTTTGTAGCACAATTTTTATTTTTTGGGAAACTCACAAATCGAAACTGAGACGAGGCTGCAGCAATATGTGGCATGTGTGTGACAATATTATACACATACCCTGAAAGATGCACACACATATACACACACAAACATACACACACCTACACACCATTTCCAGGCTTTTCAATTTCCTTTTTCCTTGTTGTTGTCAAAGAATGTTTTTCTGTTTTTTCTCTGTTTTTTTTTTCGTGTGTGCTTTGTTTTGGTTTTGCTAACTTTGTTGGCCAAGGGGAAAAGCCTGCGCGAGGGGTGAGAAGGAGTAGAGACACTGAGATAGAAGGGTGGCTTGGGAAGGGGGGGGGGTAGTGTGTGTAGCGATATGTGAAGCAACAAACTGTGTCGGCTCGTTGGGCCAACTGTTGCCACAAGGACACACTCCCACGCACATTCCATCATATTGTTACACATATGTACATGCCCTCTCCCTCCCCTCTTCCCAACTTCCTTCTCACTCCCTCCAACCCCCTAACTATATCCTATTCCACGGTTGCTTGTTGATTTCGCCCCTATTTCGTCCGCTCTTCAATCCCTCCCTTCAATATGCCTTATGACAAACAATTCAATTTGCTGGCAATGTCTTTGCAACAACAACAATAACAACAACAACAATAACAACAACAACAACAACAACATATAGGCTGGCTAACAGGTAGCTCACCTTGTAGTTGACACACCTACTAAGCCTCTACGTTTACTTTTACACACACACACACTCTTTACACGGTTAAAAAAGTGTTTCAAAAAAATTAGGAAGATTTTACAAAAATTGTTGTTTTAAAAGCAACACAGCATTTAGAAAAAATATAGCAAAAATTATAGATTTTTTTTTAATTTCAGAATTATTTTGTTGTCTCAATAAAATCCAGAACATTTTAAACTCAAATGTGAATCAAAAACTCAATTTTCTTTTCTGCATTTTTTGACCAACATATCTTTAGTTTTGTGTACAAAATAAAACTACACTTCTAAAAATTGGTTTAAAATCATTTAGTTCTTAAAACTAGAAACCAGTTATTGGTTTATAAGTATCTGCTTGATTTTGTACACCCGTTTTTCTAACAGTGTATTTGAATGCAGTTGTAGTTTTATTTTTGATATGCATTTCCTGAGCTCTATAGAGCATTATAATGCCCCCGCTTTTTCCCCCTTCCACTACCACCACCCCTATCCACGAAAGAAATCAACTCTTCTTTTTTGTTATAGTTGTTATGGATGTTGTTGTTATTGTTTATTGTTTATTACCTGTGCATTGCTGAGTGTTTTGTTTATTGCCCGCAATTGCCACGAATGTAGGCGCAATTTTAGCCATATGCCAGGGGCGTAGTATTAGTTGGAGACAGGGTGAAAAGGGATGAGAGAAGGGAAGAAGGGGGTGTAAAAGTGTTTGTGTGTACTGTCTATGACGCTGTAAATTTATTGGGCGACGGGTCGATGGGTATAATTTATAAATAACAATGAACTGGCGAAACTATGCAAAATATGACTACAACAAAAGGGGTATTTGCCAAAAAGGGGGGTCAAAGGGGAAAGAAAACTGATAGAATAGAATGGGTGTAAGGTGAGCGAAAAAGCAAAAAAAAAAAGAGGAAAAAGAAATACTAGACAAGGGTAAACTGCAAAAAGGCAATAGAAATATGTAAAGTGGAAACTGATGGAACAAATGAGAAATTTGAAATGAAGAGATTTTCCCAGACAGAGATAGGAAACAAATGATTGGGATAAGAAATGCAGACTGAAGGAGAAAGCAAACTTTTTCTAATGAAAAAAAAAAAAAAAAAAACAAACGTTTCGAATAGTTTGCTTTTTTCATTAAAAGTGTAGAATTTGTTTTCGCAGTTGCCTTCAAAATGTCAACTGCATTGAATTATGTTGTTCCCAACATTCCAGACTTTGTCTAACAACTACAACGACCGAGTTTATTACTGAATTGTAATGAAATTTGTAGAATATCAAAGTGACATTTCATATTATGAAGAAATTCTAAAAAGATAAACTTACTTTAAATAAAGCGATTTTAGTTGAGTTTTATAAAATACAGAAAACTCTACTTACCATTTACATAGAGTTGCCGCAACAAATCTAAAAAGGAAATATAGATTAATATGCAATATTTATTATTCGTTAAACAAGTCTTTTGTAGTTTTTTTTTACAATTTTGTAATTAATTTAACTATGCAGAGTTTCAAAAGTATAACAATTTGTCAAAAAGAGGACAAAGAAAAGTACACACTCAATTCAAATACTTGTATCAGTTAATTAATTGCATTCTCAATTCCCCATTCGCATAAAATTCGCTGTTAAATCAGCATAGCACACATTTTGATCTATTTTGTAATTGAATTGGAAAGCGAATGAATATATTTGCTATTATTGTAATTAGATTTTGGTTCCTCGCTCTGTCTCTTTGTGTGTGTGTTGTTGTGTGTGTTTCACTTTTATTCAACATTATTATTGATTCAGTCATTGATCAACAAAATAAATGAAAAGCCATTTCCGAGTTTAATAACCAAAGCCAATTAGATGATTTTACCATGGCAATAAATGAATGTCCCCAATCGGATTCACTTTCAGCGTAAATGTAAATGAATTTGCACCTCGATTTGCCGCCTCTCCTCTCTCTCTCTCTCACTCTCTTTTCACTCATTTCTGCCTGGATCTCACCACTCTTAGCTGTACCCTCCTGGGAATACAATTTTCAGCGGAAACTCAAACAAGGACAACAATTGTAATTGAGCATTAACATAAGCTGATACCCGTCCCATTACCCCCCTTCTCCCACCCCTCTCTCCACTCTACACCACCATGTTTGAAAAAGCATTGAAACGTGAATTCATCTGGCAACCCCCCTTGAACCCCCTCCTCTTCCATATCCTACACCATGAAACTTTAGCCCCTTTTGGGGAGCTCCTCTTTCATTTGAATGTTTCATTTCGGCGCGTCAATTTATTGAATTTTAATTAATTTTATTGTCGACGCTTGGCGTAAAGCTCTTAATGATAGCATCAATGTTCCATTCCATTCCATTCCATTTCGTTTCGTTTCGTTGGCCACGCCCACTCGCCTGTTAAATAGGCGCGAATATGCGAATTTTATACAAAATACGATGAAATTATGGAAACTGTTCTTTGGCGCATAAACATAAAAACGAATGTGTGCAGAATCTCTCAAGGGGAATGAAAACGAAAGAGAGAGAGGGTAAGAGAGTGATAGAGAGAGAGAGAGAGAGGTGTTAACTGTGGGGGGTTGGGCTTTGTACTGTGTCAGTTGTAGCTGCAACCAAGGTCAAAACAATTGTCGGCCAGGGGCTCAGTCAGTGGCTCATTATGCGAAGCCTCTGCGGCTTTGCCACTTGGCATACATTTAAAAATAAAAAAACAGAGATAGAAATAGTTACTAGGCGGTGTAGAAAGAGGTAGAAGGGGGTGCAAAGAGGGGGTTACAGTCACCGAAACGGAAACTTGAACAACAACTAAGTCTGAGGTCAGTGTTGGCCAGTAGTTAAAAGTAAAAACAGCTGAAAGAAACAATGCAACTACTATATAAGCTATAGCAATGGGAGAAGCTTAATGAGAAGTACAAAGGTAAAGATATTGAAAAGTTCCGAGGAGCAATATGAAAACTTACAACGAATAGTATAACAAGAAGTGAAACGAGAAATGAAAGCGAGTGGCAAAGAGAAAGAAGCGAGCAACGAGCAACGAGAAAAAGACGAGTTTAGCGAGCAGTAAAGTAATAAAAAAAACTATATGATCTTTAATTTAAATGATTGGCTAATTTAAAATCATATATTTTAAGAAGTAACTTGCTTAATACTTGTAACTAGGCTTTCTAGTCATTCATTTTCTATTTCTCAAATTGCTGCTCGCTAGTTACTCCTTACTAACATAAAAAAAAAGAAAGAGAGTTAGGGAAGAAAGAACTGAATTGGGTAATGACATTAAGACAACAACTTGGAAATACTGTGACTAAAACTCCGCAGCCACATCTTTGTAGAGCATTTAAAATCTGCTTGCGTTTTCCAACGGTCCTCAGGGAGTTGTTACAAGTTGGCAAGAGAAACCAGGAAGCAGAAACCAAAAACCAGACGCCAGAAACTAGGCAACATGAATAGAATTTAATTGCATGAGAATAAGGTCGTGTTGGCCACTTAAACTCGATTTGTCGCCATCACGTGGCCAATTAGCACGCAATGGACATAAAAACAATATAATTGAAAGGGGCGAAAATCAACAGTAAACAATACTCAAAATAGAAATAATCAAATAGCAACACGTCGATGTCGATGTCGATGTCGATGTCGACTGCCTGGCAACAGGCAACACTCAACTGGCAATTGGCAACAGGCAACTGGCAACACAGTGTTGCATGCCTGGCGGCAATTCAAGTGGACACGAGGTGGCAGGCACTTCAATCACTTCATCATAACCGAAGTTCAGTAAAAACGTAGACGGCATAAAAACACAAAATGGAAATACGCAAATGAAATTGGGAATAAATGGATAAACGACGAGCAATGGCAATAGAAGGGAGACAGAGAGAGATGGTGAAAGAGAGAGAGAAAGAGAGCTTAGGTAGTGCTTAGGGTCAGCAAAGGAATATTTTTTTCTGTTGGCGTAATGGGAACAAGACTCGATTACTTGGGCTAACAGCAAAATAACGAATAAAAATTGAGTGGATTGACGGACGTAAGGTAACAAAAAGATGAATGCTAAAATGGGAATGCCAAACAGAAGGATAATGAAAGGGTATTTACAGCTCATAAGGCAACACTAAAAGCAAAGAAAGGGGAACAAAGACGGACGGCTAGTCAGGAATGTCAGTGAATCACAAAGGAATTAAAGGAATCAGGTTGAACAGGTACATTTTAACAAAAAAAATAGGTATAGAAAGGGTCAGCATAAAACAACCTTTAGACTATAAGCATGCGGCTTACATGGAAAGATATCAAGATACGGCAAAAAGTGAAAATAACAAAAGTTGAGGGATTCATATGCTAGCAAAAATTTAACCTAATAAAAACAGTTAGACATTGTAGTATAGATCTATGGAGTTGGAAATAGAAAAAGTGTTAGAGTTAGAGACAAGAAAAAGTGCTTCAAAACTGACAATGAGACAAGTAAATCAAACTATTTTTAAATGCAGAATCAATTTATAGATCATATTATGATCAAATTCACATTCCGCTTACAAATCGGTCTAGTTTTGACAAAGTTATGCAAGTTTGAAGACCGTTGACACATAAGGCTGCAAGTTAAAGGATCCCCTTTTATAGTTATTGCTGATCAAGCATATATATACTGTATTAAGCTTATGTTTTCTATAGTTTCCAAGTGAACCAAAAGGTGGCGTTATTGCTTCACACTCTTTAAAACACTTTACAAGATTCATTTTCAAACCCAGACTTAAAGTGTTGCTGTCCCAGCTGTCCAAACAAGCAAACAGTACTATACTATATAGATATGTGGTTCATTGAACCTTTAAAAGGGACAACATCAACAACATAATCATCTCATCTCTGGTTTCTCCTCTCTCTCTCCCTACGGGGGAACCTTTTGCTAGGCCGTCTACTAAATTGCATTTGTCTCCTCTTCATTGCAAACACAGTTTTCCTTCTATTTTTTTTTCCCCATTTTGATACACGTTTTAGACTCGTTTTCCACGTTTTGTGCTCGTTTCAACAATTGTCGCACAGGTCCAAGTATTCCATGGGCTTCCGGCATTTGGCACTTGTTTCTAGACTTGCATCAACTTCCGGCACGGCAAATACATTTCCCCCCTAACCAACTGCCATCTACATGCCTTCATCCTCCATCCTTCGTCCTTCTGATAGCCCCATTGGACATGCCGGCAAATTTACGCGAATTTCCGCTTGACGGAAATGCACAAAATGAAATTGAAAGCAAAAGCGAAACGCAGAGGCGGCCAAAGGCGGGGGAAAACTCACAATAACAACGACAACAACTTGAGCTGTCATCATCATCTGGATAACAGTTTACAAAAAAAAAAACACACACACACACAGAACAACAACAACAAGAGAACAAATCCCACTATCCACCTAGGTAACCTTGTGCCTTCTTCTTTACCCGTGGTTTACTGTAGCTCTTGTTGTGGTTGCATTTTGCCGCTTTTTGGCATTGACAGTCAAAGCGATAAGGCAACCGACCTCCTTTTCGCTATTTACACAATTTGTGGTCAACTTGATAAGCTGAAAGTCAAAGCTAGACTAGTGTCTGATAGTCGAAGCCTAGATACCCTATAAAAACAAGCGGGATGAAAATTCGTAGGTCATTTTAATTAAAATTAAAAATTAACTTGAAAATCTTTTTGAAAAGTTTATAATATTCAATATATGATGATATCATTTATTATGATATGATATGATGATAAGATAATATAATGAATAATATTATTATTATTTAATTAAATAATATTTATTAAAACATAATCTTAATATTAATCTCTGGTTCGGATTTATAGCATATTTTTTGGGGTTTGATAGAATCAGACGATTAACTTTGGCGAACTGACAATGAGTAAATATTGTTCTAAATAGTAGTAGGGAGGTACCCTACTACTTATTTTACTTTTACTACTAGTAATAATTTTACTTTTACGACCACAATTACTATTAATACTTCTATTATACCTAAATAATGACTTCTACTACTACACTAACTGCTGCTAATATCTTTACTATTATTGCAATGCCTACTATTCAAATTAAGGCAATTACTATTATTACTATTACTACTACTTCTGTTATAAGAACTACTACTATTACTACTACTACTACTTTATTTATTACAACTACTACTACTAGTACAACTACTCGTATAAGTATTATTACAACAACTCGTACTACTTTAACTATTAATGCCACTACTGCCAAAAAAAGCAGTCACTCTATTTAAATACTCTACATTTCAGCCAATTTCAATTCAAATTAAGAACACGAAAAAAGAAAAACACGTCCAGACGTCGCGACATACTTATATATAATAGTATTTAAGCGAGTGCAGTGTGACCGCCTTTTGTGTGTAAATTGTTGTGGAACAACAAGGAAAGAAATCACTTAGGTGCTTATTAGCAAACGCTAAAAAATATGCTATGAAAATGGCACGAATCGAGGCGGCATGTAAACCAGACAGAGAGAGAGAGAGAGAGGGAGAGAAGGGTGGAGAAGAAGTAGAGAGAGAGAACAAACTATTTATAAGCAAGTCAAATGGTCGCCTGTTGCCAAACACAACAAAAATAGTAGTATCCAAAAGTAATCCGCTAAAGTAGTTTCAGCAGTCGACTAAACACAGAGGGAAGCAGAGAGTCAGAGAGTGAGAGAATGCGAGAGTGAGTGGGAGACAGAGGGTAGGAGCAAAAAGAACTGTTCGGATTAGTTTCACAGCTTACAGCAATTTGTTGCGAACCAGCAACAACAACAATCAAGAGGAGTAGAATAAGAATAACACAACAAAAAGTTGCTCATATTGCGCTGAGCAAAGCGAATAGCGAAATAGAAAGAGAAAGCGAAAGCGAAATCCAAAAGCAGCTGCAAACGTTGTCGTCAACATTTGGCTTACCTAGCGCTACTTTAGTAGCGGGGGGTGGAGGGATTGAACTAACTGTAACTGTAACTGTAATACTTTAAGCCTTTACGCAGACGACAACCGCAAACGCTAGAGTCTATGACAAAGCGAGGGGGGAACAAAGACAGGGCACATAGAGGAAGGGAGACAGAGACACACTACAGACCGCAGGCGAAACAATCAGTGTTGCCATAATTTCTTCCTCTAAAATAGCTAATTTGTTTATAAATAATAAATATTGTGTTTTAAAAATATGCAAATATTAAAACAAAATTATTTCCTACCTAAATTTTATGGGCTATAAAATTAGAAATTACAAAAAAAGTATATATTAAAAAATAATCTGGTTAAACCCTTAATACAAATAATAAAATTATATATAATGTGTACATTTTTTACCTTATTTACATATTTGTTTAATTTGATTTCTAGTGCGTCTAGATTACATAAAATGTTTTATTAAATAAATATTTATAAAATCGGTTTTTAGCAAAAACTATATATAAACAAGCTCGCTGACAGAATCTTTAAGTTTGTTTTATTCTAAATAAAATTTATATTATTTTAAATATATAATATATTATTTAAAAATATATGTTAATTTGAACAACATACACATTTTGATTCAGTCTATAAAATAAAAGAAGCTATGAGAAACTGCGAGCTATCTAGAAAAATACTAGAATTTTCAGATTCAGAAACATAATATTTGAATAATAATTTTGTTCATTTATTCTCAATTTACATATCTGGTAATTTTAAAGAAAATTTATCGAAATGTATAGATTGTCGAGCTTTTTTAATAAACTATAGCTGTTTGATAGTTAAAGTGACAGCACATACAACAGGCGACAACCGCATAATGCAATAGAGTGACTGCGACGCTAACTGTGACAGCGACTGTGACTGCGACTGCGACTGCGACGCTGACTGCGATTGCTGCTGTGCTATTTTTATGCGATGTTGGCTAAACACTGAAAGTAGGCAAACAACACACAGGGAAACAACGACAGAGACTAAAACAACAATAACAACAGCAACGACAGTTAGAAGGATGTGACAAGTCACAACTAAAACTTCAGATATACTTGCGACTAATAGATACCCTAAGTGCAATGTAGCTGGTGTTTAAATTTAAGCTGCAAATTTCGCGAACCATTTCTTAATCATCTGAACGCAAGGAATTAATTAAAGCCTTGGTTCAATTGCAAGTAACAAAATTCTCATTCTTAATAATTTTAAATCATATTTTAAGATTACGATAAAATAACTATTTTTTATTCCATACATAAAGTCTCAAATAATAGAATAATGATTATAATTCTTTTTTCTGAACTGAACCTTTTCTTTATAAAAGCGATCCGGTTCTAGTTCCGACTTAAGCGATGGATAGTTTCGTAGTTTCAGTACCTGATATGGTCCGACTATCCAAAAAAATACCGAGCTGAATTAGAACCGGTTTGCAGCTTTGGTATCAATAGTTGTTATAGATAACACAGATATAGATAAGCATATAAATATCCCTAAATAGAAGTTTGTTACATTACAAACTTGAAAAATGTTTGCTTAAGTCGGATACTTTTAACTTAAATTATGTTATAATAAGTAGTTGATGCTTATAAATGAACACACCCCACTAAGCAGTCTCAAGTACAGGGTAGCAAAAGGATTTGCAGAAATGAAACTGAACTGGCGACGTCTTGGCAACTTTTTGTATTGCTTTGAGATGGGCACACAAGAGGCATGTGGCAACTTCTGCCATAAACCCAATCCCAATCCTAATCCCAAATCCGTATACCATATGTGAAGCTGTCTCTCTGTGTGTGTTTGTGTAAGCTGCATATGTTGCTGGGATATGGATTGTTGCCCCTGCGTGGCATGGGGAATGTGGCAAGTCCAAGCTGATGGCCACTTGCCGTGTGGACTAATCACATTTGCCGCAAGTCTCGCGGCAACTGAAATCGCTTTCAGCAACTTGTTAGACATGCGCTTCCGTTTACGCTGTTTCCGTTTCCGTTGCTGTTTCCGCAGCCACACAACGTGGCGAAACGTTGTGTGTGTGTTTGTCTGTGTGTGTGTGTGTGTATGTTGCCACTTTTTCTTCTTGCCACACACAGTGAATTTATGCGTGTCAGATTTTCATGGACACACACGCAATTCTTGCCTCTTGCCACTTGCCACTTGGCCAGCAGAGGAATAGCAGATGAATGTGAAAAGAGGTAAAAGAGAGAGATGGAGTAACTGAAGCAAAATCCTGTAATCGAGGAGGAGCGCATAGAATGGGTCAGCTGCCGCATGTGTGCCATAACTCAAAGCTTAGGCAATGTATGCCACCTGCTCACCTGCCACCTGCCCAACTGCCACCTGCCATTGCCTCAAGATGTAGCAACTGCATAAAGCTGGCGATGATTTAGGATTACTTCAGTTTCTATTGCCCAAAATAGCTAGCCAATTAGCTGGGACTAATGATCTACCTATTCTTGTTTTCCTCTCCAACTTTGTTCTCAGCCACTTTCCAATTAGTCTTCTACCTGTCCGCCGACATGACAAGTGGCAGAAGTTTGTGAACTAGTTGAGAATTATAAGCATAGATTGAAGAAAAATATGCAAGCTTGTGCTCAGCGTGAGTGGAGTATTCTTGCTTTGTGCAAACTTATGATACATGCCGTGAGATGTATCTTTTTCAAAGCTTGTAAGTCTAAACTTTACACAGTAAAAAAACAGTTCGATTTTATATTATTTTGCAATCAATTATTTAGCCATAGAATCCGCTTTATGATCTTAATCAGAGGTAGAATCAATTAAGGTTTGCCTAGGGACTCCTCTGGGAATTTGTTATTGTGTAACTGGCAAATTGGTTTTATTGAATGAACATTCAATTTAAAGAAGGTAGAGAAAGAAGTGTAAGTGTAGTTATTTATTTATTGATTGTAAACTAGAACTTATAAATTAAGGCACTTATTGCAATATTCAATTAATGCTCCCTAAAAAAACTCAAAACTTACAACCAAGTTACTTAAATGTTAGGCACTGGTTATAATATTTTTGAAAGCATTTTTAAGGCAACTGTGAACAAAAATCTAGCCACTAGTCAAATTATTTTTGTAGGTATATTTAGGGCATATCAGATTTAACTACAGGGTATCCAGCCAGTCGAGCACACTACACTGCAGCTTGCCATACCAGCTTTTGTTGCTGTGGACTTTTATGTGTGTTTTAACGCTTTAATGTGCGTGTGATGAGTTGAATGTTAAATTAAAGTTTCAAAGCCTGTCAACATTTAAGGTACATGAGTATCATAGCAGTCAGCTGCTGTCAGTCATTTGGCTTGAAAAGGGTCGACTCCACTTCTTTTTCAGCTTTCAAGCTAGACTTTAATTAATGTTTTGACACAGCAAAAAAATAAATAATAATGCCGAGAGGAACACAAAAAAAAATGGAAAATAAAATTAAATACACACTTACACAAACACACATGTATAAATGTACACCTACACACGCACAACAAATAAAATAAAATAAAAGGCGTTTTACAAGCGAAATGCGAAAAAATCTCTGATTAAGTGGCTGCCGTATGGGGGCGTGGCCCCAAAGGCGGCAATTAATTTATGAGGCAACAACCTACAGCTAAAACCACGCCCCTACAGCCCTTCAGCCCCCGTACACACACACACACACACACACTCAGAGTAATTAATTACTGTGATTTCTTTTAGCGCTCATTTTTTTTTCTTTTCCTGTTGATTTATGAGACGCGACTGCGCTGCCGACAGCGACTGCGACTGCGACGCTGGCTGCTTATTAATTTGCCACAACAATAACTGCAGCAACAACAGTAACAACAAAAACAAGATGGCGGCAACAAAAGCAAAGGTCGCACAATTTGCTTAAAGCAGCTTTACTGGGGATTTGGGTAGATGGAGGGGAGAGGGGTGGGAATAGGGTGGGGAAGTTGAGGACTAGAGAGGGTAATAGGGGGGTTCTTTTTTCTGCTTCGCTTCTCTTTCTTCATTTTTTTCCTCTTTTTTTTTGTGTACTTGTAATGCGCTTTGTGTCCACGGTGCGCGCATTCGAGTGCCTTTGTCTGCAGTCCCAGCACCCCAGCACCCCACTCACTCCACCATCCCACCACTCCCCCCGCTGGCAACAATTGTCAACTGCCAACAGCAACAACAACAACAATAAAAACAACAAGGAGCATAAAATGAAGAAGCAGTCAAGTTATCCTAAATAAACACATTTTCCAAGCTCAGCATTTTTATTTTTTTTTTGCCTCCTCCTCAACACTCCCGCCCCCATTCCTCTCCTACCATCTACACAGCCAATTCATTCGCTGGCTAACAACAACAACAGCAACAACAAAGGGAACAACAAAATTTGCTTTTGGTCTTTGGCACTAAACAAACTGTTGCTGATGCGCCCAATGCCACGCCTGGCAAAGGCGGCAAGTGGGACAGCGCACTATGGGCAGAAAAACTGATTTTTTTGGCGTACATTTTAGTTAGAGAACTAAAAATTTGTATTTCAAAATGTATGTTAGTAAAGCTTGAGTAGAATTTATAGCCAAGAGTATTAGCAGACTCTCTGTATATTTAATATCAATAAGACAAATTTATACAAATTTAACAATGAAACTTATTAATGTTCAGTGATAGCTAGAATTTATAAATTTTGTTGTTCATTGAATCAAATCTTTAACTTGCTTTATATAGCACTGACGCTGTTAGAAAAACGAGTTCTAAAAATATCAACAAATTTTTTAAAAAAAAAACAGCACTTAGAGAAAATTACAAAAAGACTTAAACACAATCAAAAAGATAAACAAGTTTTTAGTCTTTTGAGAAAAATATCAGTAAATAATGTTGCTTAAAAAGTTCTTTAAGATCATACCTGCTGACAATTAGAGCACAATTTATTATTCTAAAGATGTCTATTTTATTTAAAAGTTGTGTTATTTAAAAAATGTATACAAAATTTGACGGGTTTTCTAGACCTGCTTTGATTTTTATATCATATTATGATTTGGTATTAAGATTTAAATAATAACAAAATATAGCACCTTTTGCCCAGTGCAGTGGCAAATGGGGGGCGGGTGGGGCATGTGGTGCTGTTGGTGGTGGTGTTGCCAGCACGTGGAGGTTGAATTCCTTGTGCAGGTTTCAAATTAAACTCGAAAGAAAAACAAATTAGGCGCCACCGGACAACGCATTTGTCTGATGTTTGTTGTTTGCTTTTGTCGAGCAGGGCATGATAGGAGACAGAGAGAGAGAGAGAAGAGGGGTAGAGAGAGAGAGAGAGAGAGAGAGAGAGAGAGATAGAGGTAGGAAGGGGTGGTATAGGGAGTAAGGACAGTTGGTGGCATATTTGAGGCACAGTAAGTGGCCGTTCAACTTGTCGCATGCCTCGTTGCAAGAACTTAATGTGCCGTACTTAAAATGCTTTAATATAAAGTGTCCACAGATTTATCATGCTAACTGTCTGCCTATCTCCCTCCCTCTCTCTTTGACTATGGAGTCATATTAAGGTGTTGCTAACTTTTTCTCGCACAATTTATATTATCTTTTATAATAAATAGCAAAAATCTGCTACACTTCCTTTAAATTGAGTTTAAATATGGAAAAATTGGAGTTACCAGAATTCATTTATTAATGATAAATAGATTTATAAATTTATTCAACAAAATACTGAGAATATTATGTGATGACTTATAAATATGAAGGTTTTTGGGAATGTGGAGGGTACAGAAGGGTATCAAGTCTGTTCTACATATGTCTTGATTTCTACACAGAATGTTTTTCATTCCAAAATATCCTTAAGCCGACATCAGTCTACATATATTCTAGTTTAGCTATTTGATAATAACATAAATATTTATTATCGTATCATTTTCGCTTTACTGATTTGCTCTTATATTCATGGGTTTTTCCTCTTGGATTCCTGTTTGTAAATGGAAGAGGTAGAGTTGGGGAAAAGGACATTTGCATAGTTGATCAGCGAGGCGTTGTTGACAATTTGTTGTCTCGGTTTTGGCCGTGTTTCAAGTGCAACACATGTGGCAAGTTGGCAATGTGGCACATAGATGGACGTATATGGGTCATATACAGAATGTTATGTAGAAATATATGTAGCTACCGAATGAGTTGAGGCACTGCGTCAAGTGCGTACACACACATAAACACACAATTACATATGTGTACGCTCACACACAGCCATATATGTAAATACATATACTCAACACCTTTATCTTTATGTGTTACGCAGCGTATACGCAATTTTTTTGTATGCAATGACCAGCACATTTTTTATTGCTACCCCTTGAATTGTGATTGAGATGGGGTATGCCAATTGACAGAGTATTAGTCAAAGTGTGGAAAGAGTGCACTCTCCTTTTCCCTCTATCCGTCTCTTATTCATTATCCCCTTCCTAACCTTTCTAAAAATTAGAAGATTTTTGATTGATATATTTTGCGATTAATATCAAAGATTTTTAATTATATTTTATATTAATTTGTGCTTTTTTTTATATCTTTATTTTAAATTCTATTTATTAATTTACTTCTTTTGAAAATTTCTTGTTTTACTGGGTGTCTTTCTAGTTGAGTTATCCTTGACTTTAGTTTGTGCTTTTCCATTTCTGCTGTGCTTAGTGTTGTCTTCTCGTTGTCGTTGTTGTTTTAGTTGGTGTCTCTGTACACACATTAATCGTGTGTGTGTGTGTGTTTGAGGTGTGTGTGCGTGTGTGTGTGTGTGTGTGTGGTGTGTGTTTGTGCATATGCATAATACATGAAAAGACTGCCGGCTATCGGCGGCTCCTCTTCTTGGTCTGTCTTTCTGTCTGTCTGCCTATTTTCCGTCTTGCTCTTTCTCTATTTTTTCGCTTGTCCTGTCTATGCTCCTTCTTCCTCCTTGGCAAAGGTCGCACATCCCATTTCATTTTTAATAGTTTTTAGCCGACGTCGACGGCGTTTCATTTGCCGTTTGTTTACTTTGTAAACTGGGTCTCCCTCTCCCTTTCTCTCCATCCCTCTCCATTCCTCTCTCTACTATTTCTCTCCTTCTCTAACTGGTTGCCCACAAATCAAACAATGAAACTTAGTATAAAACAAAAAATTTAAGCCAAAAAAATTGCCAACTTTTCGAAAAGCAAAATGGAAAAACTGTTTTTTTTTTGTGGAATTGCTGTAAACTGAATTTTTTTTGGTCGCTTTGTTGATTTATGCAGTGCAGTGTAGCGCCTACAGCTGCCACGCCCCCACACACAGTGAGAGACTAAAGTGTGTGGACACGCGAGTTATGGCCATTTGATGAACTTAACCTAAACCAATTAGCATATGAACGCCAGGTGGCGCCAGCAGGCCAATTTCTAGCCAAATATGCTCCACAATGCCCCAATGAATAAAAGAAGGAAAACAAAAGGCTCGGCGAGAAATGAATAAAAAAAGGAGAGAGAAGGAGAGAAAACAGTGGAGAAAGAGAGAGTGCTCGCTGTGATTTTGTTTACAGCTTTTGCTCATGGCGTCAACCTAAAAAAAATTGTGACGTTTGTCTATAAACAAACAGAATCAACGAATACGAACCCCGCCAAAAAAACAAAATACCATAGTACAGTTAAAGGTAAGCACAGCTGGACAGGAAGGGTATAAAGTGGGGGAGGGGGTGTTAGTGATGGGTCAGTGTGAAAATATTTGAGCATGAACATGAACTGTCAACTGTAATCAGAGCATAACAGAGAAAACAAAACACAGACACATGGGGTTCTTTTTAAAAACTATGGTAGAAATATATTCCAGTTGTATTATCAAGTAAACCCTATAATTGCAAATGTGTTATCGATATGCCATTGGCATAAAACTATCTAGAACTCTCATAGAAACTTCTTTATACTTAAATTGCTCGACTTCTCAGATCTCCCAATCTTATACTTTTAAGTCCTGTCAATCTATGTTATTACCTTGCTGTACTCAACATGTTTTAACCAAGAAATCGTTTACAGTAACAACTTGGCTCGTGTCTCTTGGTGTCACGACCTTAAACAAGTCAGATATTAAAGAGGCAACATCAAAGTGATGTCGTCGTCTCAATTGAATGATGTCACATGAGGCGATGTGCCATAAACAAACAAATGACTAGCGGCCTGAATGATACACAAATCAAGCAACACACACACACACATGCATATACACACCCACACACACAAACAGAAATATAGATAACTATTGCACTTGTAAGCCAAAGAGGCAGACAAAAGGTTTAGCGATGCGTTTCAGACGCCAAGTCGAAAGCTGAAGGCAACATCAGAAGCAGCTATGTCAAAACACTCATACACACACTCACACACACACTCATACACACACTCATACACACACTCATTCATTCAGTAACTGAGGCAAGGACACGACTTCTTCTGAGGCTGCCGACAAAAGCATCGCTTACGTTATCAATAATCAAATTGTGAATAGCAAGCCTGTTCAGTAAGAGCAGCGAGACATGTCTCTAGATGTTATCGATAATGTAAGCGATGGCCTGGCTATCGATTTCAAGTCAATAGCGAACCTCTGAGGAACTCTTTAGTAAACAATGAATGGTATTTGAATGAAAAAGAGTTAAGTTGTAGTAAAAAGAGTGCTCTCGATAACATCAATGCAGTCAACTCTGCTACGATAACATTGTGCATTTATTGATAGATAAATACTTAAAAAAATGGAATATTTAAGTTTAGAAAAGTTGTTGTAAATTAACTTTTCAAGCTTGCTCATTAACAGTCAGTTATCGATAAATAAAATATTATCGATAAATATATACAAACATTTCGAATTATATTTATCGAATCGAATTATTCGAATAGACTCTATATAAATATGCCAATGCATCCCGTAGCATTTATCGATTATATGTATCGATTGTATATTGAAAGATACGTTGCGAATAGTATATAAATGAGCTTTTAATCGATTCGAACTTAATTGGAAATGTTTTTTAAACTACAGATCATTCCGTATGTTGTCGTTAAATTCGAGTATTCAAATATTTCTAAAACGAGTCGCTTGTATTCGTCGCCTGTCAGCTTGTGCCGCCAAGTCAAGTGAATGGATTCATGTATCGCACGCGGAAGTACATGTGAGTGTGTCAGCGAGTGTACGTGAGTGTTTGTGTGTGTTAATCTGTTCATATTTTATGTCCGCATTATGCTATAAAATCAAAAAGAAATAAAAGATATGGAAAAAATGGTTAAAGCCAGGGACTGAGTCAGAGAAAGAGACAGAGAGAAAGACAGAGACGGAGGCAAATCCAATGCAATATGCATGCTATTTCAAATGCACTCGACATGGTGATACTCAGACTCGCAGTCATATTTCCAGGGCCATGTCAAGAAGGGGGCCAAAGGGGGCACATTCACTCCAGGTACAAAGAAATATTAGAGCGGATAGATTTGATATATCACTCTTTCAAGACTCAAGTAAAGGATTCTTTAGAGCAAATTCAAAAAAATAAATCTATTTTACACCACTTTTTGAGATCTCTTAACCACTGGTACTTATACTTTTACGGAAGGCATATGGAATATGGAATGGAATATGGTGCTAGTGTAAATTGTGGAGCCGCTGCTTTAGATTTCAAATATAAACAAACTTAATATACCCGCACAGGGTATAAGAAGAAGCCCCCGCTAAAAAGTATCTCAGAGACGTCACTGTTCCCAGTCATATTCATAGTCATATTCGTAGCTGTTTTCACGACTAACATTTGCATAAAGGCTCAGGCAGCATTTGCATTTAGTACTCGTGGTTGTTCTCTATGTTCTCTATGTTGTTGTTGTTGTTGTTGTAAGTTGCTGTTGTAAGTTGTTGTTAGTGTTATGTGTTTGTTATTGTAAGTTGTTGCAACATTGTTGCTCACTGCGACCAACGAGCTGCGTCTAATGCAAATGCACAAATGCGATTTATGACAAAATTTTCGAAGACCTTGTTCCTAGTCACTCTCACTATCTAACTAGCAAACATTTACACACACACACACACACACACACACACACATATATAGTAATACACACATAGCCAAACACACACACGGCAAACACACACTCATACACACTGAGTAACACACTCATTTCAACGTCATTCATCATTTTGTTGGGCATTTGGTTGTTTGGCACGCTGTCAGCTGGCCCATTAACGTGCTCAAGGCCTCAATGCCTCCCCTTACCCCCCCCCCCCCCCCACAGCTATCCCTTTCCACCTTTCCCCTCTCCATCCATAGTCATAGTCATAGATATTGTTAGGCGGCGTTGAAACGGCTTAACCCAACATTTGTCTCTCTGGTTTTGTTGTCTGTTTGCCTGACACACACAAAATTCAATAAAAATATTTGATTAATTGTGCAAAATGCACAATGTTTGCATAGTTTTAGCTTACCAATTTCTGACAGACAGAGATGGAATGAGACTGAGTGAGAGTGAGATGGAGCTATGATAAGTGAAGCCATTAAGTAACTATTGACATTCGCAGACATTCAACATTTGTTCACGGAAATATTTGATTTGAATCAACGAAAATTGTCACAAATTTGACAATGATAATTTTTAACATATGCAAATTATTTCACTTAAATTATTAAACATCAAATTGTCAAAATCAATCCAAATCTTAATTTGAAATATTCATAATGTTTTTGTAGTCAACTATTTGATTTTGATTTTGACTTCATCTCTTTATTGACTTTGGAAATGCTTTACAAATAAAGTCATTTTATTTACTAATGAAAATTAAAGTAATCGTTAGTCTTCAAAATATATGTTTTAATTATGATGGAGCCATGATTACCAAGTAACCAATTAACCAAGTAGTTTCCTTAAGACATGATATCTATAAATCATATTACATAAGAGTTATTTCAGAAACTCCTGAGAGCCAACTCAAGCTATCTACAGTATAATTAATCTTAGTATGTACATACATGTACGTTATGAAAGTTATTTAACTATTTGTATGTTTAATATCGACTAAAAATTGATCAATATTTAAAATAACTTTAGCAAGTGTTGCTTATAATTATATTATAACAAATGATAAATACTTTGTTATTAAGATCTTTAAAGGAAACACATTAAAAAATTGCAACATAAAGTCTGAAGATATTCGAAAAATTCTTAAATGGTTCCATATTTGTTACAAGGCTTAGGGAAAAATAAAACTATTAAATAAGTACTAAAGGAAGTATTAGCATAGCCAGGGATCAAGGATCAGAATACAAGTATTTAAATACTAATTACAAATAAATTTGTATATTCAAGGATTTCTCTAAAGCTAAAAAGAAAGAACAAGTTTTAAGGAAGAGAAAAAGTGCAATCGTATTTTAAGTTAAAAATAAAACAAAACTAACAAAAGTTAGTTAGAAAACCTGTTCAATTCTTTCATAAACTTACAATAATTGAGAACTGTGTTCGTTATTGAGAACGCGATCATTTGGCGGCAGGTGTACTGAGAATCGACTAGAGAGGCAACTGTTGAGCTTTTCAGTGTCTCAGTTGCTCTTTCCGTTTTAAAACAATTTTGGTTTTTTTTGATAGTTTTGTTTGGTTTTGTGGGCACAAGTTGCGACAGGAGAGAATAGCACACAAAGGCAAAAGCACGAGTATTTCGATTTAAATATTTCATTGGGCAAAAGTTTTTGGGATCCACTGGCTGCTCATCTGTTCCGTCAGCTCTGAATCTGTTGCATTATTCATTAGGACAACGGCGTAACCACCAGGTGGAGTGGAAAGAGAGAGAGGGTGAGAGAGAGAGAGGGAGAGTGGAACAAGGGAGTAGCAACAACTTCCGGTACAGGCAACTAGATGGATGGCAAAAGTAAAGTAAGAGATGAGAGAGAGACACGAGTGAGGGATGGTGGGGAGAAGAGTTGGTAAAAAAAACAGCGGGAGAAAGTGGGACAGGCAACGGAAATTGCAAGCATGACCAAATAATGACTCAAACACACATACACACACACACACAGACAGGCAACCAGAGCAATGGCAAAGGTGCTGCTTTCCACAAGTAGGAGGAGCAGTCTATAGAGGGGGTAAGTGGGAGGAGGAGTTAAATCAGCGCACTTGTCAAATATGTTGATGGACACTTGAAAGGCGAACGGCACAAAAAGGCTGCCGAAAGAGACCAGACCAGACCAGACCAGAGCAGACGAGACAGCCAAAAGCCTGGCATGCCAAAAAGCCAAATTGCTTTTCAAAATTTGTATATATTTTTTTATTTTCAGCTTTTATATACATACCCTGTAAAACATTTCAATTTGAAAGAAATGCAGAGCAGCAACTTTATAGATCTTGCAACTCATTTTCTACAAAGGTTATAATGTTTGTAAACTTGATCAAGTTGTTGACAACATTATTAACTAAAGAGTTTAAAGCTTAGCCGATAAAGATGAAAGCTATAGATTTTCCCCAATTTTTTAGAGTTTGTGTTTGTCATACATCATTAAATATCAAAGTCTAACCTGATCAGCTATAGAACAGACATTTACATGGAGTACATGGAGGCCCTAGTTAGTGCTTGTTAAACTATTATTAAGCTTAGTATTACATATGTATAAACTAGGTTTAATTTATTAAAATAACTAAATACTTGAAACAGTCTTTTCCATATTTTAGTTTCTTTGTGAGTACAAATACTTTCAATTCTACTTCTACTTTTAAATCTACAATTGTAAAGATACAACACTCCTTTTGGGAGTAAACATGCAATAAAATCAGTAATTATTAATATTACAGGGTATCTGAAAGTGCTCCCACTCAATAGCAGTGCATTTGGTATTGTTTGAGCAAAAGTTGCTTGCTAAAAAGTTCAGTTGCATGGAGAATGAAAATGGGAAATTCTTTTTATAAAACGTTTCGTTCCTTTGTTAAATGCTTTTGGCTTTTGCCTAAAAATAGTTTGACGGAGTGCGTTTCTCTTTGTGTGACGTGTGTGTGTCATAAAAGGCACAAGATATGACATACATGTATATACATATATATATGCATATACCCATTAAGTGTGTAGTTGAGTTGGGAGGGAGTTGGGCTAGAGCATATCAGAATATCAAGTATGCGCCATGTGTTACGGGCAGAGCCAAAAAGGCGCCAATGTCAACGTTTGCTAAGTTCAATTTTTGTGTTTCAAGTGGTGTGTATAACATGTGTTGTTGTTGTTCTAGTTGTTGTTACCACCCAGAAGGCACACACACACACACACACACACATACACGTACACGTGCACAGTCTATATCTATACTCATATCTATCGATGTATATCGCTAGCTATGCACACAAATGATTTATTTATTTATTTACTTATTGCCATTGCCAATGACGCGAGTTTTTCCATGACGCAGCTGCCACATGTAGCACAGCTTTTCCCCGCTCCCCCTTTCTCCATCTCTCACTGTTTCAACCTGCTGCCAAAACAAGTGACAGAGAGAGAGAGAAAAAGAGAGATAGAATATCGAGCCACCTATAAATGTGGCTGGAGTATTTAGTAGAGTTCGAGTTGCGAGTTCAGTTCAAATTTATTGGGCATTTGTCACTGGACACAACACAATAAAAGCCATAAAACATCAATGCACTTAAGTATAACGAGCTGAAAATACCCTGTAAATCATTTAAAATAATACATTATACATTTTCAGTGAATTATAGATTTAATTGATATACTTAACATTTGAAATCGTATTTAAATAAATCCAAAATAAATCTCTAAATATTAAACGTATCTGCTTAAACTTAATTTAAGTGTTACATGCTTCATAGCTAATTCAACATACTCCCTAGAGAAGAGTATAGCAATAGAACTTTGCTCCCCGAACAACTCAATTTGTGGTAAAACAAATTTGTTGGTTCCTTTGTACCACAATTAGCTGCAATTAGAATGAATGAATGAACTGATAAGCCAATAAGAGACACAACGCAACACACAGCGAGCGTGTGTGAGAGAGAAAGAGAGATTGTTTGTTCAAATGACAGGAAAGAGATAGAACATGCGAGAGTGAGAGAGTTCATAGGAGATTTGACCATTTTATTGATTGTTAGCTGACATTAGGCATGGAATAGTGAGTTCTTGACTTAATTAAATGCTAATGCAGGGTCTTTAGTAGAGTCTTAAGAGTGCTGAAAGTAAACTGAGCTGCAGAAGCAGTGTTGTATAATTGCGCAACTAAGTCTGACGAAAATATACTAAATTATCTGTACTTATATTAAAGCATTCAAGTCCTTATTTTAAAAGATTCGACATTACTTAATGAATATTAAGTTAATACTTACCAGCACTTGTGGGCAACTTGCTGGCATTTTCCAACACTGAAAAGAAAAAGTTGATAGTGGAAATTAAATGCTGATATAGGGAATATTTTATTAGAATTTTTTCATGAAAAATTAGCTTTAAAGTAATTAAAGTTCTTTACGTATTCTTAGTCAAGGAAAATTCTTAAATCTGGGTCATATTTGCAATTTCTTTGAAAAACTAAAAAGTGATTGAAAGCAAACTTTGAAACCATAAACCAATGTTATAGTATTTGCTGAATTACTGTTTCATTTTAGCAGCATGAATAGCTTTTAGTTCGTGTTGTGTTTGTGTTTGTCTTTGTGAATTGAGTGGCACTCAAGACACTCATTCGTATGAATCATTCATTAGACATTCATGATGATAATGACTAATCGACAGGCTCTCTAATTGCCTAAAACCCAGACTCACAGACAGAAACAGAGTTGAATTTCGTTACAAAAAGGATGATGATTGAGATGAAGAGGTACATTAGCTCATTAGTCTAATGTAATCACATCGCATTTGGATTTCTTTGTTGTCATTGTCTTTAGCACTCCTCCGACTGCAACTTTTGCAGCACACTCAATTAACTATGCTTGCTTTATATATATATGTACATATGTATATATTTTTTTTATACCCGTTACTCGCAGATTAAAAGGGAATATTGTATTCGTTGCAATTTATATAAATCGGCACAGTTGTTTAAGTAGAACACTCCATTTTTTTAAGGTTAAACGCTTCCTTTTATAACAAACAATAATCCGACATATATAGCGAATATATATAGCGATGTTTATGCCTGTTTTGGTTTATCACCCCTATAATTATTTAGTATTTAGGCGGCAATCTTTGCCTTTTGTTATTACAAATAATATTGCATAATATTACTAAGATTTAATAAATATTCAAAAAGTTATGCCTGTTTTCAGCTGCCAACATCTACACACCCTTTTGGGAGTAAACATTCAATTGGATCAGTAATTTTTATACAATTGGAGTTTAAAGTTTACATTCAATAAAATCAGTAATTTTTATACAATTAAAGTTTAAAGTTTATTAATAAAATAAATATATATTTCAATAGACTATCGGGTATCTTATAGTCAAGGTCACAGAATGCAAAAAGCGGTCCTATTGTTAGACAAACTTTGATGGGTGGGGGAAAAACAACTGCAACAATTGCCATTAAACGCACACACATCGCACACCTAAATATAGGTAGGGGCTTTATTTGTAGGTATGTGGTGGTTTGTGGGTGTGTGTGGGGGGGAGGGTAAATGGGATGGGGAGTGTTGAAAACATGTTGCTGCCGACAGCTTGAGGCAAACACGATTCTAGGCAAACGCATGTGCTTCAGATGCGCGCAACAGCTTCGTCTGCTTGCGGTAATTTAGCACTCTCTCTCTCTCTCCCCTACACAGAGGCGGGGGGTTGCCTCCCTTAATTGCGTATATTTTGGGGCTGACTTACAAGTCGTTGCGGCTACGAGTTTCCGAGTCTTAGGACTTCTTGTCTACGACTACAACGCTTTCCACGAGTCTCAAGTCTTTTGGCGTGGGCGCCAAATGAAATTTACATTTTTGACTTCATTTAACTTGACAGCTGTTGGCGAGGGAGGGGAAGAGGAGAAGCAGTAGGAGAAGCTCTTTAGTCGAAGGCAAAAGCGAGAGCAAATGCAAAGGCAAACGCAAAGGCAAAGGCTGTTGCCAATTGACTTGTAACGGATGCTGAGCATTCTGTAATTTAATACGTCAGCTATGCTAGGAATTTTTTACCCTGCAGGCATTAAACTTTCCCTAAAAAGTTTGTTTTAGCCTTAGAAATATAGAAAACTTCTACAGATTGACGGGTGAAAAGTGTTTCCTAATAGAAATACCAGGAATTCAGAATCTATTTGTGGAAGAATTGGCAAGTTCAAGTTAGGATAAGCGCTATGTAAGATGACTTGATTTCAGCAAGGGTCAACAGATTTTAAACATGCATAACTTCATCAAAGCCGAACCGATTTTTAAGCGGAATGTCTTTTTGATCATAGTTAACACTATAAATTGATTCTGCATTTAAAATTAATTCGTTTTTAATAATTGCTTTTCTTAAATTTGTAATATAATTTAGTATATAGAAGAATCTTCACCCAAAAATGGAAATATACTGAAAAGGAATATGGTTCAAACTTATTGCTAGGCTTCAAGAGTATATTCTACAATATTTTCTTTGATTTCAGAGGATATAGGCTCTACAATGACCCAGTTAAAGCCCCACCCTGAATATGTTCTCAGCCAATCGATATAGAAGTGAAGTTGTTGCCCTATGAAATGATGTTATAGTTGGGATAGCCTCCAGTTAAGCACTCTCATTAGTTGGTTTCGCAGTCTCCCATGTTTGCTTTGTAACCATGTCCGGTTCCAAGGTCGTTACATTGTTCGCTTGTTATTTGCTAA
Source organism: Drosophila neotestacea (assembly GCA_035044365.1). NCBI lineage: Eukaryota > Metazoa > Arthropoda > Insecta > Diptera > Drosophilidae > Drosophila > Drosophila neotestacea. Next base: position 30,806 of record JAWNMD010000706.1, read on the forward strand.
AAGATTTTCTCACTTTGTGCGGCCAAAAAGCATTGTTCATTGACTCCTTGGGCTCTTGTTGGAGCCTTCAACATTTTTGGGGGGGAGGGTGTCTTATGCAACATTAATTGAATTGCATGCTAAGCCATAAGGCTTTTATCAATGCCCCAAAGAGCTGACACTTTAAGGACAACACACACATTCTCCACCCATCGGAAAAATGCCAAATCATTGAAATTGAGAAAATTTCATTAAATTTATTGAATGCAAAGCACAAAATGCTACCGTAAGCCGTATCCGACATTTGCCCAAATACGCTTTTAGCCAACATTCAAAAAATTTGAATAATTTACTATCAACTTGTCGCAGCTGTCGACAGATTTTTGTCTATTTGTTGTCGGTTGTCGTTTGTTGGTTGTTGTTGGTTGTTGTCGATGTAGATATCGTTGTTTGTTTGCTGCGGTTGTTTGTTTACTTAGCTGTAATTAGCAATAAATAATTTCATTATAATGCAACCAGTTTAAATATGCAATATCCAATCATTTGTTAGCCAATGCACTATGGATAAAACAATCAATTTGATACTCACAACTAGAAATTAACTAAATTTGTCTTGAAATATTTGAAAGATATGGTAAGGAAATGTTTAATAGCAAAGATATTTACTTAACAGCTCTTTATGTCACTTATAACAAGCTCCCTTTTAAAAACTATAAGGTCCGAATTTCTCATTTCTAAATAAATTTTATTTAATAACTAGATATTTACTTAATTCTGACATGCCGATGGTTATTTTAGACCTTAGGAACTGGCAATAATAATATAAATATTTGAAAAAGAAATTACTTTCCATAACAATATTGTCATGAAATGTGCTTAACATTTTTAATAATAACCAAAGTATTTATCACTTTAATTTTACTCTTCTCTCATACAAACTTGTAATCATATTCAAATTCTACTGCTTCCATTTGATCAGCTCGTTTAAAATTATATTCGAAATTACTTTTTCATCCATTCAAAATAGTTCTCCTCATTATTTCTGTTAGAAAATGTGTCAATTTTGCCAATGGTGCGACGCCTGTTTACGTATCGCATTGCAATTTTGTAATTTTGCAATTTTGATTTACAGACGCTTGTCAACGTGTCGTATGCGTGATGTGCGTTTTGTTGTCCCTCTTCCCTCAACACTCTCTCCTCTCAGAATCTGCATGAATAATTATCGATTTTGTTAGCCATGTTTGCAGCGAAAAAAAGAAAAAATATAGCGCAAACTAACTTTGGCGCGCCAAAGTTTGGATACCCTTGCAGTGCCCTGTGTAAGCCGACAGATTTTTTTCAAAATTTGTTGAATGTTGATTTTTAACCGATCGTTCCTATGGCAGCTATATGATATAGTAGTCCAATTTAAACAATATTTGGTCAGCCTGTTTAAAACTTATTCAAACACACAATGTGTATATTTGGTTGAGATATCTTGTGAAACAAAAAAGTTTTTCATACTAAATGTTGTTTTCAAACCGATCGTTCCTATGGCAGTTATATGATATAGTAGTCCGATTTACACCAAATTTGGTCAGCCTATTTAAAACTTAATCAAACACACAATGTGTATATTTGGTTGCGATATCTTGAGAAACAAAAAGTTTTTCATACTAAATGTTTATTTCCAACCGATCGTTCCTATGACAGCTATATGATATAGTTATCCGATTTACACCAAATTTGGTCAGCCTATTTAAAACTTATTCAAACACACAATGTGTATATTTGGTTGAGATATCTTGAGAAACAAAAAAGTTTTTCATACTAAATGTTGTTTTCGAACCGATCGTTCCTATGGCAGCTATATGATATAGTTATCCGATTTCCACCAAATTTGGTCAGCCTATTTAAAACTTAATCAAACACATAATGTGTATATTTAGTTGCGATATCTTGAGAAACAAAAAAGTTTTTCATACTAAATGTTTATTTTCAACCGATCGTTCCTATGGCAGCTATATGATATAGTTATCCGATCCGGCCGGTTTCGACATATGTACTGCGTGCAGCAAAAAGACGGACCTGTACCAAGTTTCATCAAGATAGCTTCAAAACTGAGAGACTAGTTTGCATAGAAACAGACAGACAGACGGACAGACGGACAGACAGACGGACATGGCTATATCGACTCAGCTCGTCGCCCTGATCAAGAATATATATACTTTATGGGGTCTGTGAGGCTTCCTTCAATGCGTTACACATTTCGTGACAAAATATAATACCCTCTGCAAGGGTATAAAAAGTAGCATGTATGTAATATAGTTTCTATTGGCCATAATAAACTCGTAGAGTGGCTTTTGAGCCACGACTACGAATACTTCAAAGTTGAGAACGCAAAGGAAATAAAGCTGACAAAACAGACAGTTATAAATGGGGGACATATACTCATATCTCTCTCTAGCTCTCTCCCTCTCTCCCTCTCTCTCTGTGTATGAGTACAGGTGGGGTGGCAGGGGGTGTGTGTGTATGTGTATGTGTGGAACTGCAGCTATCTTCTGTGCTTCAAAGCTCTGACCTTGCATACTGTTGCAAAAGTCAAAAGTGAACCAAGTAGAAAACCCAAAATTAGAAACTGAAACTGACCTTGCACGGAAATTAAAGTTAAGAGGAAGGCCAACTGCATTCTAATATGGACTTCAAGGTCTTGCGAAGTTGCCACTGATAGCTAACCATTTGCAAATTTATGTGATAACTATGAAATGAAGTTGCAAATAGAAAAGGAATACTTAACAAAAAAAGATCACCATAAATGTGTTATGTATCAAAGTTGAGTTGGTTTTAAATAAATGAGACCAAGGAGAATATGCTTAAAATATTATAAATTATGTTATTAATTATAAAGCAATATGTATTATACTCAAAGGATTCTTAGAAGAGTATATTTAGAAATCGAATAGTAAGAATATTAAAATAACTATATTTAATAATGAGTAGGTTTTAAGTTAATGTGATCATTGAGAATATGCTTGCATACTATATATATATAATATTATAATAGTTGTATATTTATAATACCTTTTAAAGTAGCGAACTTTAAAAGCAGGGAAAAAGAGATTGTAATAGAGAAGATGAATACAATTCAATTTAAGTTTAGTTGTTAATTCTGCGTAAAATGCGACTTAGGATTAAAGGATAAATCAGTGTTTCAAGAGAAAATTTACGCAGAATGCAATTTTAAATAAAAGAAATTTCCAGCTTATTTAAAGAAATCAAAAAGGAAATACATGTATTTAGGAAAGACATCCAAAAACTTGCTAATATTGAGAATATCATATATAAGTAGTTTCTGAATAATATTATGTACTCAAAGTAGACATATTTAACATCAAACAGTTTGTTCTATTTCAACAATTTATTTAAACAAATTAAAAAGGAAATACATATATTTAGGAAGGACACCAAAAAACTTGCTTATATGGAGGATATCATATATAAGTAGTTTCTGAATAATATTATCTACTCAAATTAGACATATTTAACATAAAATAGTTTGTTCTACTTTTGGTGCTCCTAAGTATGCTATATTTTATCTCATTTTTTATTTTCTTTTATTCAGATCGTTTTATCCTTTTTTGGCAGTTGGCAACACTGAGACACACACACACACACACACACATAGATGGTCATGCATCATCGTGCAACCGCAGCATATGCAACATATTCAATTGCACCTTCTGCGGTGTCTGTGGCAGATGCAACTAAATTTACATAGACTTGTAATTTATATGCTCACGAGTTTCTTATAACCTCATCTTAAGATGTTGTTGCCGCAGTTGCAGTTGCAGTCGCAGTTGCAGTTGCAGCTGCAATTGATGTTGTTGGTGCTGGGATATGAAAGATTGTGCCTGCCGTTAGTTTTTCGTGATGCTGCCAAAAGTTGTAGAAGAACAGAGGAAGATAAAGATGTGAAAAGAAAAAAAAGATGCTGCTCTTGTTTTGTTTAAGGCCATGGCCGTATCTCAGTTGCAGGGCTGGGAGAAGGATTGGAGGATAGGATTTGTTTTGCTAGGACAAACGCTTTGTTTTGGGGCAAACAAAGCGCACCTCGGCCGGCATGGCCTGCGGTTGTAATTACAACGTTTCCTCCAAGACGAGGGGGGCGGGGGAGTGAACGAAAGGGATGGGAAGGGGGTGGCATGCAACAGCGGCAGCTTCAATTGGCCATTGTCTGTGCACCTGTGCCAAGTTGCAAGCAAGAGAGGGCGAGGCTGCCGCATCAGGCATTGTTGTGCAACACAATTGCAACTGGCCTTAGTTGCATGCCTCTAAACTGCCGGAAGTGTTGCCCCTTCTGCATGCCACGCCCCTCCTCTTCGTCACCCATTCAATTCAGTTTTCGTTTAACTTACCCGCCGGCCGAGTGACAAGTGGGTGCAGGTTGCAGTTGCAACAGCCCGTGTTGCATGTCTGTCTTCAGTTTGTTAGGCATCATTGTTTGCTCCCTAAACTGGGCATCGCACTATGGGCAAAAGACTCTAATATTTTCACAAAAATCAGAGAATAATTTATGTAGATCCGAATGATCCGAGTGATGCTTTGCATGAAGTCGCACAAGCAATCGAGGGAACAGGTGCCTATAGGCTTGCAAGCAAACATAATCTCCGAGTCTTATTAGTAGTTGAATTGAGACGAAAGCCATGTACCTACTCAAAAAACAAATCTATTATTTACTTGACTTTAGTGTAACTAATATTCGTGCAAAATTTCACGTCACTAGCTTTATATTTAGAGTTTATGCCAAAAAAAAGCTTCATTTTTTCCCATTGTACATTGGTCGTGTCATATCTTGTCTCTTGGCTCCTTTGTTGCCATTTGCGCTGCAGGGTGCAACTAAATTGATAAATCTAGCTCGGCACTGATTGCCAACCCCCTATCCCCTCTATTATTTTCTACTTGTTCCTCTCCCTTTCTTATTTAGTTTTCAGCGATTGTTTCATTGTCATTTGCTCGATTGATTTGATTGCAGTCGGTTCTAATACAATGTTCATGTAAAGGTCAAGTGTATAACAGTTTTATTGATTGTTTGAGTTGAACAATGGTCGAATTAAATTGTTAAATTGCACTTTTACTGTCAATTAAAAGCATTTGATTGATTACAAAAGCAGCTATAAAACAATCGCAGGTGTTTAGAGTATTAATCATGTAACAGTTGGATTTACAGATAGGGTTCTAGGAGTTAAATAATATAGTTATAGCTGTTAAACTATTTAACTATATTTAAAATATTAATTGCATAATTTGTTGTAGATAAGTTACATCTATTGTGCTTAAATGTGTTTCTCTAGCGAACGTATAACAGTATAATCAAAGTAACTAAACTCTTGGCCAACTTACTGTTACTAAAAGTCTTGAAAAACTTTGTACAACAATATAACACTTGTGTTATATGGCATTTGAGTGCCACTGTATAGCAGTATACAGCTCGCTTATATGTGTTTGAGTAACGATAATTGTATATCAACATGTATGACAGTCGTATAACAGTTGTATAACAGTTTGCTGATTTCTGGCAGTTTGACAAATGCTGCCATTGTTAGCTGTCCAGGGCCAGATTGACAAAATTGAAAGGCCTTACGCCTTTGGCGTAATATGGAATGTGTCAAAGGTCGCATTTGAGCTCAATTCGCAGCAATGTGCGTGTCAGGTTTATTTTTCCATCAGCATCGGCAACGGCATCGGCATTGGCATCGGCTGGGGTATGGACATCCCATAGCTAAATGCCTTCATTAAAAACGAAAAGTGCACAACGACAACGACAGCGACAACTGCCAACTGCCAAAAACGCGGCGATGACGTTGACGACCTTTTCACGTGGAACAAAGCGCACGAACGGCACAAAGGCACCTAAAAGTGCTTCAGCCTGCAAGAGCCCCAGGTGTGCATTAGTGTGAGATGTATGTATACACTATAGTGCTCATGTGTGAGTGCGTGTGTGTGTGTTTGTGTGTGTGTTAGTGATGCCAACTACTCGTGTCAAAGATGAACAAAGCAACCAGAAGAACACGCAAAAATAGGATACAAATTTGAAGGAAAACGTCCGAAAATAGGACGAAGGGTGTTTAATTAAAATTTTTGACTTTGAATAAATATAACACTTGAAAAACTATTTAAATATGACTTCCTCAATCTTAAGTTAGAAAAAAACAGCATATATTTTCTCAAAGCTGATGTTTCGCATTTTCCCAGCTAAAGTGATCTTTTAAAGACAGTTCTATCCAGAAAAAGGCTAAGTTGACAACACCACTAGTGCGTGTATTTGTTTGCAGTTGCAGCTTTTGCCGTTGACTCAAAGCGCTGCGTTTGCCGTTTGCTATTTGCTGTTTTTCAGTTTTTTCGGTTTTCAGTTTTCAGTTCTCATATTCACCCTACCCCTTTTCCCATCTCTCGCCCTTTAGCTAACCTTTGCTTCGTCATGCTTTTTTCACTTTGCCCTTTCGTGCATTTTCCCAACTGACAACATCAAGTGCTTTGCCAGGCAATTCACAACAACCAAGCACACACACACACAAACACACACACACACACACACACAGAAATAGAGATAGAAAACTAGCCTACATTTTGTGTATTGTAAGTTAGTTCGTAGGTTTTTGCCATCTGTTGATACTCGCACTGTTATACAGCAGTAGATAAAGTGAAAAACAACCTCTGCTATCGAAGGCTAAACCTGTCATAGCGCCAGACAAGTGAAAGCTATGCTGATATGACAACACAAGTGAGCACATCAGGTAATTCGGATTGTCAGAGGGAGCAGATAATACTAGGAGTCAGTAGTTGCAGCTGTAAGTGTAAGTGACAACTGTTATACATGCTAGGATAGTCAACAGCTAGACAGCAGGCTTTAACTTTTAAGCTTATGACATTTCTAGCATTGCAACAATAATTTGATTACTCTTTACTTGATATTAGCGCTTTAACAAATTTCTGTTATACAAATTCAACTGTTATATTTGTTATATTCTTATACAATAAGAGCAATGTAGACTCTATAGTACAAAGAACAGCTAAACGACGCTAATTGGCTTGTTTATCGACTGATGCACAACTGTTATACAAGAATTAGACTAATTTTTGAATATTGTGAATACCCCAAACTTACATTATTTTTAAATTTCTAATTTAATATTTCATTTCCTAATATAATTTGTATATTATAAAATATTATAAAAACAATGGATAAGACTTATTGGAAGACATGCTAAATTTAAGTAAGCTAATAAATCTCAACCTTAACATTACTATATGTAAATATAATAAGAATAAGGTTAAAAAATAAATTCATATATATACAAATGTTATACAACTGTTATATGCTGGCATACAAGTAGAACTTTCAGCTTCAACTACTCATATATACGAGATTCAACCTCTACTCTAGCAGTGTGTCAACTAAAAGTGTTGGCTGACCCATGAAATGACACTCACACACACTCACACAGACTCTCACACTCACATACACACTCATACACACACTCACATACACACTCACACACACACTCACGCTTAAAAATATACTAAGTATACGAATATGACACTCATGGGCCGCTGCACATGATGGCAACTGCAACTGTCGCCAGTCGCTGACATTGACACGCACAAAAAACCAGGGATAAGCAAAAAGTAGATGAAAAATAAAGAAGAAGAAGAAGAACAACAACAACAACAACAACAAATAGAGACAGCTTTAAGTTCTCTTCTCGTAGTATATTTTTTTTATCTGTTTGAAGAGACGACACCAAAGCCTACTTTGTAGCATTGTGGGTATTAATATGAGAGACATAAAATGTGTTCTTCTTACTTTGCTCTTATTTTTCCTTACTCTTCTTCTTGCTCCTTCCTTTTTTTTTTTTGACATTCCTCAGGCTGTACTGACCTCAATTCAAACCCAATTCCTACGCAGCAGCATCTCGAGACTCGAGTGATGTGCGCTAATTGATTTCAAGACTCGAGGACTGTACAAAAAAGAAAAAAAAAGAAAAGAGAATCGACAATGAGCAAGAGGACAAAGTGAGGGCAAAGGTGAAGCCAAGGAGAAAATGGCAGACAAAGGCAGAGAACGAAAAAGGAGAAAGAGGAAGTGCAAGTGGAAGTGGAAGAAGATGAAGACGACGTAAAAGCAGAAGCGTCTTAATTATGTTTTGAGTTTTGCCAATTGTTTGCCATTTGCCAAAAACAGCTTTGTTATTTCCAATTTTCTTGTGGAATGGCCCCATCAAGGCCAAGTTAATTAATTTTGCTCTTTGCTGCAACTTTTCATACCCTTCATTCTCTCCATTCTCTTCATTCCCTCCATTCCCATCATTCCACCAGGTGGTAAAGTTTTCATTCAATAAACTACAAAAATAACTTTGAACTTGAAGTTTTACACGTTGCCAGCGTTTTTAATTAGTCTAATTAATTTTTGCCAAGCTAAAAATATAATAACAAAAGCACAAGAAATAAAATAAATAAAGACAAAAATATAGTAAAAATTTCAATAATAAATAAATAAATAAAATAAATAAAATAAATAAAATAAATAAAATAAATAAAATAAATAAAATAAATAAAATAAATAAAATAAATAAAATAAATAAAATAAATAAAATAAATAAAATAAATAAAATAAATAAAATAAATAAAAT
>JAWNMD010000707.1:0-18912 GCA_035044365.1 Drosophila neotestacea
TTCTGCAGGTATTTTAAAAACAACTGAAGCGAACCTGTAAGTTTTGTATAGGCTTAAAGAAGCTACAGAAAAGCTAGCTATATAATCAAAGCAATGTTTAAGCAGACTGATACAGGCCATCTTACTGTCGAGTACACTCGACTGTAACCTATTTTATAGAGGTTTTTATTGATTCAATAGCTATCGGGTATTTTAAACATATTTAACATGTTTTTGATTTCATTTATTACATCGAAAATAAAACAGATTTTACTGGTTATTTTACAATTTCCTATCTTTTAAGTTATTTAGTTAAATGACTTGATTTCAATCAACATCTCTTTCAACAGCTAAAATGAAGCTATTCGCCTTTTTCCCCATTCTCCTGGGCTTTATTGCAATTGGTCAAAGCAATGCCGCTGCAGGAACTGCTCATTTACTTTGCTACTATGATGGTGCAAGTTTTGTCAGAGAAGGTAAGAGTGAAAACTATATTAAAATTAAGTTGTGTAATCAAAAATAAATACAAAACTTAACATAGTCTGTGATTTTTACTGTACTATAGTGCAGACATACATCGGGGACTATGTTCAAGAATTAATACTCGTGTCAAACAATAGCTCTTTTAACTCAGAGCTTATTAAAAGGGTATCAAAAAATCACAATGATTTTGTGTATGCCAACTACTTAAAAAACTATAAATTATATTAATTTCTAATATTAATTTCTTAACGTCTGCTGAAAGTTTGATCATGATCAGTTAATAAACAGAGGAGATATTTGAGTTAAAAAGCACCTAAATATTAACTTGGAATATTTTATCATAATTTGATTTATCTGTAAATATATCAGATCGATTTCTGTTCCAAAACGAACATTTTCGAAACTTTTAATTATGTCGGAGTGTTTGTTTATACACATACATACATTGTACTCGAGATGAAACATGATTATCACAATCGGCTAATCAATTCAAATGTTATTCCTAAAACAATTTTAAGATAATGGATCACAAACGCTATATTGTTAAAGATTTTTCAATTCGCATTTGTCACTTATAATTGTCAAGATTTGCAAAATGTGATATTTTGTATTATTAAATTGTTGAAAGGTTATCACCAATTTAAAGCGTACTTTAATTACTTGTTAAGCAGCAATTTCAATTTAAGTGGAAAAAGTCTGTTTGTTTTTGAAATTACGTACTGTTACCGGGTAGGTACTGGGTAGTGTACTGAGTTTGTCAGTGAACAAACGAGTACTCTGTACTCCATATGTCATTAGATTTTTTAATATTTCATAGCTTAACGCTAATTGATTGGTCTGTGTAATGACATACTTAATAACACAAAGAGATCTGGGTAAAAGGGGGAATCACAAGATCAGTGCGCTAAAAAAGAAACTGCGAAAATTCAAGTGAATATAAATTGAAGTGGTCTGAATTTACATATCAGTTTGACGCCAACACTTTGTTAATTATAATTTTTAAATCACATGACACGATGACTCATTGAAATGATGCCATACAAAAGTAAACTTTACGTGTATTGCTTTGTTAATTGGTTACTACGAGGGTTGCTCTCATTTTATCTGGCCTTTGACAATTTTAGCCATATTGTCATTTACATTTAATGGTTGAATATTTCCTGTAAGGTCACTCTGTTTATTGTCATAGTCGAAATTATATCTTTAGCATTGAAAAACGTAGATCTTTTTTAAATATTCTCACATCCTTTTAACTTATATCCTTATGTCAAAGTCTTCTTCTTTATTCTTCTTTATTTTTTGTTATAAACCTTATGTTTCCCTTATCACACAGGCCTCTCAAAGCTGACTTTGAATGATTTGGAGCCCGCACTACAGTTCTGCACCCATTTGGTCTATGGGTATGCTGGCATTGATCCAGTCAATAACAAGCTAGTCAGCATCAATACAAATCTTGATCTGGATCTTGGCAACGGTCTGTACCGCTCAATAACGGGCCTGAAGAAAAAGTATCCTGCTTTGAAGGTTATCCTAAGTGTTGGTGGCGATAAGGATATTACCGAAGAGGATAACAACAAATATCTGACTCTGCTGGAGAGCAGTAATGCCCGCATTCCATTCATTAACAGTGCCCACTCTCTAATCAAGACTTATGGATTTGATGGACTTGATCTGGCCTGGCAATTCCCCAAGAACAAGCCAAAGAAGGTGCACAGCGGTATTGGTTCATTCTGGAAGGGATTCAAGAAGATCTTCACTGGTGATCATATTGTTGATGAGAAGTCCGAAGAGCACAAGGAAGAGTTTACCGCTTTGGTTCGTGAATTGAAAAATGCTTTCCGTCCGGATGGTTATCTCTTGGGTCTTAGTGTCCTGCACCCAATGTCAACTCGTCCCGTAAGTTATTAATTAATATTTTCTTACGGACTTTATCTCTAATCATGTTGTATTTCCACAGTGTTCTATGATGTGCCCGCTTTGATCAACAATTTGGATTATGTTAACCTGCATGCCTACGATTTCCAGACCCCTGTGAGAAATCCGGAGGTTGCCGATTTCCCAACACCCCTCTATGAGCTGAGCGAGCGTTATCCTGAGGCCAATGTCAACTTCCAAGTCCAGTTCTGGCTGAATAATCATGCACCCGCCGCCAAGATCAATGTGGGCATTCCCACCTATGGCCGTGCCTGGAAATTAACCAAGGACTCTGGCCTAACTGGATTGCCACCAGTATCAGAAGCCGACAATGTTGGACCTGCTGGTCTGCAAACTCAAACAGCTGGTTTCTACAGCTGGCCCGAAGTGTGTGCCAAGCTACCCAACCAGGCCAACCAACATCTTAAGGGTGCCGATGGACCCCTACGTAAGGTTGGGGATCCAACCAAACGCTTTGGCAGCTACGCTTACCGCTCCGCTGATGACAAGGGTGAAAATGGTCTATGGGTAGGCTATGAAGATCCCGACACTGCAGCCATTAAGGCCTCCTATGTGAAGGGCAAGGGTCTGGGCGGTGTAGCCCTGGTCGACCCTAAGCTATGATGACTTCCGTGGTGGTTGCACTGGTAATGAAAAGTATCCTATTCTACGCGCCATCAAGTATAAGTTGTAGATGCTCATACTACTATATATATTGATCGTAAACACTCTTTTGCTCTACTATGCGTACATATGTTTTCGTTCTGAGTAATCAGTAATCCATAATAAACTCTTCTTTTTGTTCTTACATAATTTTATCATAAATTTCGAGATGTGTAAATGGAATAAATTCAATTTAAAAGGTGTCAAATGTTGGGTAAAGAAATAATTGATTCAAATACTGTTTATATTTTAGTCTCACAAGATAATTTGGGTATCGAAGTTTATTTGGAATACATACATTCATTCAGAATACATACCTAACATATTTAACCCTTCGGTGCGCAAAGGGGTTAAATTTGTTCCATTTTGAGTTTGCGCATGAATATCTCTAAATTTATAAATGATATCGGGCGGAAATTGGCTTACAGCATTTACATATCAATTCTAAATAGTTTGGATACCTTTAAAGATCAGGTAATAATCTTCTTCATCTGTTGCGAAGGGGTACAGCTTTCCATAACTTTGATCAGTTATATCTTAAAAACTAATTATTGAAATGCCATAAAACTTTAAATATAAATTCAAGCTAAATTTAATCTTAGCATCCTTAACATTAATTTCATATTGATCTTTTTTCTGTGTGGGAATTTTAAACTAAGAGAGCTTAACTGGTTGACATTAATGTTGATTGATGTATATTTTATTTGATAAGATTACATTTAATTAAGTGTCAATTAACGTATGTTCAAAACACTTAATTAAGAGGGGAGAAGTGGCAGAAGGGCTTTAAGGAACTATTACTCAGTATCAAATAAATGCATTAATTCATGAATCTACTTCGTGATACCAATAAATAAGTAAGTGTTTATAATTAGAGCAACTGATCAGACCACTCAATTGGAAGGAGAGAACTGAAAGAAGGGTATTAAGGAGTTAATGCTCCATACCAAATAACTGCATTCATTCATGAACGTGAACTTTCGGAACCTATTCCATTGCCCTGATTGTAACTGTGACTGTGACTTCATTTCTGCATTTCTTCCGGCATTTCTGTCAGCCTGTGGTTGCCGTTGATTGTTTTATGTGCGGTGTTTGTGCTTCTGCTGCTGTTGTTTCTACTCCTGCTCCTAGTTTGGGCTCCATCCTCCTCCTCATGGTCTTGGCATAAATGCCACCCAGCTAACAGAGCTAACAGCAGTGGTATCCATATCGTACAATGTCTCATTCATCTTTTGTGCAGCGGTCACGCTGTGACCACTTGAACCATTGCCGTTGCTGACACCCACGAGACACCAACAACACCCATTCCAGTTCCACTGTCCGCTGAGCCTGGTCTGGTCTGGTCTGGTCTGGTCTGGTCTGGATCACTTTATCATTTGCGAAATTGCAAAATGTAACCACAAAACCATAACACAGACGCATACAAAGTATATTTTAGAGCCTGGGATAGCATCACGCATACGCAATGCTGCCCGGAAATGTGTCCGTCCGAATATGAGCTAGAACCCGAACATGACTGTAGTAGAGGGTGGCGTTGATTTAGTTCTCAGTTCGAAGTGCGTTTTGCATTTGGGCAACAGTTCGAGTACGAGTACGAGTACGAGTACCAGCAACAGCAGAAGCAAAAGCAACAGCAACAGTACCAGTAACTGTAACAACATCATAAATCTTATGACTACGTTGAGCTTTTGCTCTTCGGCAGACATCTTCCCACCCGACTAGTTACTACTATTACTAGTCCTTCTTGCTCATTCTACTATTGCTGATGATGATGGTACCTGCTACTAGTACTCTACATGTTAACCAAACTGACGCTAGCAGGCGATGTTGTTGTTGTTGTTGCTGTTGCTGTTGCTGTTGCCATTGTCATTGCTGTTGATGTTGCTGTTGCACATTGTCGCTCGTTTTGCACACATGCAATTAGTCAGCCACAAAATAGCAAGTTGCCGTGCGAAATGCCACGCTCATGTTGCGTATACGATGCGTTGCCAACTTGTTAATTGAGCAGCGATTTTGACGTGGCACATGAACATTGTTTATTGGTTTAAGTTGGTCCTAACATCCACATCAACAACCACATCCACATCCACATTCCATATTCATGTTGAGGGGCTCTATTATCATTGAGTGTCATCGTCAAATTTTTAGCAGTCACAGCACGCACTTCAATGATTGTATCCCCAATCCCAATGAGTTCATAACAATTACATTGAACGCAAATAGGCATACATAGATACCCAATATATGTATGTATATATGTTTGTATGTATGTCTGTGTGTAAAAGTGATGCTTACACTAATACTTTGACTGACAGATACATTTGCAATTGCCAAACAGAACTGCAAATGACTCACTAAGGTGATTCCATTGGGCTGCTGCTGTGTCAGCACCTGAGGCACAAAAAACCCGACCCAAAGCAGTTACCAAAACAGGAACAAAAATTTTATGGCCCAGGATACGTGCAAAGGAAAGCAATTTAGGCTAAGCCTGCCAGCATATTGCCAGCTATAACTTAGACTAGACATCGATTCTTACTGGTCAATATATGTAAACTATGAAAATACTCGCACTCATCAAATGTTACATTCTCAATGCAGAGTACACAAAGTGGTCATTGTGTATGAAATTCACAAGATTAATTTTATTTTTACATGTTACAAAACCTTCTTTTTATTTCAAACCATTTGGACTCCATTTCTTTCTTTAATCTAATTTGCTTGTGTGTTTTAACCTTCCAAGAATGTAAGTTGATATTTTTTCATTGAATTCAAAGGCAATTTTTTTTATATTTAGAATAAACTTTAGTAAATTACTTAGTGCAATACAATTTAACTTTCACAATAAAATGTTGTGGTAGTCAGTAAAATTTTGAGCACAATTTCATTTGATCTTACAAAATTAAAGAAAGAGAAAAAATTAGTTTAAGAAAATTGTATATGAATATTTAAAACGTATTTAAAATAGTATAATGTATTAATCTGAATTTTAGAAACAATTATAAGTCAACGCTCGTAGAATAAATAATCCATATCGACAAGGTACTAAATAAATAGATTTTCGAAAGCCCCATGAAAATCAAATATTTATCTTTTAAAGGGAATTTGAAGAAACAGAAATAAATAATTATTTTGTCAACAATATTGTGACTGAATATTAAAGATAAGATCTAAAATATATATATTATAATTTAATGGTTAATTTACAAATTATTTTTTAATTTTAAAATCGAAGCAGCCCGACTTCAAGACAACTCTAAAATTCAAACGTTGTAATCTCAGTGATCTCCTCATTTATCTATGGCCCAAATATACAAAAGCTGTTCTTCAATAACTGTCGAACTTATTATACGATAGTGATGAAATTTACAGAACAGATCCGTACTATAGTTTGTATTATTTGTAGTCAATAGGCTCTTGCTCTTCTTATTTCCTTTTTTGATTTTCTAAGTGCTTAATTCTAAAACAAACTTAATCTGCCCACAATAAACAGGAACCGAAATGGAATTTGAGACTGTATTGACTTCGTAATTGATGCTGATAAAGCAGATATACTTTAGAGAACATTATTCTGCACAAACACAATAATCCCTTGTACTTTTTAATTACAGGATCTACAAGTTTGTGGAGTTCAAAAATTGACACCTTGTCAAGTAGTGTAGTATTTAAGGCATAAGTGTATTATGTTCTCAACGTTCCTCTGAAAAAGGGTGTTTTATCTTGCACTGGCAGACAGTTGGAAAAGTTATACTACGCGAGAGAGGTTAAATGGCTCTAAAATGGGCGACACTGCACATGTGTGAGTGTAATGTGTGTGTGTGTGTGTGTGTGTGTGTGTGTAAGTGTGCTTTTTTTTGCAGAATGAGACTGCCAACTATGTGCATTTGGATTCCGCTGCCTCGCCGGCCACGTTTATGGCTCCTCGGGGGCCACTTGATCAGAAAAAGTTGCCTGGGAGTTAAATAAATGTATCTACGAACGTCTCGTTTTTATTCCCTTCTCCCATGGTATTATAGCTTTGTGTAATTGTATTTAACAGGCATGTGTAGAGAAGTACTTATATGTATGATTATATTCTTTATCAGTATCAATAGTCGAATCGATTACGCTCTCTCCTCTCCATCGGTCCAACCAACCGATCGCATAGAGAGGGTTATGCATTGATAGTAATTCAGTAGAATCGAATTTGTACAAACTATTATTTATGACACCTTTGTAGAGAGTATTATAAGAATGTCACGGAACGAGAGCATAAACACTGTTGTTTGCTTTCACTACATTTGAGAGAAGCTATAAGTTTTAAAAATAAAAAAGAATATAAATCAATATTGTAAATTTCAGATGAGCCTTCAAAATAGTAATTAGTTTTAAGTAATACTTAGTGAATCTTACGTATTGGGAATATTTGGTGTACAGAAGTGAGTACATATATAAATTGGCTTAACTAAATTACTATATTATTATTATATTTACTTGTAAGTGTTAATAAAATATTCATGCCGATATAATTGTCGATAGTCCTACATATGTTTATGTGCGCATTTGTCTGTACACTTTAAACAATCGTAAATATATGTATTTGTACCAATATGTATGCGTACAAAAAGCCCCATCCAATTTATAACTGTTGTATACTTATTTTCAATAAAATGATAAACAATTAAAAAAAAGAACAAAAATGCAAAGTTAAATTAACATATTTTTTTATATTAAAACAGTTTAATAGCTTATAAATCGGATAGGAAATTTCTGCCACCCAGTATATTTACTGGTAAATTCGACAAACCTAAAACAAAGCCAGCAAAAAATGGCATAACAAATAAATTTATTTATTGAAAAACATACACAAATATGGAACAAATAATCGAAACGATTGACAGCTTGTAATTTTTAACGAAATTGTACCGATTATAGGAAAATGCTGCTCATGATACTTTATTTGGAATTAGCTCTTATTCACTTTTTTTTGTGAAATAATAATAAAATTCGCTGGTTTGTAAAGCGACATCGTTATTGAGTTGGCAAAAAAATAGAAACGGCACTCAATTTTATTTTATTATTGATATTAAACGGATTAAATCAGTTAATTATCATCCTATTTGGTAAATTTAAGACCAACACAGTATCAGTATCAGTATAACAATTCCTGAGAGTTCACAAAATGTGTGGATCTAACGAGAAGCTACACTATAAAATCGGATAAGGATATAGTTGAAAAAATAATTCAATAGAGATGTTTTCCACTACAAAGTAAACTTTCTAGGCAGAATAATGCTTAGTAATTTCGAGAATGTAAAGAAAGTAGGTCTTTTAGAAAACTTGTCTTGAAAACTTGGTAAGGATAAAAGAGTTATCTCGGTGGGTCCAAAAATATAGATGAATTATGGAATATATGTAGTATCTCAAAGTCGATCAACTTTTAACATTCCATTGGTTGTAAAGTTAACCCTTTTATTTTTTAGCGAGTAGTAAGAACATGACACTTAGTGTTTCTTTGTTTTAAAGGAAACTGCAAGATATTTATTGTAATTTTTTTGATGGGGTATCATTGTCACAAGTCTTTTGCAATAAATAAATATTTTTTTTATTTTTTCCAGACAATTTCTTTTACAATCTGTAAGCTGTAAAGCAATTCCCACTTGAGCGTTGTTCTTACAATAAAGAATTGGCTGTTGGATGTTTTCTGTCAGCTGTTATTTTAATGAATGCAGCAGTTTGTAGAACATATTACTTGGGCTGCTGCGTGATGGTTGTTGGTTGTTGGTTGTTGGTAGCCTCAACTAACTTGTTTGCTTCCTGTTCCATTAATTAATTAAAACCGTCTTAATGTTTTGGCCAAGGGCCACAAGACTGAGTAAAACGCTCTTATCGCTGGGCACAAATCACTCGACTCATAATGAAAATGTCAAGAACCAGCCGCGTATTCTGGCAAGGTTGCATGTTAATTAGCAAATGCGATGACTGCTTCAATACTTTGGCTAACATGTGAGCACAGCTTGGACTTTATCAATTCATTAATCAGGCATTGCTTTTGGCCAAAAATGTAATTTCGGGCACGGGCATCGGTATGCAGAACCAAACGCGAACAAAACAAAAGCAGTGAACACACCTACAAAGACAACTTACAAAGGCCATAACAAAAATAACAATGGATGGGGTCAGGGAATGGGATGGCATGGGATGGGAAAGAGAATAAGGAATAAGGAATACGAAAGGGGAAAGGCTTTGCCAATTGACCAACGAGTTGAGAGGCGCGTTCAAATTGTCTGCGTAAATCATAAAATTCAGCCAACAAAAACGGTCAAAGTCTTAGCCGTTTGGCAGTAGGCTTCATGAGAATAAGCTTAGTATGATGTTTCATCAAAGCGAGAGACTATCTAGCAATCTGTATATATATAGAGCAAGTAAAAAACCTTGTGTTCCAACCTCGACTATAAATATACCACTTAGTCCATTTAATTGTATATAGATTGGGATAAATAATACTTGAAACTTGAAATGTATACAAAGTATAGCATACTTATAGGAGATTGAAAACTTACAACAGTCATTTCGAAAATTAAAATAATTGCTAATAATATAAAAGAAGTTTATATCATATATCTAATTTGATGCGATTATTTGAAATAATTTATAGAAATAAAAAAAAACCGTTTTATTTATTTTGATCAATCAATATAAGGATATAAAACCCTGTAAAAAATGTAAACAAATTTGATGTTCGTCTGGTTCATAGAAGTCTGTATGCCAAGTTTTGTATCTCCAGCTCTTTCAGACTCTTAAATCATTCCGTTTATACAAAAAAATATACAGACTGTTATATATAGTATAAACGTACTCTTTTGCATCTGTCACGTCTTCTTCTCTTTGTTACAAACATTACAACGAATACAATATACCCTTATTTTTCTTAAGAGCAACGGGTATAATTATCAACAGCAACAACAACAATATTGAAATTATTTATCGCTCTTGGGTCAGAACAATTGTGTGTGTTCGTGTAGTTTATGCCCCGGCCACATTGAGTCACGCCCCTTCGCCCATGTCTGCTCTGAAAAGGCGCTTACGGACAAACGAAAGACTTTGAGAGGGTGAAACGGTCAGAACAGAGAACAGAGAACAGAGGAGGAGTGAAGTTTCCACCCAGCTCATCAGAAATGCGGTAGTCTCTCACGGTCGCGGCTTTTGTCTGCATGCCAAGCAAATAAATCAAAACTCGACAGGCGGAGGCGGAGGCGGAAGCGGCCAATAGGGCGTGGAAATAGCAGAAACGGGCGTATTGCGGCCTTAACAGATACTTGAGTAGTGCCTATATACTTACTATAGATGCTGTCCCTGATGTGCCAAACAGAATGTGCTAAAAGGGAGAGAAAAAAGGGAGACCTCCTAAAGATGTTCAAGCCCTAGAGATTGCAACCAAGAGGTACTTAAGAATTAAATCAAAATACATATCGCTATCATTAAGGACAACTGACCCACTGTTAGTTTTGTGAGAAAAACAATTAATTGAAGACCTGATCACTATATCTTAATTGTTAGATAGTGTATTTTGGTATTTTTTTTTCTTTCTCTAAAGTGACAACACTGAGGGACAACTGGACGGAAAAACCCTTTTGGTTCATCTTTAATAAGCTCCAATAATTAGTGCATATGCCGTGACTTCCACAAAAAATCCTCAACCTTTGTGTTGTTGTAGAAACAACTCAACAAAATCATTTTTAGAACTACTATAAATATAAGTGATCAATTTCGTATATATTATGCTTAGAAATTATAGATTCGAAGAAAAAAATTAACATGCACAGTTGCATTTAAGATGACTGCATTTCTTTTACTTTTTTACCTCGGATTAACTGCAGAGATTTTATTTTTATAGCCTGCACCCATTAAAATGGAAGATAAATAGGCAGTTTGATAGTTTTTCCAGTTATAGTTAGTATTTATTTTTGCTTGCTAGTGTTCAAAATTAGATCCATGTTGTATGTGGCATTTTTGGCGTTGTTATAACTACTTTAAATGTAGAATAAATTTACAGATCAAACCATGTTTAAAATAACAATCCGCATGGTAATCGACTTAGTTTTGCCAAAGTTTGATGCCTGGTATCATTATATATATACAATCTGATTCAATTTGGATATGGCATATGTCGAAAGTTGAATGCAAGTCTCTGCAAGCGTATGCAAACTTTGAAGCGGTCTTGTGTTATCTATTTTAATTGATATGTCTTAATCAAACTTAGGTATTAACTGCTATAACCTGAACTGAATTTGGGTAAAGTCTATCTACTATTATATCGTATACTTAATTACTATAGAATTGATCAGTCATATATCAAATTTTAGTGTAAAATATGTTGTTATTTTAAATAACTTAGCAATCTCGAAAATTTGGTGGAATATATCAAATAGCTGTCTGATGTTTTTAAATGGAGTTGACACCTAAAAGTACGGACTCTGCTTGACTGCATACATAGCATTAGTCACTGTGTCACACGGACAGTTAATTAAGTGAGTGACCGAGTTTTACAATAGCTTTATAGGGTCTGCCACGCTTGAACAAAGTGAACATAGTACGATTATATGTACATACATGGTATGCTGTGGTACAGGGCATAAGAATTATTCAATACTTTTAGTTTGGCAGCAGATAATTGATAATTTACACGTTACCACAGACAATAGATATAGTATACCTGCAAACCTTCGAAACACTTTTATCCCTTCACATGCTGTTTAACAGTTAGTTACTTAATATTGCTTTAAGCTCATGTACGGTCAATATTTGAACTACACCTTGTAATATCCGCGCTGACTGACAACTGGACAGCTGTGTGGCATACGACAAGAAGAAGCGAGAGCTACTGATGGACTACTGTGAGAGTGGGGAGAGGGGGACTGAGATGGGAGAGGGGACTGAGATGGGAGAGCCACTATAAGGCAACCAATTTAGCTACAGTTCATTTGAGTTCGAAACGCTTAGGATGATTGGGGGACGTCTGAGGGTAGCTGTGACGGGGGGGAGGGGAAAAACAAGACAGAGACAGAGACAGAAATAGCAATACCAGCAGCAGTCAGTGCTCTAAACATGACTTATGACCGCTACGTGATGCAACATAAAAATGCCATTACATTGTGCGTGTTGCCGACGAAGGCCCCGTACAACATGACGTATGAGTGTTGCACGTTTTGCTTGCTTTAAACGTCGTCCGTTTGTTAGTCACAGCGTTTGCCACTGACAGAATGCCAACTCGTCTCTCTCTCTCTCACTCTCACACTCTGTATCTCTCTCTCTCTCTCTCACGCTCACTCTATGTCCTTCTGTTGCCCATCACTTTTTAAGGCTCCACACAATTTCTTATCTGTCTGTTTGTTGTTTACCTTGACGGTCCCTGCTTGGGTGGCATATATACTATAAGTAGTATATTTACTACATATACACTACAGTATAGTCAATGTGACGGGCGTGAATGTTACACATTGTTTGCTTTATTAGTGAAATTTAATGTGTTGTCTATTGAATGATTCTCTTCGTATCATTACAATCAAGAGTCAAGAGTTTTTCATTTGTTTCACGTTTCTCGTTTCCTTTTTTCGTTCGTTTGTGTTTTTTTTGTTGCTGTTTTTTTTTCATTAAAAAACTTTTATGCCTCTACTTTTGTTTTCAATTCGAAATTATTGAGTAGTCGGAGTCGTAGTGCAGAGAAAATAGCGCAAAAACTTTAGCATTGATAGGTGCAAATTACAAAACAAACCCAGTCATTTGTAAGGAAACTAGGAGAGTCAGTGTGTTTATCGTTGTTGTTGTTGTTGTTTTTGTTTCTACACTGTTGACTGAAAGTTTGATTATTTCTCGTTCTGCCCAGCTGCCTTCTGCTGATGAAGAAGCGGCAACAACAAGAGGTAAACCCGGAAACGCCAAAGACAGCCACAACTTTTCGGTTGATTTCGCAGACATCGTTTGTTGTGCGAACGAGGGCTGATATGAAACTTGTTTACTATTCAAATAAACATTATAACTAAATGCTCTTCAAGTATTAAATCATCCATCTCGAGATAGTATCTAAGTATGCTTCAATATGAATTATTTTTAAGTTTATCAAAAGACTTGCAAACAGTGTCGCTCCAAATTTAACTTGAAAATATTTGTTAAATAACATACATTTATCGTACCTTATAACATGGAAAAATGTTGAATTAAATTGGTTTACTTTTTAAATAACCAAAGTACACAAATATATATAAGAATAGCCAACAATTTTAATCGTAATTATAAAATTTCTTATTGTGCCATAACTGTTATTGAGACTAATGATTTAAATGTAAGCAAATAAATAAATTATTTATTATAAAAAACAAATCGATTAACAAACGAACCAATAAAGAAAAAATTTAAATTAATAAATTAATTAATAAATAGATTGTTTGACTTATGCAAGAAAAGTAGTCTTCACATCAGACTCTTTGATTAAACTGCCCTCGCTAACGATTGTAATTTAAACGTTACGGCGCATTCAACGCTTAATGAGTTACAATTGCTTATTGGGGTTTATTCCACCAACCCTTCTATGTTGTCCCTATGAAAAGTTTACTTACCCTTCAAGCTATTATGCTGTTAAAGACACACATGTATGCGTAGGTTAAGTACTATAGTCAATTGAGTGGATGGGTCATCAGATTTCGATTCGATTTATGCAACTAATTTGCTGCCGCCAAAGTAAATCGCTAATAAATCATGTAGTCAATCAATCAATCACAGACAAGACGAATGCCAGGTTTCTAAACTAAGGGGTCGAGAATAATATCATCTAAATCTGAATTCCAATAGAGAGAGAGAGAGTGAGAGAGAGAGAGAGAGAGAGAGAGAGAGAGAGAGTTATCGGCCCAGAAGAACGTCTGAAAATTTGTCGCATTCCGCCAAATTGAACTGAATTGTGTCCCAGCTGATTGAAGTAGTTGATTTCAATTTTTTGACAGCTAGCTGATATATTTAACTAAACCTTAAACAAGCTTATTATTTAATCTTGCTTATGAACAATATAAACAATTTTAACTTGTCATGAAAAGCAAAACACTAATAAACAAAATTCAAAGTCGACTTACAAGAGCAAGTTTATTGCTGGATTCTTAATACTAAAAAAAAAGGTAAAAAATTCCTGTTTAAATTCCAAAATCCTTGGATTAGTGTTTTTTCATTTATTTCAGTCTAAAGATGTATTCCTTATTTCTAATACAAATGTTTTGGTAAGTTTTCTGTGTGTAAGTGTAAGTTCCTTCAACCATTTTAGATTTCCGATTGCTCCAGGTGTCTTTAACATTAGTGGTAGTTGTAGCTCCTTCAAATGCTCACACTTTCTAAGATTATCGATATCCAATGCAGTGTTCCGAATGTACAGCTCCTGCAGCACTGGGCACTATTCGCAGATCTGTTCTAGCATCTCTTGAACGATGCTCTGGTTCACATTCAAGATGTGCAGATGCATCAAGTTATCGGGGAATGGATCCGTAATGGCAGCTTGCATGTTCAAATGCTCCAGTTGAGGCAACAGTTGACCCAAGAGAGCTAGTTACCCCGATTCAGTGGCCTTTGTGTGGTCACTATCTTCTTTGACACCAAATCGCATCGGAGGATCAGCGGTAACTCACCCTCTGCTTGACATAAGGTCTTAAATTTGCCCATGTCCCCTATAGGCACTCGAATATAATATTTTCGTTCCTGCTCGGATATCATCGATATTATTTTGATCAAATCATTTGTCTCCAATAGCTTTATCAGCTGCTCCAAGACATTTCCTAAACCATTTGCAAATCTTACACACACGTAATGTGGCATAAAGCTGATCGAGTGAAGGATTTCCAGCCAAAATTGTAGAAATTTTGATAAGATTTATCTGTAGATTTTCGATATATAGTATGTATGAGTAGACTGATAAAAGGTAGTCCCATTTGATAGTTAACTTACTCGACATAATACGCATGCGCAAATCGTCTCATTAAAAAATGTACACTTCTTTTTAACAGAGTTGCCAGCTCGCAAGAGGACACACTTGCAAATTATTATCGTTTATCGATATATTAAGCTGTACTAAAGCTACACTCGATTCGATACTTGTTGGCCCGCGAATAAAATAAAGTGAGTTGAGTTGAAGTTTCGCCGATAATATTTATTATTTAAAAATCAGATTTATGTAATGTTTTATTATTTCTTTCAAGTTTGAAATTCTTCGAATGGACAATTAATTTCATAAAAATAATGTTCTATATATGAATAAGTATCGATAACTTAAAACGATATTATGAGCCAATAAAGATTCAGAAATCTTTGTTTATTTTTAAGTTACATTTTCCTATTGTTTTCTAAATATTATTAAATATTAAATATATATTATGATATAATAATTATAAGTAAATAAATATATATATGTACATATGTGATTTTGTGGTCAGTTAATTTTGTGGTCACATGTCTCGATCCAGTGTTGCCACAAGTGGCTCCACTTTTTCTTGATTCAAAACGAGGGTAGCTCATAGTCGTGCTTGTTTGTATTTTGTCATCCTGGGTGACACAGTGCGTCTCTGTTATTGTTATTGTTGTTGTTTGTTCTGCGGGGCATTAAAATTTACACACTTGCCAAATATTTTGTTAAGCGGGCAATGTCCACGTACTTACATAAATATATATGTATGTATGTACATACCTGCTCATATATTTAGTATATATATGTATATATATGAATATATACATATGTTGGCTTGACTTGAGTGTCATTGTGCTTGGATCGCGTGAAATGCTTGGCAAACAAAAACAAAACTAACAAATGAGAAATGAGATCCTGTAGTAAATTCTGGTGTCACCTTTTTCTGTTGTGGCGGTTGCTTCTCTGGATTCTCTTCTTCAACATATACGGAAAATCCAATGTGGGGAAAATCCTTGCGTTTGCAGTAATCAGCACGTAGCGTTTAGTTCATTTCTGGCATGTGTGTGTGCGAGTGTGTGTGAGTGTGCGAGTGTGTGTGATTTTGTGTGTAAGTGCGAAGTTTGCTTAAACACTAGCGCACGGTAGGGCGGATACAATTTTTGTACCCGGCAGCTACTTTTACATAAACACCGACTAACGTTGAAATAACTTTTAAATGACGTTTGTTTTGGAGGCGTGTCACGAACGCGTTTGCCTCTGTGAACTTTGTGGCATGCCCCCCGTTGTTGTTGTTGTTGTTATTGGTGTTCCTGTTTTTGTTGTTGTTGTTGGTACTGTTGTTGTTGTTGGTAGTGTTGTTGCAGCAGCACCATTTACAACTTCTTGTTCACTTTATTTTAAACTTTGTTTATGCGACTTGAAACACCCGTGAATTTATTTCACAGCTTACGTAAGAGAGCCCTCGATAAATGCATGTGAGCATACATATGTGCTAGACTGTACTCGTTCGCACACACTCCAAGTTGAAGGCGTGGCAAAGGTCGTTCATTGTTAACGTGATACCATTGTAATCTATTTTTAAGAATGTTTCCCAATGTATTATGTTTTTCTGTGTCCCCGTGTGTTCCTCTGTGTTTTTGGTATTTTCCGCAAATTATTCGAGCTTAGCGTGTGAGATGTTTACATTCTGATCTGTGTTGTTCTTGTTGTTGTTGTTATTGTTGTCGCTTAGTTTTTGTTTATTTTAATTCCTGGATTTATGTATTTATGTACAGCACAATCTTGATAATTCGGGCATTTGCTTATTTGCTTACACCAAACTTGCGGTACAGTACAGCATGTTTTGAGTGTATTAAATATGCTAATTAAGTTTTTATGACATTATATAGTTGGAATATTATAAAAAGTGTTGTTATTGGTGGAGGTCACCGCAAATGTTCCCATCATCATTGCTCCCTAAGCTCAATTTTCATACCCTGTCCAAGGGCGTAGCCAGGATGATTCTTAAGGGGTAAAACTCTAAATCTAAGAGGCACTTTAATTATGGGAACTTATCGCCAATTAGAACTCAATCTGATCGAGCCGTACACAGTAGAAAATTTTCCATTCCCACGGGTAGTGGGAAATTCAAATATTG
Source organism: Drosophila neotestacea (assembly GCA_035044365.1). Lineage (NCBI taxonomy): Eukaryota > Metazoa > Arthropoda > Insecta > Diptera > Drosophilidae > Drosophila > Drosophila neotestacea. The sequence goes on from JAWNMD010000707.1 coordinate 17,091, forward strand.
GACAACCCAGCATTAAAGATATCGAATGCAATTTTATCTTATGTACATGTGTAAGTATCTAATTATTTTTTTAAACAATATGCCAAACAGGACAAAGTAGAAGAGATCCGATAATAATGGCCCACTTGCAGTCGGGACTATTATTTTGAGTAATTATGCATATATAGATATCCATTTGTAATACGATCGAATATACATATGTATATTTTTGGTGAGGTCTGCTTAAAAATTATATTCTGCTGTTTCTTCAATTTAACAGTCATAAAGTATAAGTATTAGAGATGGGTAGATTAGGTTTTTGTGTATTTGGTTGGGAAATATTTGGAATTAATTTTAAATTTACTATTATTACTATTACTATTAAGTTTAGTTGCTATATTTTAATTGATCAAAAGGAATCATTCATAAAGTTTGTTCTTTCTAGTCCCAATGTAGTTCTTTTGATTTATCGAGTTCATTAATCGAGATTAATCGAACTTATTCAGAAGTGATTCAATGTCAAAATAGATGAAATTCGAAGAGCTTATTGTCAAAATAGTGAATAATCAAATTTAAAAACAACTTTAGCACTAATTGCTCTGTCTGAAAAACATTCGTACAAATGGAGTGCAGTGGTTAATTGTTATTATTTGTGTTATATGTTTGTAAGTATTAAGTATTCTTTGGAATTTGGCAATTCTGAGAAATGCACGTAAAGTTCTCTCTTAATCTATGTAATGCTTTATGGATTTGTCTCTACTTGAATACTTAACTCTACTTAAATTAATTGCAGTTAGTTCAAGACTTTGCTAATGTAATAGTATTTTTAATAAATGTTTTTAAACAAATTGTCATGGTCATTAACATTGAGTGAGCATTTGATTATTCAGCGGATTTGCATTTTTACGGTATGAGTACAGGGTCTCATCCAGCCGATTGTACAATAGCTTTGACTGTAGACTTTTTCTAGTAGTTTCGCCTTTTCTTTTTTTTTTATTGCTTGACATATCCACTCCCCGTTTCACTTTTCCACTTTATGAGAATGGGAAAAACATTTGATGGCATTGCGCACGAGTTGCCAGCATATCGATGTTAAGTTTGCATTGTGTGGCAAAAAGGAAAAGCATCTATGGGATGCCATCCTTGTACTATACATATACGAGTAGTATGTATGTAGTTGACTTTAAACTCTTCACTTTTGTTGCTGCTGACTTGAATTTCTCAAGGAAAATCGCTTGAGATAGGCGTTAGGCGTGGCTGTGAGATTGTGACTGTGACTTTCACTCAATAGAGCAGTGTGTGTGTGTGTGTGTTGTTGTGTTGTGTGTTGTTATCATTGAAGGGAAACTATTTTACCGCTCAATTGATTTTGCAATTTATTTGCACGCATTATGCGAACTTGCAGACTGTTGAGTTGGTAGAAGCACACGTGTCCTAAGCCGAAAACAAGTATTTGCCAGTGGCTGGAAGCATTTTCAATTCTATTTACTCCCAATAATCATTATCAATGTCAGTTTCGCTTACTCTAAAATAAAATAGCAACAGAAGCAGCAGCAGCAGCAACAACGACAACGTCAACAACACGTACAGCACAAAAGAAACAACGACATCAGGATCATTGACGGTATTGACAACAACAACAAAGACAACATCAACAACAACAACAACAATAACAAAAACAGCTGTGAGTTGTTTTGTTGTCACAGTTGCCTAGACACTCGAATTGATAAGCTTACTATGGCCACAAGGAGCTGAAGAGTCAGCCACGAATTGCGAGTTGATGTTTATATCGATTGGTGGAAATTTCAAGAATTACTACAAGTACACACACACACACACACAC
>JAWNMD010000708.1:0-120000 GCA_035044365.1 Drosophila neotestacea
GAAGGAAATATTCCGCAGAAAAACGTACTAATTTGCCGCAGCCCAACTCAGAGGATTGCACTCCGAGTTCGTGTAAAAGTCTCATTCGCTTTTACATTAGCGTGGCCGGGGTAATTCGGTAGGAAATCCACACTTCCCTACGGCAGGTTCCGCTACGAACTCTAACGTTTTCCTGAGTTCGTCATAGACACATTCTGCAGGAAATTCAGTTTCCATTTCTGCTGTAGGGAAATTCTAGTTGGGAATTCTTGGAAATTCCTATTGGAATTCTGGCTGGCATTTCTCCCTCCCTAGGGTTCTGGCTGCTGCAGAAATAAAAGCGTATACATACATATATTTTTTTAAAACTTTATTCTTTAGTTTTATTTAATGAACATTTTCATACATGAACTTAATATTAATATTATTAAATTAATTAATACTGAAAAGAGATGAAACGAAAATGTATATACATTAGTTTTTATTTTGAATATATTTCACTTTAATTAGTGTATACTTACATTTCGTGTGGTTCCAGTATTTTATTAACGCATTTAAATTAACCAACATAATGGCCAATTTAAGAATATTTACCTGTATAAAACAATTACACAATATAATGCAAGAAAAACTAAGACTTACCCATTTATAAATGCGTTGTTCATCCAACACGCGTTCAAATAGCACTGCTGCGCAAAAGACACTTTGATAGAAATACACAAAAAATGGGTTGCCAACATAACAAAATGTAGCCAATCGCGTGCTCTAGACTCTAAGCTAAAAGTACCGCAAACGTATTGACAACCCTTACAGCTAAGAAGATTTCCTAGCAGAATACTATGCTGCCCAGGCTATAGCAAACTCAGCAAACCGCTTGAGCTCGTAGCGGAATCTGCCGTGGGATATTCAAACCTCTGAGTAAGAATTCCAATCTGAGTAACATGCAGAGCAGTCAGTACCTTACTCAGCAAAACGTTTGAGCTCGTAGCGGAAGCTGCTGTAGGATATTCGCACCCTGAATCGAACGATTCTTACTACAGAGCGCGCTGCTGACAGCCTGCAGCCTGAGGGATCGATCCCTACTTCATGTAAAATTTTGGTACTGCGGCCGTAGCGACTTTGGTCTGTACGTGCCCTCTGGATCGACTGGGTTACCTGCTAGCCGTAAATCCCCTAACCCTCACCCACACCCCCAGCCACCCCCTCAGGTTTGTCCCTCATCCTACGCACGCAGCACGGAGCCTTCAGTCAGTTTAGTTGCCTTGTCAGCTCGTCAGTTTCCAATTCCATCCCCGCACGCTCTCTCACTTGCTCTTGTTCTCTCTCGCTGGCTATCTCTCTCTTGCTCTCTATCTCTCTAAAGTGTGTGTGTGTGTGTGTCTGTGTGTATGCTTTGACAGGTGAATTATTTCCCTCTGTGCGCATTTCTAATTGGATTTTCCCGAGTTCTAAGAAAAAATCTATGAAATTTCTTCTTTTTTTATTTTTTTTACGTGCTAAGCGACCTTCTTTTCCCTCCCTCCACTTTTGTTTTTGTGGGTTCGGCTCACCTCGGCATTTATATTTTGTCGACTCGTCTCTTGTTACAGGTTGTTCTCGGCTCTGAGCAGAGCAGAACAGAACAGAACTATACGATATTATAACTACCCCCACTGAGGAGAAATCACCCCCAGCAGCAATGGCAGCTGCAGCAGCTCAGCTCAGCCACTACCCTCTATGTGACCTCTACTTCTGCCCACCACCACCTTTTTACCCCACCTATACACCTGACACAGACACCACCCAACCACCCCCTTCCCCTCTGGACACCCCTTTGGCCCATGTTCACATCATGCACGATGACGATGACGTCGTCGTTTTTAGTCGGTTTTTTGTCGTTCTTCTCTTCTCTTACACATTTTGCTGCTGTTGTTGCTGTTGTTGTTGTTGTTGCTACACAGTTGCCTTGGCCGATTCTCAGTATATATACATAGCCTGTATATACGCTTATATACACCACATCATGGCCACAGTCAAAAGGGGGCCGAGAGTGTGGACGAAGAGGAGACCTCATTGCAAGTTCTTCTGAATTTCTGATGTTATTCTGATAAATTCTCTACATGTAGAAGTTTGTGTGTATGTATTGTTGTTGTGTATCCTCTCCTCGAGGGAAGTTTTATTTTACCTGCCTACGTTTTTTTTTTCTTTTCGCCCTCCCATCAAAAGCATTTTTCTCGCTTTTGCAGCATTTTCTGCTTTTTCTTATTCTGTATAGAGAAAAATCAATATGGATGAACAGAGACTACTTATATACAGCATAGTTATATATACCTATATGATATATGTATTTACTACACAATAGGATGCAGGCTAAGAAACTTGGAGCACACAGTGAGGTTAGATTGAAGCCAGATTACACAGAATGAGGTTAGGTTGGACAGCAAGCATGAAAGGTACAGTTAAGCTCGAGTTGACTAACAGTACAAATAGTTAAAGAAGTGAAGCATAAATAAAATTTTTCTTTAGACTAAAAAATTAAGTATATTTCAGTAATAATAACAAGAGGAATTTTTAAGATATTTGTGAAAATCAGAAAGCTTTTTATACAATTTATCAAACTGCAACCGATGAAAGATAATAATACCGTATTAAAGATAAAACAGAAATTTAAAAATTGAACTGAGTTGAATCCCAAAGAGTTCAATATACAAATTGATATCAATATTCGAATTTGATAACGGCCATTTTCTAACCATTCTCCTACATTAAACTTTCTTCACTTCAGTATAGCAACAGAATTTAAGATCTACCATTTGCAGTTCCCCAAATCGTGCATATAAGAAAGAAGAAAGAAATACTCTCGATTAAACCCAATTTCCACAGATTCAGCGAATTTTGTTGAAAATATCAGAGAGAAAAAACAAAGAGTCAAACCACTGCAATGAGTGAAACATCAGACCCATCCAGCGGTGTCTGTAATATGATACACCCATGCGATATGGATCCGATATGGTAATATATCTTCTGCGCAACGCAAGGCGGTATAAAAATTGCACTCGCAAGATAAAATTCAGGCCAAAAACGAACGGAAAAGCAAAAAAAATACTTATATATATATGGAGAAAGAACAAAAAAATGCACTGATTATAATAAAATGAAGAATTTGTGAAGAAGAAGAAGAGAAAAAAAAGATATATGGTTGTGTATATGGAAAGTCTTGAGTGCGCAACATCTTTTGGTCTGTGTTCAATGACATCAGAATCATTATATTGCGACATGGACAACTGCATTTAGGTACACTGATAAAAAGTCGGTGGGAAGTAGGTTTGATAAAAAAATATGTTAACAATAGTAGAAATAATTTTTATATTTTTGGCTCAATAATAAAATAGACTAATTATAGTTACAGCATGTTTTCATGTGAACCCTTTTGAATCTTGAATATAAATTTAAGAGTTCCAAATATCAACAGAAATATTAAACAATCTATTAATGCTAAACAAAATAAAATAAATTAAGCTTAATATTTTCTAAATTTATTTCTTTGATCTGAAAACATATGTATTACAATTTAAGATTTCAAAATGGATTATTGAATTTTAAATTGATGTTCAATTATAATAATGGAAGTCTATAAAGTTTATTGGTTTTCCCTTCTTTTTAACAGTGTATCCAATTGAAATCGGAGCATATTTGCGATCGTTGATTGATCAACAAGTTGTGAGCTGGTAAGGTACAAACTATGCTTATAGGGCAGATATTAAAGGTAGTGAGAAGAGTCATAATTGCATGTGCCTTACATTTGCGTCGCCCGTGATCCCCCATATATGATATGATATGATATAATAATAGTACAGCCACATGATCAGAAAGAATGAGAGAGACAGGTGGGTAGAGAAATGAGATACATTGTACCACACATAAAACACGTGCTGTGGCCAAGTTTTAAGAATCTCCCAGACACAACTACCGACTTCAGCTCAATCTAGACTCTGAGAATAAGACTGAATTAGTCATTCGGTCAGTCGGTCGCTTGCTGATATGTTTATTTATTGTTTAGCTGATGTTCAGGTGAATGACACTTACACTGAAAGAAAATTTTGTGTGTAAATAGAAATGAAATAATAATTTTGAGCAGAAATTTAGAGTTATGAAATTAGAAACTTTACTATGTAGGTGAGAAAAAATAAAGTAAGGTATATAAGTAATTGAAATAGTAGAAGGTAACACATAGAAATATCTATGGAACTTTCTGTACCTTATTCAGCTACTGTCTATAACAAGTGTTCTTTAAATATTTCGTAAAAATTGAAATGTTCCTTGAAAAATAAAATGAAGTAAAAATCAATTAATAAAAATAGAAATTACTGAGAAATATCTATGGAAAGCTCTGTACCTTATTCAGCTATTTTTTCTTTCTTTATTTGTTACTTGTCTAAATCAGACATAATTTACAGTATATCGACATTTTTGCAGTGCACATTTTTAGAGCTAAGATCTGGGCATTGTTTTACACCAAATGCTGTCTCTCTATAAGATGATATCCTAAACCATCTGATATGTACGTAAGTAAGGTCTAATTACAACTACAGTACCGGGTAGAAAGAACAGTACTGATATCATTTCGCATACGATTTGATTTGTTGCGATTTTAACGTTTCGTATTTGGATTTCGCTGATGTTTCGCATTTCTTCTTTCTATATAGATCAATGGTCGCTTGCCTGCTGCTTATGAAGGGGGCCGAGAGGGTCCATGAAATCCGTATATATGTGATTTGATTTTTCATTAATTTTTTGCCAACTCTTAAGAATTTATTTATATATTTTATTTAACTGTGCTGGCATTTTATTTCTTATTTTTCTCTCCCTTTTTTCTCTCTCTCATTTTAATGCAACATAATTCTCGGAAATGCTTCAAGCTGTTGTCGCAGTTGTTGTTGTTGTTGTTGCTGTTGTTGTTGTTGTTATTATTGTTCTTGTTGTCATCATAATCGCAATAGCAATTATCATTGTAATCACTTGCTAACTTTATTCCCATGCTCTCTCAATGCTAACAAGATGACCGCAAATTTTTGTGTCTTTTATCTCGTCGAAAAAAAAATGCAACTCGAAATACATAATAATATTATTATTGTTTGTTTCTCTTTCTCTCTGACTAGCAAGCTTACTCTATCTCTATAGCTCTCTTAGTTTCTGGTAGATTCCATGCAAATCGTTGGTCAACCGCAGAGAACCCAAAACAAAGTGACAAAATAAGAGTTCTCTTTACTTTCTGTATAAGTTTAATAGATACCCTACAACTTTCATGTAACACCCGGCAAAGAATGCCCTCAGATTGAGCAATATCCCTAAAACTGTATAAAGAAGTACAGATTCGATACGGAAATTAATTCTTTTTAATTAAAATACTATGTACACATTTATCGTTCCAAAAGTTCCCTAAAACTGAGCAACTAGAACTTTTTAAAGAAATACTCTGTAAATTTATTTATTTATTTACTTATTCGTTATTATTTAAATGATGTATGCTATATATACATATGTACGTAGGGTCTGTCGAGTGCTTCCACGAGCAAGACTTTATTTTTTATCACGCATGGAGCGCCATGTGTTCTGAGTGCTACTTATCAGCAGGGTCTCTGGGCTCTAAGCCGAAGCCGCAACCGCAAGCTTCAGTGCCTAAGTGTAGCATTAAGGTTTGTTTGGATCTTGAATGTGGTTTTCAATTCAATTTGAGCTGGGAATACGAAAATTGGGTATGATATGGACAATATGCTGTCTTATTAGTCGGACAACAGCCTCTGGTCTCTGGTAAATGCCTCAGGCAGATGTCCAGAAGTCCAGGCAGCTGACTTGACAGGCAAACCACAGAAGAGACCGATACAAATCCATACTATAAACTTTATACTATGAAGCCAAGTATTTATTTGAACAAATTGTATTCTTCTAGCTGTCAACTATATATAAAAACCAAGAAGAACTGAGCACTTTTTTCTTACAAAAAGTGCTGCCCTAATCCGTAATCTTTAGAGAGAAATAAGTGTCAGCTCCTTTATATAAAGAAAGAATCTGACCTTCGATGCGTTTGTTTACATAAACTCGGACAGAAATGCTTCCTTATAGCAGTCATAATCTATCTGTACACTCGATACTATGTAGAATTGATAGCTAATAGCAAATACTTTGCCTTTCGGCACTGCCAATTGCGCCTCCAATTGCTAGTGGGAATACCCTAAAGACTTAGGCAAACGGGTATGCTTGTTAAACATATCATAAAATGTTAAATACATCAATTTAACATTTGAACATTTTCTGTACATATTGAGCTCGCTATACTTTTATTAACTTTCTTATAACTTTAACAGGATATCTCTACAGCCAGTCAGCTAATAAACGATTTATCAATAAAGATCTTCTAACGCTTTCTGCTTCGTTCTACAACTACATTCTTTATAGGGTATATGTATAGTCAATTAGTTATTTATTTGGCTCATCTATTTGTTTTAGTTATATTCTAGTTTAATTGCTGTTTATTTTACATTCTAATCACTTTTTTAAATAAACTTTACAGGGTATTTCAATGGTCAGTCAGCTCAATATTTTGTTGTTACATTTTACTTAAATTTGTTTTAGTTATATTCTAGTTTAATTGCTGTTTAATTTACATTCTAATCACTTTTTTTAGGTGAACTTTACAGGGTATTTCTATGGTCAGTCAGCGCAATATTTTGTTGTTACATTTTACTTAAATCTTTGCTCAAACATTTTACAACTGTCGTTTGGCGTCGAAATGCAATTAGCTGCAGATTGTTGGCTCGCTATCGCCACACTCCTCCCACTTTTGCACCTCCCTCTCTCTCTCTCTCTCACCCTCTTCGTTCTCCTTTCTCCCACCTCAGACTTCCACCTCCCACCACAAAGTCACCTCCTTCGCGGCGACATTCGATTCGCCAATTCAGTCGGATGAGCTTAGTTGACTTTTGTCGCACATTCAGCTGGCTGTTCTTAATTGTAATTGCAATTTTTCTTTTGCTTAATTATCGAATTCGAACAAGAATTCGAACTCTTATATATGTAAATTCAAAGGTTCGAAGTTTGTTTAAAGAAGTGTAGAATGTAATAATTATTGTGAAGTGAGTAGACGAATGTCTAAAATTCACATTACAGACTGAAGCTTACTTTAGTTTTTATGGAATCTTTCCACAATTGTATATTTTTTCAATTCTTCTTACAATAACTATTTGTTAAAGTAACACGATCTTAGGAAGTCTAGGAAAGAATGTGTAAAGTGGTCCGGAATTTGAATTGCGGAATAATGTATTCTTTAGTTCTTTTCCTGAGAGTTAGTATAGAAACTGCAGTTAAAAGGAACTTAGATATCTATATGTTTTAAGTTTCATCTAGAAGCAATTCATTTAAAGTAAAAGTCAAGAACAAAGGTCGCTATAGACTTTATAAGATCGGTACGTATTATTTATATCTCTCCCTCCTCCCGATCACCCCTAGATCTCCTTTTCATCCAACTGAACTCAATAAACTTGGTTATACACATCGCATATCGCAGTTAAAGTTACGTATATACGAATATGTCTATAGATAGATCAATTGTGACTGGGTCTGAGAACAGAGAGGGAGTCTCTTCAAGGAGAAGGGAGGTAGGGAGCTAGGGAGGTTGGCTAGCTGACTTGCTTAACAGATGTTGTGCTTATCGGTTGCTGTTGTAGCTAATACGACAGCATTATTCAATGTATTTCGTTGTATATTCTTTTATTGGTTTCATTTATTGGTTACACTTTAGCCGACGATAGTAAAAACCAATCTCCAATCATTTTGACTGACTCATGGATTCTTCCTAAGACCCAATATTCGAAGAACTCATAACTCTGTTCACAATGGCTCATTTTCTCTGGATCCCATAATCACATATTCCCAAGAAATCTCTAGAAAATTCCCCCCTTAGGCGATCAGCTGCGTCTATGTATAGAAGTATATCCATGACAACTGATCTTTCAGTAAAGCTGCTCATTAATTCAGAGAATAGATATGTTAGAATCTATCAGATCAGTTTACCATATCGCAAAGCTGGTAATAATAGTGACAATTGATTGGAAATTGAGAAACTTTGTTTGTGTTGATTGATGTAAGTGAACAGTAGCATAGAAATTAGGAAAATATTATTATTAAGTTGGGTAAAAAGATAATAATATAGATAAATTTCTTCATTAAAGTTTTATATTCAGCAACAAGTTTCAACAAATTTGGTAAAAGTTCTATGCAGATTTTGCAGTTGTTTTCTATAATTCTTAGTGAAAGTTAAGGATTGAAAAACTTATCTAATTTGGAAGCGTTTCAAGAAATCTATGAGGTGATTTTAAAGCTACCAAATGTTTTGGGCATTAATCATATGGGGCCACAAGTCAAGTCGAAAGTCGAAAGATAATAAAGAAAAGAATACATTTTATTTTGGATCGAAGCTTAGGTAATTTATCTGCTCTCTGCACCCTCTTGATAGAAATGGAATTCGGGAGTCGAATTATTCATTCACAAACAGAGGGAGAGATAGAGAGAGAGAGAGAGACGGCGCCTAGCAACTTACCAGGTAAAGCCCTTGCATACCTTGAACATACGATCAACGTCCAATTATAATGAGGCACTTGAGCTTTTACGGGGAACGTAGAAAGCAGAAGACAGAAGGCAGCACAGAAGACAGAAGACAACAACGACAACGACTCAATGGTAGCTATTGTTCAGCATAGTACAACACACACAACATACACTCACACACACACACACAGTGAAAACAAACACGGCCCACATCGCTGGCCATTTTCTTATTTATTTTTATCAAAGGCGACGCCAGATTTTCTACATTTGATAAATGGGGGCGCACATTATGGATTTTGTTGGAAGTAAACAGCAGAAATGCCCTAGAGACCACAGAGCCGGCAAGCCAAGTGCAAATGACAGAGACAGAGATAGATCAAAAGAGAGAGAGAGCGAGAGAGAGCGAAAGACAGAGAGTAAAAGATACAACATTTGATCAGTGTAAGTAAAAAACAAGAAAGAAACACAACTGAAGGAATTTCTATCAAACCTGATGCGATTGGTAGAGTTTCTTCAAAGAGATCATTCATATAATTTTCAAACTAAAATATGACTAAAACATACCCTATTAAAGAAAGCGTTATCTTTAAAGTTAGTTTAGTAAATTCCAGTTCAACTTCCAACAGCTTCTAGGAAGCATATAAGTTCGGAAAAAAATAAACTGATTTAAGGAACTCTTTCGTAACTATTCCAATCAAACTAAACTTAAACATGCCAAAAAATAAATAACAAAAGATCTCAGAGTAATTGAAAACTCTGGCAACACTGTAGTGCCGAAAGCCAAATGACATTCCTTAATTTGTTAGAAGTAAATCTGCTTTTATCAACTCTCTCTGAATTAGTTCAATTAAATTGAACTTATTTCTTCCAAAGAAAATAAAGAAAATAAATAGGAAAAGAGCTTTCTTAGTTGATTGAAAACTCTGGCAACTCGACAGTGCCAAAAGCCAAATGATCTTTCCCAATTTTTTACCAGTAAATCTGATTTCAACAACTCTCTGACTGAGTTTAAGTAAATATAACTTATTTCTTTCGAAGAAATTTTTATGATTTCTCTCTTAGCCCTCTAAGTTACACAGTTGAAAACTCTGGCAACGCTGTATTGCACCTGTTGTGAATGTTATGCAAAGTGCTTTTGCAAAAGATCGGATGTCGAATGTCGCACGCTGCAAATATTTAACCTAATTAAAGTAACACGTTCATTCTCTCGTCTAAAACTGATACTGAGCTGACAATTTCAATAACTTTACTATTTTTGTTTTTTTTTTGTTTTTTTTTTTGTACTTTTCTGTATTTTTGTTTTTATTTTTCATTCAGTTGGAAGAGCTCGTAGGCCTTGTCTGTCTGTCGCTAACCAAGTTACGCGAAGCGCCCGCACACTGGGGGGAGATATTATCTAATGCCACGACAAATCCCCCATGCTTATACCTCACGTATTCTAGGGGCATGAAATACGGGGGGTATATATGTTCAGGGTTCGTTAGGTGACAAGGGGGAGAAGAAGGAGGAGGAGAAGGAGGAGGAGAAGGAGGTGGAGTAGGAGGAGGGAGAAACGGACTGTGGTAACTGTAGACATATGACAACAGCACATCATCATTCAAAATATCTTATCAGACATACAGAATGAAAGAGTATGTCAGAGCGAGAGAGATTGAGAGACTGACAGAGAGAGGGAGATAGAGTGAGGGGGCAAGAATCGAAATGTATTGAACAAAGTGCATGGAAAAATCATGGCGAAAATCGTGTCTAAAGGCGCGTAGCTTAACGAGATATCTCTCTCTACCGCCCTCTCTCTCTCTTTTCCCCTCTCTCTATCTCACTATAAGTCTGTAGCTTTCGTTACCACTTCGTACAGTGATTCGGTTTCCAGATCGCATATTTGCCAATAACTTAGAAGATATACGACCGAGTTTGTAACTTGCACCGATAATTTGTAATACCTTCATTCGTTTTATTTTGCTCTATATATTTCTGATACTTCTCTCGTTTGTTCAGTCGGCTTTGGTCTTAGAAGTTCACAAATGTGTGTGTGTGTGTGTGTGTTGAGGAAATACAACAATAATATTAACAGACGACGATGAGCGAAAACACTTTTTGGATGACAAGTCATTCAAAAGTACATACAGTAATATCGCTTTAGGTAGAATAGAGGTCGTAAAACTAGGGGAAGATTTTTGAATGTCGGTACAAAAGTCATTGGGATTTTCTGTGGAAATTATGTGGCGCCAGCTGACTGATAAAACACTTACACTCCCCCAGACATTCGCAAACACCTTCCCAAAAACAAAAAAAGAAACACTCCCTATACATATAATCTTCAGTTAAGCAATGTCATGACAACACTTTATGTCTACGTGCAAATTGAGGTTGGAAAATTATTGAAAATCTGTTAAAAAATTACTTTCTATAGACAAGATTTACACCTATAATCATAAAACTCCGTTCTTAAAGCTCAACCTGGACAATTAATTGAGAAATGACTAATTAATAACTTTAATCATATGTCGATATCTCGAAACTCCAAAGAATTAAGCCTCATGAGAGGAAATTAGAGAAACCTGGCTTATAGGATTACCTACAAATCTTTATGTTCACCCATAGAAATATACAAATAACTTTGGTTTAACGCAACTAACATTATCAAATATCAATAATATATTCTGGAGTAGGAAATGACAATCTTCAGTTTGATAAACCAAGTTTAATTTTAGCACCTGAGAATAAAACCGGACAGTAGTCGTAACGGATGTCGGATGTGGCTTATCGTGGTCAAGCAGCTGGGATAACATGCAGCTGTATTGAATGCTGATGTCGATGACGATATCGATAACAGTTATCGGTTGACGTCTTGCCGTTGCCCAGTCGCACAAGTTGATAACTAATTTTCTACGCCTTTCGATCCGACAGTTCTATTTTTAAAAATCTTTTTCGTTTAGCTACACTAACAACAGAGTTTATTCATTTTATAATCAAATGTGTAACGCAAAAGGGAAAATATTAGAACATAAATTGAAATTTAGAAAGTGATTTCGAATGGGGTAAGAAAGTATAAAAAATTGGGAACAAAGAGTTAGGAACTACTCTCTTTATAACGAAGGAATTTAACTTGTTAGAGTACATAAAATATTTATTAGCCATCTAACTGTATATATATCTATCCATCTGTCCATTTTTATATTAATCCATCTATCTTTCTATATATATACATTTATATGTCAGTATATTTTTCTATCAATCAAGTTAATTACCTAAACATCCATTAACCTATATATATATATATGCATGTATCTATATATCTATACATCTGTCCATCTTTATGTTAACATATTTATCATCTATCTATAAATCTGAATATCTACCTATCCAACAATCTCTCAGTATATATATCTATCAATTAATTTACCTATCTAAATATATTAACCTATATATATTTTTTTATTGTTAATTAGTTTCTACATATATGTATTTATATATGTTCTATATATTTTCCTATCGACTTATGTATTTACTTATCTATCTATCATAATACATGTACATTAAACATTTTTAACATATCGTTCAAATATTCTAAAGTACCTATTTTAAAAGAGTATTTATTCTTTGTCGAACAAAAAAATCTCCTCTTTCCTCACGTATATGTTTCGGACTTTTGCGCTTTCGAAATCTGTAGCAACTTCGATTGGGGACTGTAGACTGGGGACTGTGACTCTATTTCGTATCTCGATGAGGCCCATCCGCCTAGTGCGTGCCTTTGTGTGTGTTTGTGTGTAAAGTCCATCATTGGTCAGTTTTGATTGATATAGCTAGAAGTTGGTGTCATTTCTCAATCCCAATATGCCAAACGGTTAAATGCTTACGATAAAATGAAAGCGAAACAAAGACAGAGACAGAGACAAAGAGATGGGAATATGTAGGGAGGAAGGTTGCTTTGGTCTTGTGTCTCATTGAAAGTATCTTTATCTGCTAATGAGTTTGCGGCGATGACACACGATCTCTGTTTATGTGTGTATGTGTGTGTTGGTTGTGGGGCCAACACCCACCACAAAAGTTGTGAAAAAGATACCGAGTATTACGAGCAAATACTTTGGGGGTACTTACCCCACATATCATCCATCCATATATCCACATCCGTTATCAGTCGGCCTCTTTGATGATGACAACTCACAAATGTTACTTGGCAACCGTAACTCAACACGGGAAACTGATTGCGTTATAATCATCCAAAGTCACAATAATATTTTCACTTTTTATCTAAGGTCCTTATTTCGAAATTCCTTTATTGAAAAGCCTGGAAATAATGGAGATGAAAGCCTTTCTTTAGTATACAAATATAAATATAAATTGCGTAAATCTAGGCTAATATAGCTTTGATTTGATAAATATCTTTGCATTTGACATTAGCTTCTATGCATTTTACGTAAGTTTATCATGCGTATAGTTATTTGAGATCTTATACAAACATTGACAAAATGGGCCTGAAACTCTTAATCATTGTTTATGCTTTGAATTTCAGTTTTCTTAGCGAATTATCAGTCTAAATAGATGCCCATTTCCCACCAGTAGGGGTCCATTTACAATTTTTCTTCCATTGGGTTTAATTTTACTAATAAATTGGAACACTTACCGACGAGCTATTCATAAAGAACATTAAAATTAAGTTTAATATCAGATAAAGCTTAAGAGGAAGTACATAAAGAAAACGAGCTGCAAATCCCCTTTCAGCTTTAAGTTTAAAATTTAAAAATATAAGCTATTGAAATGATTAATCAATAGCTAATAATATTGTATAATGTATTATTTTACTTTAATAAATAAATAATTAATCATCAGATGCTTAGATACCTATGATGTTAAATAACTATTGCTTTATCAGCAGTTTCTCAAATTGATCCCAAACAAATGAAATCATAATGATGTTGTGCATGTTTTGTATGCATTTGTTTTAGAGTCTGTGTTGTGCTATGTGTGTGTGTGTGCTTGTGTGTGCAATGTGTTGTGTGTGATGAGCAGATGAGTGGGTAAACAATATCGCACAGACACCGCAACGAACCAACTAAGACCAATATTGTTTGCCATGCTTATTAGCAAATATTCTTATCAGTCAGTCTGTCCATCAGTCAGTCAATCAGTCAGTCAATCGTGCAGCTCTTCAAGTCTGTGTTGGCGCTGAGAAAACAAAAGTGAAAGAAAAACATATAAGCTGGCTTCACCTCAATGAAAGAGACTAAAAGATGCCCTATAAACTAAAACATAATATTCAATTATCCGATTAACTATTTAGGTAAGATAGAACCTGCATAACTTTCGTGCTTATCAATCAATTCTCATGAAATTTTCAAAACATTTAAACAAAACATTTACCTCTAAATATACCCTTTAATAAATAAGCAAACTATATAACTTAGATTTTAATACGACTTAAATGAAATGAAAATGTGGGAAGAAAAAAACAAAAAAGTCTAAAAACTGCAAGTTGCAGAGAGGGACACCCTTTTAATGTCATTTCGTGATTACAGGGTATGCGAACTAAAATGGAAATGAAAAACACAAGGAAAAAATACAATATTTTTGTACAGCGTGATTGTTGTTGGCAAAAGATGCAATAATCGATAATAGGAAAGGGAATACTGCTGAACAGAAACCAAAACAATAACAAAAGCCAAATGCCAAAGAGAAATTCAATGCGTCTTAAAAAAACAATATCCATCCAAAAGATACGGATACAGATACAGCTAGAGCTACAGCTACAGCTACAGATACGGATACAGCTAGAGCTACAGATACAGATACAGACGCACAACATGTGAAGCTAAATACGATTATTTGCTTAAGTGTAGCTCCAGTGTCTCAGTGCTAAAATTGAAATTAAAAACTTCCAAGTCGCCAGAGATACAGATACAGATACAGATACGCAGATACTTGTAGATTGACAACCTGACTAACTGAGGAGGATGGAGGAATTGGAGAATTGGGAAATGGATGGATTGGACGGGATGGAGAGACGATGTTCAACTGGGCTGGTAAATACCGATCAGTTGACAATCAACGTTCAAACAATAACGACGAAAAAATACTTTTCTGTTTTCTCAGATAAAAGATACAAATAGCGCAAGCTACAGATACAGAGACACAGCTCAAGAGACAGACAAGTGACGGAAGGGGGAGGGGGTCAAAGAGTTGCGAGTTTTGCGATAAGCCCCAAAATACTTCCCTCAATATTGCCAAGTGAAAACTTTGACCAGTTTCGAACTCTGGAATCGAACAATATATCTCAAATAATGACACACAGTCCAGAGCTCACGTATTGTCTCGTTACTTTTATTTTCGGGCATATGAAGCTGGCAGTTCAGGTTAATGTGATACCCTGTAAAAGGTAGCTTCAAAAGGGCATGTCAAAAAACAGTTTATTTTGTTTGTTAACTAGAAATTCATAAGCTTTAAAATATTAAGTCAATTTAAAACATTAAATTATTTGGCTTTTTTGTAATCTCTTTACCCGTCGTATAAAAAAAAGCTCGTAAATAGCTCAAATTTAAAGCTAGAATATAAAAGCTTGGTAGGCTAGAATATTTATATGTTTGTTCAATATTCTGAATAATTCAGCATAAATGTTCAACGAACAAAGAAGGTTAAGAGTAAAAAAGTGAAGCATACAACTTTACTAAAAATGCATACCGAGCTTAATTTTATAGCTATATCTTAGATTCTTGCTAGACTTAAGTGTTAATAAATGTATCAATAACCAAAAAAGTTAGGCGGTTAAAGAAACTGTACCACTTCTAGCTTCCGTGGGTATCTTATCACATACCTAGGGTAACTGTTAGTCTAGAAAATCGAGTGTTTTTGTTTTTTTTTTGTACTGCTGCTGCTGTTGATGATGATCAAGTCTCACGCTCAGAGCTTGAACAGCCATCAGCGGTTCACAATCATTACGAGCATCTGTGTTGTCGCATTTACAATTTGCAATTACACTTGAGTAAATATCAACAACAACAACCAGACAACAATAACAACAACAAGAACAACAACATAGACAATGACAACGGAGATGGCGTGAAGATGGAGACTGAAAACTTGGAAACTGAAACTCTCGAGTCAAATCGAGAGTCGAGTCGAGTCGAGTCTCGTCGCTACCCAAAACCCTAATGAGCCATGTAGTATTATTTTTTATTTTGGCACAGCCTCACCCCCCCTCGTCAAGGGTTGGAAAGCAATAAAGGGGGAGGTGATATCTCAGAAGGTATTGGTACTAGAACAACAACATTCCCAGACAACCAAGGTTAACGTCTCCCGGTTCCATCTCCATCTCTATTTGCAGCTTCGTCTCCAATTCGTTTATTTTTTGCCATGCGATCGTGTTCCATGTGATAAATCTGGCAATTGACATAGAGACGACATTTACGAGCTCCCCGACTGATAAAAAGATATGATCATACATATATATATAGCACTAACTATACATACATATGGTATATGCATTTAAATATACCTCAAAGCATATACGATACGTTCATAAAGCTGTATCTGCATTTGAAGCTGTGGGAATTAAAATCAAATGTTTTTTTGTTCAACGTTTTCTCAGCTGCCTAAAACAGGTAAGTGAAAGACTGCTCAGCTAGCAGATACTCTAGAAAAATGGCTATGATATTCACTCGCTTCGATCACTAAGTTAAACTTAAATTATAAGTTATACTTTTGTTAAAAAAAAATATTCATAGTAGCTGCTTCAGATGCATTTCCTTAAAAATTATAACTTTAAGCCGTTTAAAGAGTCTTTATAAGCTTGAGATCATGTAGCTGCTCGACTAGCAGATACTCTAGATATTTACACTCTTAGCTTTAACAGTCAATCACTAAGTATAATGAAGATTGTTCAGAAAAATAATCTTAAAAGCTGCTGCAGATACATTTTGTAACGAACCTTAAGTTTTAAGAATATAAGGATATCGAAGCATGATCTGTTGCTGCTCGACTAGCTGTTATCCTTTACAAAAATTTGTTCTAAATACAGCAAAATTCAAAAAAACCTTTCATTCAAGCTGCTTTCTTTTACTTTCCATCAATTACCAGGCAATTATTTCTTACAGAGATAAATATATATAGACTTCTTAAGCAATTGTTCTGCAATGATCAAAGATCTCCAAGTGTGGGGATTATTCACTGATATGCGATCATTGATCTTCTAGTACTCATTCTTATCATAATACTTATATAGATGTAGATATTGATCTTTATGATTACTTAGAGGCATTGGGTTGATTTCACAATAACACACACCTTTGTTTGCTTTGGGTGTCCCGAGTTGCTTTCAAAGTTATTAGATGCCATTTGTGGGTCCACAGACTGAGAAATCGATGTATGTATATGTAGATATAGTCAAGGAGTGGAAAACAGTTGAAGCTAGACAGAGACAGAGACAGAGAGAGAGAGAGAGAGAGAGAGAGGAGGTGTTGAAAGAATTTCTCAAATTCAAGAGATCTGAGATAATAACAATCGAGTTAACCGAACCTGGTTGTAAAATGAGTTCGATGATTTCTAGCGAAACCGAAGCTAAACACTCCATCAGCTCCCTATCAGCCCCTACCAATACATAGGTACATACCAGCTGCTTATCGTTTACGAGCTGGGCGCGGTGGGGTGTTCGATATTCAATGAACGTTACTGATGATGATAATGATGATGATGATGGTGACGATGTCGATGTCGATGACTAAAGTCGATGGTAAAAAAAAGTATGGTAAAAAGTGAGGGGAGGGGGGCAGTATACAAGTGTGTGTACTTGTCGCCGTCTGATTCATGCCCAGATACCGATACAGATACAGCTACAGATACAGATACAGATACACACAGCCTACCTACAGTAACCAAAACTCATTGACCATGATGATGATGCATATAATATCAGATCGATCCATGCACGACAAACTGGAACATGATGTATTGTTTCGTAGTCGTTGTGATTGACGAAATAAGTTCGTTTCTTTGCTTCACGTATAGATTTTTTGTCGATTGGGGTAAACCCCGTGTCCGTGCTTCCAAAAATAGCACATATGTAGTTATTCTTATAGATACTGGGGCTTAAATTGTGGTTTATATAGACATCGCTTATCGATACAAAATGAAAGAAACCAAATTGAAATTGAAATTGAAATAAAATTGACATCGAATCACGAGATTTAACTAGAAATCGTAATTCTTTTCTTATCAATATTTACAGTTAATGACGAACATAACCTCACCTTTTTATCATTTCGATGCAATTTTGGAGGTTATGTTTAGGTTTAACCCGGTAAAGTAGCCCTAAATTAATTTCGTTTGTTTATATCAAACTTTTTAAGAGTTTAGAAATATTTCTTGACATAACCTCAAAAGATGTATCTTCATTTCGATTACGTTAATGTCATTTTATAGGTTACGTTCGCTTTCAACTAGAATATTTCTTTAATATACAAAATTTCCTATCCACAATCAAGGAAAATGTACAGTTTTTTATAGGGTCAAGTGTAATTAACAATTCTTGGTGATCAGTTGACCTAATTACACAAGAAATCAGTTAGAACTTAGCTCGTGACTTATATAGACGTCGCTTATCAAACTTTAACTGGAATTAGCCATTCTTTTTATCAGTTTTCTTTTTCGTACTTGTTTTTTAGTACTTTTTGGCAAGAAGTCACTTGACCTCAAAAATTGCATCAGCATCAGACAATACCATAAAATGTTTAGGAAACAGTCAGACCATAATAATTTATCTATCTACCTGCGACTCGTGTCCTAATCACTGCCAAACAATGCACAAATGATGGCCAGACTCCTAAAAACTCAGACCCAGACCCAGACCTGAGACTCGAGACTCGAGACTCAGTTTAAACCTCAATGGCCTGACAGTCTGGTGTCGTTTATCCTGTAAAGTCAATTGGTTTCTAATGAGCTTAGCTACCGTATTGTTTAAGGAACTGAATGAACTCGGGTTTATTTCACAAGCGTAAAGAGATTCCATAATGTATGTCAGCATTTTACATATATGTACCTATAGATATAGTTATATGTTCATAAACTATTAATTGCTTAACTGATAAACACGCTCACTTAGTCATATCTAACATTGTTTATCTCTTCGTCTAAGGTTAATTGCTGTATATCTAATGTTTATGTGTTACTCGAACTTATCGATATTTTCTAGGGTTTCCCAAACACAAGTTTTAACTTGTAAATAATTTATATTATTAAATAAATGTGGTCAAATCGAAGAGTAACTAAAGTTTAAGGTATGAAAGATCAGGTCCAAGATGTAGTATTTTTAAGGAACATATCTGTTAAAGCTTTATTTATGCCGTTAAGTATACGATTCCTTAATTTACATTTTTTAAAAAAAAAAAATAATTTCTCAACTTTAAAATTATTGTTAATAAATACAACTTATAACTTAAATTAAATGCTGATTTATACCAATTTAGGCACCAGAAATTGAATAACAAACATTTATATTTTTAAATCCTGATCAAAAAGACATTATACATTCGAATCGCTTAAGTTTTGTCAAAGTTAAGCGAGTATAAAGTCTGGTAGCCGTTAGGACCGGGGAAGGTCCCCGCTCTTTATAAGCTTAATAGACAGAAAAGATTCTAAATTCGGTTAAAGGAATTAACTTTGGTACAATATATTACAAATAATAGAAAATAACAGTTTTCCAACCATTAACTCCATATTCGTTGTGATATTTCAACATTTTGTCATCAACTTTGCACTGTTTAGAAGAACGCCAAAAGTTAAACATTGATCAACTTTGTTGTTCCGTTTTTCTGTGCGTTATTTGCCTCTGCCAACTATCCCCTTCTTAACCCCCTTACGTCTAGTCTACTTTACCCTCTTTTGGGTTTTCAGGGTATTTCGCCGCAAACTGTAAGCTGTGAAACTCTGAATCATACTAACGGCATTTGTTTGGACGATACGTACTACGCACACTGTATAATTACGTGTATTGCCAAGTGTTACGTTTGCCGTTGGGGGTGGTGCAAAGTTTAAACAAAATAAAAAAATAATATGTACATATAAATAAAATGAAAACAAAAAAAAAAGAAGGCGAAAAAGAGGCGCGCGCGACTTTTTCAATTGTTTTACGATACTACTACACACAATAATTTGTTGTTTATCAGCAACAATGACGGACAAATGTTTATGCTCACCACTGTATCTCTCTGTGTGTGTGTGTGTGTATTTGTTGTTGTTGAGTGTGCATGATTTGCACAGTGCGTAAATGTATGTGTATTCACCTTGACATGTCAAAGCTTATTAAATCCATTAACATTAACAATAGTTTTAATACACGCAAATTATAACAATTAATTGTATTTGTTATTGAAAAACATTTTAATTATGTTCACAACTCGAATCGAAAGTGCATTTTTCAAATGCATTGCAAAAAGGGCACTACATGATGTTAATGAATATAATGCTTAACAGGGGCGTAGGCAATGCGGAGGGGTAAATGGCCAATGCCCCCTCTACATTCATAGTTGAAATATGATTTCAATAATTGTATTTATAATTAAAAATTAAAATCTAAAGCAAACTTGATCAATGCAAAACATAGATAAACGTTCATGCCAAGTTTGGTGTCTCTAGCTCTAATCTAGGAACTTAAAAAAGGGACAGACAGAAGGTAGGACAGACGGGCATTGCTTTATGCTGAACAAGAATATATATAGTACTTTATGGGGTCTGCCACGCCTCCAAAAAAAGTGCAATAATTTGAGGCCCCCCTTTGCATAAAGCTGGTTAAGCTCTTGATGCTCAATGTTAACGCCGCTGTTATGTTAATGTTACTGAGAGCAGAGATGAAAAAGAGACAGAGAGAGAGTGTAAGCGCAAGAGAGCGAGCGTGGGAGTAAAGCATAGTTTGTCTATGTGTGTGTGTGTTAGCTTTGTTGTTACTATCATTTGTTTTATGCAAAGTTAAATGCTGACTAAATGCTTGCAATTAAATGTTAATGTCGCGCACTCTTGTTACTGGTATGTTTTATATTTATTTGTTTCTTGTTGTTGCTGTTGTTATTGTTATATTCGTTGTTGCTGCAACTTTAATTATGTTATGTTGTATGTTGACTATTATTATTGTTATTGTTTGCCTGCTCATTAACACTTTCAGTCTCATTGAATGCCAACAATTGAAAAGCGAAACCGAAAACCGTTTCTCAACAACAACAGCAGCAACAACAACAACAGCAGCCACAGCAACAACAAAAAGCCAAAAGAAAGAAGAAGTAGCAACAACAAAAAATTTGCAATGTGCTGTTTTTTGTTGCCGCCATTAATGTTTATTTAACACGCATTGCCACACGCGCTGTTACCGTTACTATTGTTGTTGTTATTGTTGCTGTTGATGTTCCTGTTGTTGTTGTTATTATTATTATTGTTGCTGTTGCGCTTGTTGTTGCTGTTTAGCGCCAGCGTCAACGTCGACGCCAACGCCCGCCCACGCACATATACTGCACAGTGGGATCTTGTTGTATGAACAGAGCGAACAAGAATACTTTCAAGATAGCTACAAATAAGATATGTACTTGAATTGAAAAAACTAACTTAAAATGTTCCTATAAAAGAAATTTTGTTGATTTTTGTTTATTAATATTTGACGTTTGTATTAAAATTTATATTATATAACTTATTTGATACCTAAAATAAACTGCAATTCAAGTTCTAAAAAATGTATCCTAAAAATATATTTGTTATGAAAAGGAAATTCTATACTGTTAAATGTTCAAATTCAATTCAACTTTTAAAACTTAGTTAATGCACTATACAATGCACATTACTCTTAATATTCTCTCGAATCCGTTCAAATTACTTAAAATATGAGCTACGAAATCTTTAGTTTAGCCGTTTTTAAAAACTGCGAAGTTTTTAGCTATAGCTTTATATAGCTTTATAGGAGAATTCGAATTCCCAATTCCAATCTTAGGCTGAATATAATCTTACAATACTATTCTCTGATATATTACCAGCTAATCAAAAATATTCGATATCAATATCTAAAAAGCACTTAGGGAATTGCACAATATTCAAGCTAATTCGAAGACTTGTTTTATCTTTTAATCAGGGCCTATCTGAATGGTATAGGCTGGTGGTATAGTTGCTGACAGGGACGCCACGTTCTACTTCTAAAACATATGTAAATACAAAATACATTTTATTTTGCATATATGTATGTAGATAAACATTGATAAACAAACATAGAGTTTATATCGTTGTGTTGAAAATGGATCTCTATTATTCAATTTTGTGGCGTGAACCCACTGTGCAGTGATGCGTGCCTAGGTAAAAATTGTATTGGCAATTTGGCCGATGACTTTTTAAGTGGCGTACCACGGTGCCAAAATGCTTAATACTTCATTTCAAGTTCATTATAAATAAAACGTAAATATTATTAAATTTATACAAACAGCTTGAAACATTGTTGTTGCACGTGTATCTTTCTCTCTATCTCTCTCTCTCTTTCTCTTTCTAGGTGTGTGTGTGTGTAAAGCGCGCGTGTCTTATACGTGTGAGTGCGTGTCTGTGTGTGTGTGTGTGTGTAGGTGTGGGTGAGTGTATTGAACTCTTGCTGCATTTATTTGCACAATATCTTTTATTTTTGCATTGATGTATGCACATACATATATACATACATACATACAAACATACACATATAAATATATGTACATACATATGCTTTATTTCTTATACGAATATGCTCGAGTTTTAATAATTTTTTTTTTATATAATTTTGCTGCAGCTTTTGTTATTGCAATTGTTTCTTCTTTTTTTGCCGCCTTTTGTGCTTATTGGCAATAATTTTTGATGTGGTCGTTGCTGTTGTTGTTGTTATTGCTGCTGCAGTTTATCGGTCATCGTGCAATCGATCGATTGCACATCGATGCTGTCTACGCTGTTATCGTGTTATCGTCAATGCATATACATATGTATTGCAGAATCATGTAAATGAGAATATATTGATTTTCTCACGCCATTGAAATTATTTGACAATCGAGAAAAGAATTTCAATCAATTTCTTTTAATCAAGTTTTTCATACTAAAAGTTGATTTTTAACCGATCGTTCCTATGACAGCTATTTGATATAGTGATCCGTTCCGCCCGGTTCCGCCATATGTACTGCGGGCAGCCAAAAGACGGACCTGCACCAAGTTCCATTAATAGAGCTTCACAACTGAGGGACTTGTTTGAATAGAAACAGACAGACAGACGGACATGGCTACATCGACTCAGTTCGTCGTCCCGCTCAAAAATATACATTAAACTTTGTGTGGTCTGCCACGCCTCCTTCAATGCGCAATTCAATTCAATAGAAAAATTAAGAGCAGGACAGAAAATCGGACAAACTGATTTAAATTCAAAAAAAATTATTAATTTGAAAGTACATATTTATAAATGACTTTTCAAAGATATGTTATCATTACTTTGGATATGTTTTTCTTAAATATTTTGGTACAATTTCATTTCCTAAAAGTGGCTACAAAATAATTTAAATTGAATTTATACTGTGCGTCTGCTACTTTTTACTAAAATATGTTCAAATGTATCTTTATTAGAACTGACAAAATAAGATTGAATAGAACATAAAGATAGATAGAATCTTATTTGTAACGTGGCTTTGTTTAATTTAGTATTAAAAAGGACAGATCTATCCGGAAAAAGGTAGAATTAGCAACACTAGTGTGTGTGTGTTTATGTATCTTGCACACCATTTTGAGGCGGTCAACTGTGACGACTAACTAAGGCAACAACAAAAACAACAAAAACTATAGGAGCAACAACAACATCCATTAACAACAACAGCGACAGCGACAAAAGTCAGCCAAAGACACGGGCAGCGTCTGAACGTCTTCAACTTCCGTTTTTGGATGAGTTTTCAAGTTTGAGGTGAAGGTTGAAGGTTGAGGGAAACGCATTGTGGACACCACGCTAAAAAATGCGGGGGTTCAAAGTGCACAATTAATGATCGATCGTAGTACACACATACACATGTATGTAAATGTATGCTCCGCTGATAAATGATCAGAGTTGCATCTAATATGTGATAATACAATCACACACACACACATCAAAGTTATATTTATTTTCTAACGTATTAATTTTCGTCATTTGCTTCTAAAACGCTAGAAAACAAATAGTTTACCTTACCAAAACCAAAGAATAAAAGTTTGCCACATAATTGCAGTTTTTCTTATTTGGCCGTAACTTTTTTCGTTTGAAAACGCTATCAACTGTTAAGATCGGAGTTAAAACGTCGAATTCATGGTATTTTTACATATACCAAAAGGGTCAATTTAAGTAATTCGGGGTAGTTTAAAAAGAATTCGAGGGTCTCCATTTCGATATCCGAAAAATAATGCTTATCCTATAATAGGAACATCCTAATAAATTATAGGTTTAAAATAAATTTTAAATATTATTTTACAATATAAACTGTAAAACTGAAAAGCTTAATACTTTATCTGAGACAAAACAGACTAAAGCAATTTTTAAACTATTTTTTTTAATTCTAAATTTTAAGCTTTATCATTTAAATTCCCACAATTTGATAATTATCTTAAACTTTGACTAATTTACTGTCAACAGCTTCTAACAGCTTTTAATACCAAACAAAAATTAAACCAATTTAATACAAAACAAATAAATGCTCTGTATATCAATAAACTAAACTAACTTTATACTTCTCGAAGCTAAAAAGTTCAGTTTGAATCAATTAAAACCAAACAAATTATTGTATCTTAACTTGTAAGGCTAAAATTTGTAATTTCTTCTGATCAGTTCTTTTTATCATTTAAATTTTAAAATAAAATCAATATAATTTATTTTGTTTAAAATTAAATTTGTTCTTTTGGTCAACTGCTCTTAGCCGATTTTAAATAAATAGAAAAAACAAATAAATGATATATGAATTAACTTAACGATGAGTGGATACCCATTAATTCAACCACAAGCGTATGAGTAAATCTGTCATACTCAGTATATACATAATGTACAAATACATTATCTACATAAGTATCTACAGACATGTGTACATATGAATATGTAGAAAAAGGAGAGCACTTCTCTCCTGGTGGCTGGAGAATACGTGCATACATAATATGCACATATGTATGTATGTATTTACGTGAAGTGTGGTACATAGCGCCTTCTCGCTTTAACACACACGCATCCGCAAGGCACGCAAGCGACATGCGTGTACAAATACATACACACACACACACACTAATACAACTAGGTGTAATCCTATTTGCGTCCAAAAATAAAATGAAACGAAAGAAGAAAATCCAAAAGAAAGAAGCAGCAACAAAGCTGCTGCTGGTGCTGCTGCTGCTCAGCTGCTGTCAAAGATTTTTACAAGCAGCGACGTCGACGTCTGCTGGTTTTATCTAACCAATACAAATGCACAAGACACACACCACCACCACCAACACTAACAAACAGCAGCCGCCACAGCAGCAAAGAGACAGAGCGCACACATACAAAGAGAGCGAGAGGCGGGCAGCCATTGCGTTCACTCTCTCTCTAGCAGTCAGTCTCTGTCGCTGTCGCTCTCTGTCAGAGAGCTGCTGCGACGCTGCGTCGCTGCCTCCAGCCGCTGTCCTCTGCTCTGCGCTTTTATAAATACAACTCCATAGATGCGTTCAAATACAATTCAGAAGTCGAACCGAAAAGACGTCTTGAATTTGTTATTTTTTTCTCCAACTACATTATTTCGTACGTACGTTCGTTTCTTATTCACACACACACACATACTTATATGTGTGTCTGCATTTTTCTCAGCTCAGCGCACGAGCAGAGGAGCTGCACAAATTAGATAAAAAATAAAATACGGTCACCCTGCTGCTGCCTCTGCCAAAGTCTTGCGCTGCGTCTGCGCTCAGAACTCGTGTGCGCGTCAACGTGAAAGCATCAACGACGCGCTCCGAAAACTTCAATAAGAGGTTCCTCTTCACAACACTTTTAAAATAATTAAAGATACAACTATTGAAAACAACAAAATAAATCACAATATAAAAACAAACAAACACTTGACGGTGCAAAATTTGGATACTATATAATTTATTTTATTTGTTTTTTTTACATTCTACAATAACAAACCAAAGAAAAGTGTGTAACAACATAATTATTTCATAAATAATCATTGTGTGCAACTTACATAAAACAAAAATTAATACAAATTTAAATAATTATAACCAAGTGACTGCAAAGTGACCAAGTGAAATACAACAACAACAACTACTACTACCAAAACGGCCAACATAAAAATTCGAATGCCGCCGCCAAAATTGTTCAATTAACCAAAAACAAAAGGTAAAAATATCAAAAAATTAGAAAAAAACAAAAAAGAGAATTTTACAATTACATTTTTGTCTATGAGAAATTTTTTTCTTGTGCCACAAAATTTGTTCAAGTGCCATCCAAGTGTAATTAATCAACTGCAGCCTCATTTTTATGGATTAATCCCGAATTGCTATTCCAACAATTTTTTTTAACTCTGGATCTTCAGTTAATATTTACCTATGATATTACCAGGTTTTTCTAGTTTTATTTTATAACAATTCCCGAGTTTTCTTTTTTCTTCCTCGATCTTCAGTTAATATTTACCCAAAAATACTCCAAGATTTTTCTAGCTGAATTCTATATCATTTAATCCGACTGATTTGCTTTGTATTTCTGCATCTTCAGTTAACATTTACCTATATTATTTCCAATTACTTTCTAGTTCAATCTTATATCTTAAATCCTAGTTAGCTAAACTCTCGACTTTACAGTCTGCAATCTGCAAATAAAATATCTCACATTGCTAATTTTCATGTTAATTCATTTGCCCTACAATCTTTTAGGGGTTTCTAATTCAATTGACCTCGCAACGGTCACGGGCTCAAAATCCTGTCAAAGTTCATATTTGTTATCCCTTTTTTGAACTCTGAACCTTCCGAATTATAAAAGGGTTGCACTTAAACTGGTGACACAAATGAGTCTTACATAAATTGCGTAAATAATCGAAAAAGGTGTTTCATCATTTCATCAGCCAGTTTAAGTAAATGCAATTGAAATTTAGATCTTTCAGATATGATATCAACTTGCCCAGTCTGATCTGTAATCAATTATTTTATGTTCTTAAAGTATTTTACAACTTTTAAACTAAACGATTTCTCTAAGATGTTGAACTTTTGTTTAGTTAAGGGCTATGAAAAACAAAGCTTGTCAATTTCTAAATGTTAATATACTTATTTAAATTGGACTTATTTAAATTGGACAAATATACGTAACTCTCTCAATAAATATTGAATCTGTTCAGTTATAAATAAATACGAATCTGAAACTCTATGAAAAACAATGAGAAATATAAATATATATTTATAATATTTCAAAATCTTTTGCTTAGAATAATCCTAAAACTGTTCAGTTTGAACCATTTTTTATTTAAAGAATATCTTAAATATCTGCTTATTTTATGCTCAGCTCATACTTTGATAACTGTGATTAAGTTTAGCATAAAGTCGAATTATAACTTAAGCAGTTTTATGAATTTTCAAACATTTAGTATCGATCGAACTTAAGATTTGTATAGTTATTAGGTATAATTATAGTAGATGTTATAATTTACTTAAATTTCTCACTTCTTAAAGACATCAATATTTTTCGATAGGACCTAAGATTTTAAAAGTTTTTTCCTATTTCCCACGTATGCCTTTAGTAATTATTAGAATCTTTGCAAGCTTCTCATTAACACATCATCAATAGGTCTTAGTGTTTTTAATACTTTATGGGTTAAGCAGAAAGAAAAGAAAAGTTAGGTGTTAGAGGGGGAAGGAGAAGAAGGTGTGTCTTTATCTCAATGATTTTGCGTGCGGATGAGTCACAGGCGAAATTTGAAATCAGCCAACCAAAATGAAAGCCAAAATAAAAATCAAACACCAACAACAACAATAATAACAAAATTACAACAACAATAACACACACAAATACATAGATACAATCGTAAGCACAGTGGTCGCTTCTTATCGCTATATTATATATTTTTAAAAATGTCAAGTTGTCGTTGTTTTGTGTTGTTGTTGTTGTTGTTGCAGTTGTCGCCAATTGGAAATCCTAAGCGCCAGCAACAACAACAACAATGAATTTGTCATTTGATAAGGCTAAATGTTAGTTAATGAGAAATACGCGCAAAATGAAAATGCAATAGCTACACAGAAAGAAAAACAATATCATTCTAAAATTCCAGTTCTTAAGTTCCTTTTTAATATCTTTATTTTAGCTGGAATATCTTAAAGTCTTTGAATTTTAGTTTTTTTATTGCGCTATTTTAAGGCATTCAGGATATTTAACAATTTAAGACTAAATGTCAATAGTTAAATATCTTTAAATATGTCTGCAATACATAACTTTTATTAAA
Organism: Drosophila neotestacea; assembly: GCA_035044365.1. Lineage (NCBI taxonomy): Eukaryota > Metazoa > Arthropoda > Insecta > Diptera > Drosophilidae > Drosophila > Drosophila neotestacea. The sequence continues at coordinate 27,993 of JAWNMD010000708.1, forward strand.
GCCCTAGGATCAAAATTTTAAATTAATTTTAAATTTTAGATCAAGTATTTTGTACACTGGTTAAGAAAATCGAGATCAGCCAACTTTTAAAACAGTTTGGATTGATTTTATTACAGATATGCCCAATTTGTTTTTTTCTGTGTACATCGATAACAAATCGATACGCACAACGTGTGCAAGAGAGAAAGAGCGCGAGAGAGTGACAACGCAGTTAAAGAGAGCTTTAGCAGGTGTCGTGCTCTCACTCCCTCCTACGACTCCTCCTCTCTCTGTTCTCACTGCAATTTATTCTTATTGGATTTTCTACCGAAATGCATCCACCTGCAATTTCCCAGTTAAAGATACAAGAAGCGTAAGAGGGTGAGAGAGAAGAGAAAGAGGAAGAAATAGAACAAGAGAGGGTATTGCAATTGTTTTGCCAGCGACTCATTTAACAAATTCACCGTAGATCGATCAGCTGTTTATAGTAAAAGTCCTCATTCACTTTATATTTCGTTAGAAACTGAGATACGATCTATAGATAATAATGATGATTTCATAATAATTGCACAGATCTAATAACAATTTCTATTCATTAACATTAACACTAACATGAACATGAGCATTAATTCGATATTGTTAATATTATTGTGCATTCCATTATTTGTTCTGATCAAAGTTTTGTTTAAAGTTAAGGTTTTCGTATAAATTCCACAAATATTCGAGAGTTTTATCTCAATCACAACATTATACAACCTACATAGATTTGATTTTAAGGCCCAATAATTTACTATAACTAGTTCTCCATCATTAATTTACTAAACGATCTTTACTTTTCTCCAAATATGAATTCGTTATTTTGCTTATATTTTCCTCCAAAACTTTTATGTCTTGACAGTAAGAAAATCGTTATCTTTAAGAATGTGCCCTGACTAAGGGAGAATATAATATAATAAAAATGGGAAAAAAAGGCAGAAAAAAGGCAGAAATTAAAAAATGTACACTAAAAAACATACAAGATAATAGATTTTCAATAAACTAGGAAAATTCTCTTTTCAGTCGACTACTATGAATAGTTTTTCTGGTTCCTTTTTAAGATGAACAAGAATCGGAAAAAGTGGAAAACCAAAATTATAAATAATTTTAGACTTGGCCATTTTTAAATTTTGTCATTCTCATTTTTTGTTCCGAATTTGGGCTTCCTAATTTTGCTTTCCTTATTTCTGTATGCAAATTTGGGTATACTTGTTGACATTATTATAAAGAATCATATTTGATTTGTAATTTAAAATTTAAAGTTTAAATTTTAACAACTTATAATATCATCAACTAATTTCTCTGTCTTTCCATAATTTGTTTTCATTCTCTAACAGCAGCCGTTAACGATCTCAATTAGCCAACTTTAACAAGAACAACTTTAGACAAGAACAGCATAAAGATGCTGGCCACACAACAGCAACAGGCACACACAACAGCAACAGTAACAACTGCTGCTGAAACAACAACAGCAACAGTTGCTGAGATGGATCGACAACGTCGTGATTCGACAACCTCAGAATCATCTTTAGAACATCTCGACTTGGGACGCACACCAAAGAAGCTCAGCAGCAGCAACGGAGCGCCGCAGCCGACGTCGACGCCACATGACACGACGTCGACGACAACAGCGACGTCACGCAAGCGTAAACTGCGACAGCAGCAGCAACAACAACAGCAACACTTGCTCTCTGACGAAGATGATGAGCAGCAACAGCACCAGCAGCAACAGCAGCAACAACAACAGCAACAATTGTTGGATCAGTCAACGCAGCGACCGCGTCACAAGCAGCGACGCAACGCCGCAGTTGCTGCTGCTGCCAGCGCCAGCATTGTTGTTGATTACAGCGCCAGCGGCGATGCCAGTTCTTTGCGTAAAAAGTTTCGTCTGAATCGCAGCAACGTTGGGGAACTCTCTGAATCGGGTTTCGTTGATGGCAGCGCCAATAGCGGCTATTTGCTCAGCAGCAGTGCCGGCAGCAGCAGCGCTCAGTCAGCGTCAGCAACAGTTGCTGCTGCACAGCAGCAGCAGCAGCAGACGTCAGCGTCGAGTAGCAACTCGGGTGGCTCGTCGCCTCAAGGCTTGTGCCTCTCAAGTGCCGAATCGGGAATTGGCGCCGGCGATGATCACATGAAATATTTGTGCCCCATCTGTGAGGTTGTCTCGGCCACGCCCCATGAGTTCACCAATCACATACGTTGTCACAATTATGCCAACGGTGACACGGAGAACTTCACCTGCCGCATCTGCTCGAAGGTAAGTGACATTTTACATTTCACATTTTACAGGGTATGCATTAGTTGAGTTATAACGAGAAACTGATACTGCTTTGAATTGGAGATTTCTTCACATAGAGTTAAATTTGTATCAATTATATTTTACAGGGAATGCGCTAGTCGAGTAAATAAGAAAATGCACAAATCTAGGGTGAATTTGAGTTGATCACTTACTGAAGTTTAGCAAGTTTTACGACTATTTACAGGGTTTGTCATAGTCTAGCATTTACAAAACTCACTGCAAGTCTATGAAATCTTGGGGTTAAGCTAGTGACGAAAGTATTTAACTCTTTAACTGAATTGAACTGCAATTTCAATATTTATGTTTCCCTTTTTCCCTCATTTCCATTAAAGATCACTTATTACAGGGTGGTTAATAGTCGACATTCAAATGATAAATTAAGAATATAGTTTATAGGGTGCAAAATAATAATATAAATAGGCATCTTAAGCTAGTGACGAAAGTATTTAAGTCTTTAACTAAATTGAACTGCAATTTTTAATATTTATGTTTGGATTTTTCTCATTAGCTTCCCTTTTTCCCTCATTTCCATTAAAGATCGCTTATTACAGGGTGTTTAATAGTCGACATTCAAATGATATTATAAATTGAGAATTTAGTAAAATATTAATATAAATAGACATCTTATCTATTTGAATTCCTTTCAAATCGAACCAATATTTAATCCATTTTCTTCGCTCTTTTTCCCTCTTTCTTTTCCCCTTTCTCTTCTTTGTTCTTGTGCCATCTCTAGGTGCTGTCATCTGCCTCATCACTAGACAGGCACGTGTTGGTGCACACTGGAGAACGACCCTTCAATTGCCGTTATTGCCACTTGACATTCACAACGAACGGCAACATGCATCGTCACATGCGAACACATAAGCAACATCAGCAACAGTCACAGCAGCAACAACAACAGTCGCAGTCGCAGCAGCAACAGTCGCAACAACACTCACAGCAACAACAGTCGCAGTCGCAGTCACAGCAGCAACGACAACGACAGCAACATGCATCGGCAACAACAATTGCCGCACAGGTGACAGGAGGCAGATCCGAAAGTTACGAAAGTGATGCAAGTTGCTCAACAGATGTGTCTAGTGCACAAAGTCACAGCAGCAGCAGCAATCACTCCAACAATAACAACAATAATAATAACAACAAACTGAGCAACAACAATAACAACAACAATGAGGAGGAGCAACCTGCAACAAAACGACGCCATAAAATTAATATTAACAATAATAATATTATGGAAAAGGATGAGGATGAAGAGCAGGAAGAGGAACAGGAAGATGACCTCGGCCAGGATGAGGATGCCTCGGATGTGGAGAGTGTGGAGGATGCCACACAAATGATAACCTCCACACCCGATGTGGCAACTCTGCTTGCCTCAGGTGGCACCACGCCCAGTCAATCACCAGCGCCCCCAATGTTGCTCAGTTGTCCCGCCTGTACGGCGGATGAATTTGAATCGTTGCCAGCCTTGTGCCAGCATCTGGATGCTCAGCATGCGGATATACCCGCCAAGTGTCGCGAATGCGAGGTAATCTTTGCCACTCACCGTCAATTGCAGACGCACAGTTGTCGTGGCATCACGGGATTGCAAATGTTGCCCTTGCTCGGCACAAGTTCGAGTCCCATACACAAGCAGGAAGTTGAGGAAGAGGACGACGAAGAGGAAGAACGCGAAGGGTTGGATGTGGATGAGGAAGATGATGAGGAGCGGGAGGAGCGAGAGCAGCAACAACTACAACAGCCAACAACAGCTCAACAAACGGAACGTGATGACTTTTTTCAGCAGCTCTACCTCAAAGGCAAAGCAAATGTTGCCGCTCCTTTGCCCTCACCAATTAAACATGAGATTTCCGAGCGCGGAGACTGTCGTCAGGATCTGGCGGACATACAGAGTATACTCAATATGACCAGCTCCAGTTGCACCTCGAGTTTTCTGCGTAACTTTGAGCAATCGGTAAATACCCCATGCTCCAGTCAATACAGTCTCGATGGACGTGATGGCGATGAGGAGGCTCAGGATGCATTCACCAGTGAATTTCGACGAATGAAATTACGTGGAGAATTCCCGTGTAAACTTTGCGTGGCTGTTTTCCCAAATCTACGTGCCCTCAAGGGACACAATAGGGTTCATCTAGCGGCTGTTGGTCCTGCTGGTCCTTTTCGCTGCAATATGTGTCCCTATGCCGTTTGTGATAAAGCAGCGCTTGTCCGTCACATGCGCACCCACAACGGCGATCGTCCCTATGAATGTGCCGTCTGCAATTATGCGTTCACCACCAAAGCAAATTGTGAACGACATTTGCGAAATCGTCATGGTAAAACAAGTCGAGAGGAGGTGAAACGTGCCATTGTCTATCATCCTGCCGAGGATGCCAGCTGTGAGGATTCGAAATCTGGACAAAGACTACAGGATTCGGATCTAGCCGAGTTAAGCTATCGTTCGATATCGCCACCGATTGCTAATGTGGAGCCTGCCTCGCAGCTAAAGCACATGTTGCTCGCAGAGCCGCCACAGACAACTGTTGTCCCAGCAACACCAGCAGCGGCAGCAACAACAGCTGTCAAGGCAGCTCCATTGAAGATTCAGGTTAAAAGCTTGGATCAATTGGTGGATAAACCGTTGGCGCCTGTTTTGGATGTATGCATGGATGTGTTAGATCTCAGCAAGAAGCCAACAGCAGCACAGGAATTACAAGAGCAACACCAGCAGCAACAGCAGCAGCAGCGTGAAAGAGAAAGGGAACATGAATTGCTGCTGTCACAGCAACAGCAGCAGGTGCAACAGCAGCAACAACTTTTTGGTGCAGGGGATGCTGCCACACAGTACATGCAACAGCTGTTCCGTAATCTCATGTTCCAACAATCGCCAGCATTTCCATTCTTTGGCTTTATGCCACCAACAGCTGCCGAGAAGCCCACACAAGGCACACCGCCAACACTTGTCGGTGGCGCTGGCGGCGGCGTTGCAACTGCAACATCCGGCGTTACGCCAGCAACAAGCGCTGCTTTGGGCCTCCCAATGCCTCTGCCCGGAGTGGGTGTGGGCGTGCCTGTGCCTGCTGGTGGACCAGTCAAAATGGTCATTAAAAATGGCGTTCTAATGCCAAAACAAAAGCAACGTCGCTATCGCACTGAACGACCCTTTGCCTGTGAACACTGCTCGGCAAGATTTACACTGCGCTCGAATATGGAGCGTCATGTGAAGCAACAACATCCACAATTCTATGCACAACGTCAGCGCAGTGGACATCATGTGATGCGTGGACGTGCTGCATCCTCAAATGCAGCAGCTGCCGCGGCAGCAGCAGCAGCAGCCGCCGCCGCAGCAGCAGCAATGTCAAATCTCAGCCAGCAACAACATGGTCATCATGCACATCATGCTCACATCTCGGATCAAGTCAAATATGCGATTCTAGCACAACAATTAAAGGCACGCAAGGATACGGACTTGTTGCAACAGGCATTGGCACATGGCTCCAGCAGTGTGGCTGGAAATCCTCTTCTCCATTTTGGCTACAAGCAACACAACAGCAATGGCAATAATCCCAGCAATGGACATCCTGTTGTCAATGATGATGATGAGCCCAAGTTGATAATCGATGAGGATGATGAGGAGGATGAGCTGGATGATGAGGAAGAAGAGCTAGATGAGATGGAGGAGGAACCAGAGCAACTGGAGGACGAACAGGAGCAACAGGAACGAGAACATGAGCAACAAGAGCCACCACGCACTTCAACACCCATTGAGGCGGCCAAAAAAGTGGCGGAAACTATTCTGGAGCAAGCCATTAAAGCGGGTAAATCCACAGAAGTGGAGTCCAAGAAGTTAGCCAACAAATCTCCGACACCGACACCAACTCCGACTGCCACCACAATGAAAACAATGATTGCCCAAGCGGAATCTGTGGCGAAATCCCTAAAAGAAGTCGCCAGCTCACCGTTCAAAGATGAATCTCAAGATCTTGTGCCAGTTTCGAAGCTCGTTGATAATGCCACCAGCAATCAAGTGTCCTTCAACAGTTACTTTCGTCCCAGCGATGTGGCCAATCACATGGAACAGTCCGATGAGGAGGGACTTGTTGCCTCCGGCAGTGCCAGTGAGAGCAATAACTCCGGCACCGAGGATGTGACCAGCAGCAGCAGCAATGAACCCAAAAAGAAATCCGCTTACAGTCTAGCTCCCAATCGTGTGAGTTGTCCGTATTGTCAACGTATGTTCCCCTGGAGCAGCAGCTTAAGGCGTCACATTTTAACGCATACGGGACAGAAACCCTTCAAATGCTCCCATTGTCCCTTGTTGTTTACCACCAAAAGCAATTGCGATCGTCATTTGTTGAGGAAGCATGGAAATGTGGAGAGTGCCATGTCCGTTTATGTGCCCACCGAGGATGTAAGTGAACCGATTCCGGTTCCCAAATCCGTCGAGGAAATCGAGCTGGAGGAGCAGCGACGTCGCAAGGCAGAACAACTGGAAAGGGAACGGGAAAGGGAGCGAGAAAGAGAGCGGGAGCGGGAACAGCAACGTGAGCGTGAACGTGAATTGGAGCTGGAACGGGAGCGTCGTTTGTTGGTCCAGGAACGTGAACGGGAGCAACAACAACAGCTCATACAGCAACTTGCAGCTGCAGCACAAATGGTTGCTGCTGCCGCCTGCACAGCAACCACATCCTCCTCATCCTCCCCTGCCGCAGCTGGCAGTCCACCAGCAGCGAATCACAGGGTAGCGATCTACCCTATAAATGTCATCTATGTGAATATTCATTTGGGGAACGTCTGCAATGCCTTGAGCATATTAAACAACAACATGCCCATGAGTTTGCGTTGCTTCTGGCAAAGGGAGCCATTGAAACGGAGGAGCAACAGTTGCCACCGCCACCAGCACCAGCAGCCGCAGCAGCAGTCGCAGCAACAGTTGCTGGCGTTGCATCCGATGAGGAAACTGGACTTGCCTCACGTGCCGTCAAATATCCCGATTACAGCAATCGTAAAGTCATCTGTGCCTTTTGTGTGCGTCGCTTTTGGTCCACAGAGGATTTGCGTCGTCATATGAGGACACATTCCGGAGAACGTCCATTTCAATGTGAGATCTGTTTGAGGAAATTCACATTGAAGCACAGCATGTTGAGGCACATGAAAAAGCACAGTGGACGCAGTCACAATGGCGATTTGGGTGGACAATCCGATTGTTCTGATGATGAGCAATCTGCCACGCCTCCAAGCACACCTACGCCCATGATAATGCCACAAGCGAACAACAACAACAACAACAATACTTGCCACAACAACAACAACAACAATAGTAAGCAAAGTTTACGTTTGCCAAAGTTGCATGAACTTTTGGACAAGGCAAATGAATGGCGTGTGAGTCGTTTAGGCGAACATAAAGAAAATATTGCCGAGACCGCAACACCATCGGCAGCAACAGCTGCCGCCGCGGTTGCAAGTGGCGATCTAATTGGAAATTTGCTTGGCATTAGCGATCAAGGTATACTCAATAAGTTGCTATCCTCAGCAGATGAGGCAGCCAAGTTACTAGGCGTTGACAAGTGAAAGAACTAGAGAGAGAGTGAAGAGAGAAGAAATAGAGAGAGTGAAAGAGAGACAGAGAGAGAGAGAGAGAGAGAGAAGAGTGTAAGCAAGGGATAGTGGATGTCCGCTAGTCAATAAATACCACAACGATGCCAGATTTTTAACAGTTTATAAACCCCAGCTCAGTAGTCCCTAAACAAAAAACAAAAAACAAAAACATAGTCAAGTTGTTCCCTCTTAAAAATAGCTTAAATATGTAAATCGGTCTGGCCGTAACTTAAGATACCCTTGCAGCTTTTTGTAACTCAAATTTCAGCAACTTAACACAACTAGTTACTAAGTTACATGAGTTACAAACTAGTTAAATTAACTGATATTTTGGACTAAAACCTAAGTGACAGCTATACTAAATTTCAAGCAATTAGCTCAACTAGTTGCTGAGTTACTTTGAGTTAGGAGCAGTTCTCTTAGATGAACTAAAATTTCAATTGATTAAATCTTAAATGTAAGCTGTACCAAGTTTCAAGAACCTAGCTCACTTGGTAGCTGAGTTCCTTCAGTTAGGAGCAGCTAGTTTAAAAGGCCCTGCAAGGGTATCAACAATTGAAATATTGAAAAACTTTGAACTGTATGCGAGAAACACACAATGTTGTAACATTTTCGCCCGTACATATACCAAAGCCTAAATAGTTTTTTATACACTTAAAGAAAAAACTGTTATAATACCTATTATTATATTTAATATTATTTTTTTTACATTTTTTTTTTTGCTAGCAGAATTAAGAGATTTTGTGTGCGGTACAACCGAAATTGAAACAGAAACGTAATTAAAGCGAAAACAGTCATGTTCCAAATTCCCTTTTCGCAATAATTTTTTCGAAAATTCTGAAATTATTGCCAAAATTGGAATTGCGCGCTTGGAAAATATAATCAATAAAAAAAAAACGGAAGGAAAATATGATAAATGTCAACAATTAATCAAAATGTGCATTAAAACGCAGTAAATTTTAAGTACAATTTTTTTCACATATTTTTTTTCCTAGCGTTAAGTTAAGAATAGCATAAGAAAAAGCAACAACGAAAGAAAAACAAAAGCATGACAAAAAAGACTTGAGTTAAAAAAAAAGGGGAAATGAGAGTAAAACTTGTACAAGAAAATTGCCTTCGTAGTGCTCTATGTTTTATATAATAATTATGTCCATATATATAGATCAATTTATATATATCTATATTTTATTATTTCATGTTCAACTGAAAAGAAATTGTACATTTTGAGGCCTTTGACCGCAACGTGGCTTATTAATACTAAAATCAAGAAAATGCATCAAAGCATTCCATATTAATTGTAGTCGATTTAGTCTAAGTGGCTTTTTTTTATATACATACATACATACTATATATACTATACTATATACATACATACATACCTTTATTATTATTATTATATATTACAATCATTTGGAAAAACTCACTGAGAAAGACGAAATTCATTGCTGTAGGCCTAAAAATATATTTAAAGAAATGAAAACACAAAATTAATTTTAAATATTTTATGCATAATACATACATATTATAATTATACACATACATACATATATACACACCTATACATATTTATATATATATATATATATTTATGTATATAGAAAGCAAAATCATATAAAGTAGTCGACATTTTACAGCAATAACCAAAGCATTTCACAATTAACGAGTTTTATTCAAAAGCGAAAGAAAAACAAAACAAAACAAAACAAAAAACATTATTGAACAAATTAAATTATGTACTTAGCGTTTATGTACTTAATAAATTAATTAATTATTTTACGACAATTTTGAATTATTAAAATGGAAAATAAAAATTAACAGTTGCGAACAAATATTCCATTTAACGCTTCTGAAATTTTGGGTTCGGGAAAAGGGAAAACTTTATTTTTCAGCCACTACTTTGAGATTGGAACAGTTTTAGATTTACAGTAAATCTTAAAAGATTTCTTTATACAAGTGACCCAATAATATTTTGATGCCGATCGATAAAGTTCCTCCTTACGAGTCTAGCGAGACTGTCCTCTCAAAATGCGATAAATTATGCGAATTTCATTGAATTGTTTAAAAATATCGTTTTGTTACTTAAAAAAAATTATATTTATTTTAATTTTTTTCATAAAACGCGGTTTTTACATTTTATGGTGCATACTTTTCGGCTGAGGGCATTTATGCCGATATTCACTCCATTTTTGGTGCATACTTTTAGGATGAGGGCATTAATGCCGATTTTCACTCTAAATTTAGACAAAACTAGAGCTGTCGCCATCTTTTGCCATCTTTGTTTGCTAGCGCCGCTTTTTTAGAACTACACTTTTACCGTTGCGGCCCGACATGGCGCCTAAATAAACAGCTGATCCCCCTCCCCATTTAATACGCGAATATTCTCCTCTTCCGTTTAGCATGAGGTTTGGTTAGGTTCTGTTCTTATCAATCATACCTATGTTGTTATGTTACTATTTTTAAACTGAGTTGATAATTATGCCCTTGAAAACTAAAAATTATATTTAGATATGTATTTTACATAGTTGCATATATGCTTCTTGGATAAACATGCATAAACCTACAGATGATTTTATTATTACACGTGCCAGCAATTTATACATACATACATACATACAAATTCATAAATAGATAAATATGTGTACGTATGTGTATTTTTGCCAGCAAACTGTACACACATACACATACATACATCCAATTGGAATCGAAAAGCAAACGTCGCAAAAACAAACATACACACACAAACGAGCCCCCAACGAACAGCGTAAAAACAACAACAGCTGCTGCTTCAAGTTCTTGGCTGCTCGACTACACATTTTTGTATGTATGTATGTACGACAAGACAGTATATTAACGAGACAGCGCACAGTGGGAGCTTTTGACCTTTTTGTACCACTTTTGAACTAATGCAAATATTTCGGCATATTTAAAATCACTTGAAGCAACAAAGTTCAATATTATTATAGGTACAAATTATGTGAAATTGAATAATTGTGCTGCCAAAGCTCATTACTATTTAAAGTTTATATGTCACGCGCTTAATTTAAATTAAATTATTATTGGTTTCTCAACTTTGAGCCAGAGATATTATTTATCACAAGACACAAGTTCTTTTAAACTAGTACGCATTTACAGGTATTTATAATAAACAATAAATCTAGTGATTTTCGAGTGATTCGCGAGTGCAATTATTTGTTATTTTTGACAATCTACACTTTTGTCAGACTCTTTTAGAGTTATGCCCCACTGTGGCAATCGCCGGTCTGTGCGCTGCCCGCGTCGTATATCAACAATCACACCACACGCGCTGGGGGCCCTAAGTTGGCACAGCTTCAGCATTTGCTTTCAGTTCTAGTGAAACCACCGGTTGGGCAGCAGCAGTGTTTCCAGCGAGCGTACATTATCCAAACTACCCTGACCTTACACTCACCTGTGGAAATATGTCCTTAGTGCGTTTAATTGGTGCCGAGGTGAGCAAAAAACAATTAAAATTAAACCACTCGCAATTTTCACTTCACATTCTTGCACTGATATCGATAACACTACTCTAATTAGATCAATAGTGTTGGAAAGCATTGTTCTGCAGAACTGCAGTTTATACATGTGTGTGTGTGTGTGCGTTTGCTAATCTACCTGCATGTAAATTGCAATTTGTAAATGCACATGCTGTCGTCGCATTTATGTGTGTTTGGATGTGTGTGCAGCAATTGCTCAATTAAGCGAATAATAACACGGAAAAAAAACAAAAAAATTGATATAAAACGAAGCACATGTTACGTAATTTTGGTCTGCAGCAAATCAGATAACACAACGATCACAACAGCAAAAATATAGGAGACTAGTGAAAGACACAGAAAACACACACACACACGCCCCTCTCTCTCCATCACACTCACGCATACATATACATTTACTGTAATGTGGTGTGATAAGTAGTATTTTTTTTATGAGCGTGAGAAGCATTTGTATATTAATTACAGGCCAAGCCATATAAATGTTTTTTAAAGGCGGCTGCTGTCAGTGATAAGCGTGGGCGTGGCACACAGCTGTGCCCCATGTATGTGTGTGTGTATTATCATGTTGCCAGGCAATTCTTACCTGTAAAGCACTTGATATGGACGATAAATGTACAGTCAAGCATGCCTATGTCGATCCATTGATCAATGGAATTTTACAGTTCAAACAGCTTATTTTTTAAACAAATTGTTCACTTGAAACAAACTGCTGTTTTAGTGTTGCCATTTTAGCTATTTTATAGATAAACTGCGGAGCAGCAACAGCTGGATTGTTTTTAATAGCTCTAAATATTTTTGTTAGCTTTTTCTAGCTACTTTTCTTTAAAATCAAATTGTCCTTTTTAGCACTTGATACACTGGCAATTCTTATGCTCATTTGCTTGCCTTTTTAAATCGACATATCGATAATAACTATCGATCATTTATCCTTTGCAGGCACGCCTGATTGCCAAACGTGGATATTCATCCGCTGCTCCCACCACCAAGCTCTTCATTGATGGCAAATTTGTGGAGTCGAAAACAAATGAATGGATCGATGTGCACGATCCAGCTACCAACAAGGTGGTTACCCGTGTGCCCAAGGCCACACAGGATGAGATGAAGACTGCATTGGAATCCAACAAAAAGGCCTTCAGATCCTGGAGCAATCAGTCTATCTTGACCCGTCAGCAGATCATGTTCAAGCTGCAAGCTCTGATCAAGGATAACATGGGTGAGCTGGCCAAGAACATAACCAAGGAGCAGGGTAAGACCTTGGCCGATGCTGAGGGTGATGTACTGCGTGGTCTGCAGGTTGTGGAGCATTGTTGCAGCATTCCCTCATTGCAAATGGGTGAAACTGTGGCAAATGTTGCCCGTGACATGGACACGTATTCGCTAGTGATGCCTCTGGGTGTTACCGCTGGCATTGCACCCTTTAATTTCCCCGCCATGATTCCCTTGTGGATGTTCCCCGTGGCCATTACCACCGGTAACACAATGCTGTTGAAGCCATCGGAACGTGTGCCTGGAGCAACCATGTTGCTGATGGAGCTGCTCAATGAGGCTGGTTGCCCACCCGGTGTGGTTAATGTCATCCACGGACAACACGATGCTGTTAACTTCATTTGCGATGCTCCTGAGATCAAGGCTGTTTCCTTTGTTGGCTCTGATACCGCTGGCAAGTATATCTATGAGCGTGCCGGCAAGAATGGCAAGCGCGTCCAGAGCAACATGGGTGCAAAGAATCACGGTATTGTGCTCAGTGATGCCAACAAGGAGAACACACTTAATCAACTGGCTGGTGCCGCCTTTGGAGCTGCTGGTCAACGTTGTATGGCCTTGTCCACTGCCGTGTTTGTCGGCGATGCACAGAAATGGATTCCCGATCTGGTTGATCGTGCACAGAAATTGAAGGTGAATGCTGGTCATGTCCCTGGAACTGATGTGGGTCCAGTTATCAGTGCTGCTTCTCGTCAACGTATCAATGATCTGATTGAATCGGGTGTTAAGGAGGGCGCCAAGCTTGTTCTCGATGGTCGCAAGATCAATGTGCCTGGTTTTGAGGATGGTTACTTTGTGGGTCCAACCATTTTGAGCGATGTCAAGCCCAACATGAAGTGCTACACTGAGGAAATCTTTGGCCCCGTCCTGGTGATCCTTAATGCTGATACCCTGGATGAAGCCATCTCGATTGTTAACGCCAATCCCTATGGCAATGGCACCGCTGTTTTCACCACCAACGGAGCCGCTGCTCGTAAATTTGTCAATGAAATCGATGCTGGACAGGTGGGCGTCAATGTTCCAATCCCAGTGCCTCTGCCCATGTTCTCGTTCACCGGCACCCGTGGCTCATTCCGTGGTGACCATCATTTCTATGGCAAGCAGGGTATCAAGTTCTACACACAGACCAAGACCGTCACTCAGCTGTGGCGTGAAACTGATGTCACCCACACCCAGGCAGCTGTTGCCATGCCCACCATGAAGTAAGCACATCCGTATTGTTGTACGACACATGTGTGTGAAGGGGAAGAAATTATTGCATTTATTTTCTGTGCCTGTTAACTAGAATTAAGCTAAACGTAACACTGTAAAGAAATTATAAGCAAAAACAACAAAAAATTAACAATAAAACTTGTTTAAAAAAAAAATGAAGCTTTCCTTTTATAACGGCTAAGGCTGAATATCGAATCTTATCGATACTTATCGATGTGACATAAATTACCCTAGTGTCAGGATCGTTTTTGTTAAGGACAGCGCTGCCACCTAGTTTTTTCGGTAAAATTTAAAATAATTTTACGTTGGATTTAAAAAAAAGGTTTTATATATTAAAATTTGATATTTTTTTCTATTGCTTTCAATAAGAACTTGTTTATTTTTTTCGTTGTCTATTTTTGTAATTGATATATAACAGTATTATTAACACACTTATTTACGACTGTTTTATTTTGTATGGGTTGTTCCTCATATTTGATATTTAACAGCAACAAATATATTCAGTTATTACATAACCGAATGCATTTAAAAAAAAATAACACAATGAAATTTTGCTGTTTTCTTGTATTTTTTTTTATCAAGATCTTGTCTATTTTGTACGTCTTCTGTCAAACCAACAGCATGTCGCATAAGTACATATATATAATCACATTATATAAATCTACTAAATCTCCGATCTGACCGATAGTCTTCTTCTATATAAAAATGATCAAAATGACTTTTATGTACATACAAAATATAAAATTTGTTCATGGGAAAACCTTTTGAAATACGAATTTTGAAAGAAACTAAAATTTACCATTGCCTTTTTTGCTAAATTGTTAGATAATTGCTACTTTGTTATAGCTTTAATTGTTAGTTAACTAAAACTTAAATTTTGTACACGACGAGTAGCTGAACACATTAAGCTGACCTAAAACCCTATAGAACGTATGGTTGTCAACTTTACGGGGGTGGTGGTGGTGTCGGTGGCGGCGGTGGTCCACTACTAAATGCCTGCATCGAAACCAGTTCTCTGAAGGCACCATCCGGATTAGCCATCAATTCGTCATAGTTGCCCTGCTCAATAATACGACCAGCATCGAGCACAGCAATCTTATCCGCACCATGGATAGTACTCAAACGATGGGCAATTGTCAATACTGTACGACCTTCGATAAGTTTATCCAATGCAGACTGTACCAATTGCTCCGACACTGAATCTAATGCACTTGTTGCCTCGTCCAGCACGAGAATGGTGGGATTCTAAAAGAAGACCAAGATAATATAGTATTAATCTCTATAGATAGCTTTAACAATAACGTAAGCAACATATTGTCCCTAAACATAATTAAAGCATTGATATTTTTAGAGTAGATTCAGGTTATTTTCTGCAGCTATAGCTTGATATATGTACATACATGAACTTACCTTAATTAGAGCACGGGCAATGGCCACACGTTGCTTTTGGCCACCGCTAAGTAACATGCCACGTTGGCCAACAATTGTTTCGAGGCCATCGGGTAAATTCTTTGTAAACTCAATGACATTTGAGTCTTGCACAGCCTGTTGAAGTTTCCCTTCAGGATCCGGTTCGCCCTCATTCATGCCATAGAGAATGTTTGAACGTATCGAGCCGGAAAAGAGTACGGGTTCCTGACTAACAGCTCCAATATTCATACGCAACCATTGTGGATTTATTGTACGCAAATCGACACCATCGAGATATACGGCACCCATTTGTGGATCATATAAACGCATCATAAGCAATGCTATTGTTGATTTACCCGAACCCGAGCGTCCAACAACAGCTGTCGTTTGATTTGGGAATAGCGTTAGACTGAAATCAGTTAACACTTTTGATTCATCACGCGATGGATAACTAAAGTCCACATGGCTAAAATGGATTTCTCCAACTGGTTTTGTTAACGGCACTATTCCACTATCAATGGGTATTGCACATTTGCGATCAAAGATTTCCCAAATGCGCTCCGATGCACCAATTCCCTTATTCAGTTGACTGTAAAAATTGGATAGACCATTCATGGAGACGGCAACATAGCCAGCATACATCATAAATGAAGTCATTGCTCCAATTGTCATCTCATCATTTAGCACAAGAGTTCCGCCATAATACAGCACGGATATTATAATAAAGTTGCCCGAAAAACCAGTCTAAAAAATATAAAAGAAGTAAGGAATTCAAAATGTAAGAAAGCTATAGTCAAGTATTCGATTACTCAATTTAAATATACATTAGTTTAATGGCTTTTTCAGTGGTTAAACTTTTGAAAACTTTAAACAGCTATAACTACTATAATATTTATCCGATATCGATGCAATTAAGTACGATTGGTTGGTAACAATCATAGAGCATGTTTACCATCAAAAATTGAGTTATATTTTAAAAGTTGAGGGTGAGGATTTGTCTTTTCCAATGTCCATCCCTAGGTCTTACAATGTATGTAGGTACTAAAAGGTTCATATTTAGTTTCAGGTACAGACAGAGGGCAGTGGGTAAAAATTTGAAATAGACTAGTTTGGCGTGGAGTTCAGAGAAGTCTGTGTGTTAAGTTTGGTTACTGTAGCTCCTACAGTCTCTGAGATCCAGGTGCGAATTAAGAATATATATACTTTACGGATACTTTTAGAGTAACAGGTACAATGTATACTCAAAGAGTTAATGTAGATAAAATATTGTGCTTACCAGGCCAAAGAATATGGATCTGGCTCGCGTCTCCTTGTAGCCAATTTCCAAAGCCTCATTTAGCTTGATATTAAAGTCATTGACCTCCTTCTGTTCACGACAAAATAGCTTTACAGTTCTCACATTGCCAAAACGCTCTTCGCCAAATTTCATAATCTCGGCATACTTGTCCAACTCGGCCCTGGTTATCTTTCGCACATAACGACCATAAACAATAGCCATGCCAGCGAGTGCGGGAACAACCAAGGCACTAACCAAAGCTAGTTTAGCTGATTCAAAGACCTGTAAAAAAAATATTTATACATATAAAGATTACCTATTTAATGAAAACTTGATGGAAAAACTGTATACAGACCATCATTCCGGAGCCGACAACAATCATTGCAATTGAACGGAGACCATCAGAGACATTCTGACTTAAAGAGACGCCAACAAAGTATGTATCATTGCTAAGACGATTGACCAACTCGCCGGTACCTTTGGTATCGAACCAACCAACTTCCTGCAGTAGCATGGACTTGTATAGATTCGCACGTAGTCTACGCACAATTCGCAATGCTGCAAATTAGACAGAATATTATTAATAATCAACAATATTTTAGAAATCTAGTGTTTTTGAAAGAGAGAACCTGACTGTAAGAAACTGAGTAGCTTCCGAGTTTATTATCTGAATGTGATGAAATTTTAAGGACAGATCCGGACTTGAAAGTTGCTCTTGTAATTCGTTGCAATGGTTTAACCGAAACTTGATTAGCAACATATTGTTTCATTTATAATAGCCTAGATCTATGTGTGCTATATAAACGGACATGACTGAATGAAAAGGAAATCTCCTTTCCAAAACTAACTGGTGATTAGATCTTAATACTATTATATTGCTTACACGCCGATCCGAATAGATAAACGCGGGCAAAGTTTGCGAAACCGCCGAGTGCAAATATCCAGAATAACATAATTGAATATTCACGTAATTTCATCATAGCTGCCTCATCCATAGATCTTTTGAATACCACATCGACGACTCTGCCAATAAAGAATGGTATTGTCATTGTGATTGACGAGGATACAACCAGGCAGATAAGACCCGCTACGATAGAATAGAATAGAATAAAAGAATGTGAGGATTGATTGATTGATTATTGGATAGGTTTTGAATTGCATACCTAGAAGTACCCATTTTTCAGTTTTTATTAAACCATATAGACGCTTGTACTCTGTCTTGCCCATTCTGAACTTCTTCGCTGGTGGTGTACTCACTCTACGCGCATGCTGTAGTAAAGCTCCGCTTTTTTTGGTGGTCAAACAGCGTCGAAGGCACTGTACGTGTGCCGCAAACCTTGATCCCACTGAGGCGGATTTGAATGTGGTAGAGCCTGTGGAATTTAGCAGTTGGCGTGCGGCAGCCGCAGCTGGCTGACGTATTCGGAATATTTGATGGTACGGTCGTCGTAGCAACAGCAACGGTTGCCGCAATAATTCGTTATGTATGCTTATTGAATTGATTGGGATTCTTGTGCCCATACAATGAATTTGAGATACCCGTAAAGTTGTACAAACGTGTTTCAGGCGTGTGCAGTTCAACAACATTATGACTGATGTTTAAAATGTTTACTACTTCATATATACAAAAAAATAACAATATGTGAATTTTGAACCACACGAAAATCACAGGTAATACAAAAACAGCTGATGGTGTGGAAATCTTTGTGTGAAGGTTACATCGCATGCAGCTATCGATGGGTTTCTTTTCAATTTCGATTAGCATTTGTTACGTCACAGTTTTGAAGTGTTTCTTCAATTGGTGGCAGAGTGCGTACATACTCTAACTTGCATATTTATTTCACAACAGTGAGAGAGGTATAAATAGTTGTATACTCTCCGAGACCTTACTGAAGTACATAAAATTAAAAAGGCAGCCGCTGTGGTGCAAGTCGTTACCTTGTTACTAGTTTCACCATTTTGTCAGCTGCTCTCTGTTTGGTTCTACACAGCACTGATAGCACTGATGATGTTAATCGATAACAGCGACCGGCCACAACACGTGCGCCTGCATAAATTGTAATCGAAATTTGTATTTGCAACATGGAAATAGGAGAAGGTAATTGAACAAAACAAAGTAATGTGTTTATTATAAATGAAATAATTGCAGAACTGATGTCATGGCTAAAGGACGAGGAAAAGGAGTATACGGCACGCCTGGAATTTGGGATCAAAGTGTGGCAATCTGTGGATTTTGTGTACATCAACAAATATGAAGTGATCTGCAAATGGTTGGCACAGTCACTTTCCCTTGCGAATACAAATAATGGTACATTGCCCATTGTACAGCTGCAGCAGTTATTCGGATTAAGGGCACAACCAGGCCTAGTTAGCGTGAAGACGAAGACAAAGCTGATTAAAACGCTGTTAAAGCGCATACAGAAACTTGGCAAAGATGAAACAACAATTGCCCATTCACAACTACTGCAGAGTTTGATTAACTTTGAGCTGGTGCAGGATGCACTGCGTGCTGACTATGATCTGATTATGATCAGCTATGGAACACTCTTTGAATGCTATGAAAGGCAGCTCTCAAGTCAAACGAGACATGCGGACTTTATACTCCCATTGTTGCAGCATTTACGTGATTATGTGCAACGTGCTCAGCATCATGAGCGTCTACTTAAAGCATATACTGAAGGAGCCTTGGAGCCACTCTGTAAGTTATTGCTGCAGTTGCGAGAATACAGTTTTTGTTGCTTCGAACAGATAGCGGCTTTGGAACAACAACTCACCATGGAACTGGACGTGGGACAGGAGAAAGAGCGTATCTCGGAGCAACCTTTGCATGTACGTCTGTTGCTGCTGGAGGCGACGCTGTTTAACTATCGCTTGGATCCTGATAGGCTGATGGAATTCTTTCGCTTTGCCTTTAATAGCAAACCAGAGGAAATTCCTCTAGAGCAACCATTGGCAGTTCCCACACATGCCTTGGAATCGCTGCGTAAACACAACATTAATTTGCAATTTCAATTGAAGGACGGAATGACGGCAACGCAATTTGTAGCAGGTAAACTGTTTCTACTTGTTCAACAATTTAAGGATGATCATCTGGCAGAGGTTCTCATGATGCTCTGTGCCGCCTTGCGTTTAAATCCTCTGCTTATCGAACCACATGTCTATCAGATAACCGTTTGGATGCTAACCAAACCTAAAAGCAATGATTTGGAACTCTGTTTATATTCCGATTACTTGGTGCAACTCTTGGACATGTTTCGTCGTCTAAGTCGTGCTGAGAGATTTGTAATGCAGCTGCTGAAATTTCTGCGGGAATGGCTGGGCCAGTATGAACTACAACTGCCCAGCAGCGATGGCAAGCGACGACGTTTATCCCAGGAAAAGGAGCAAGTGGTTTCTCCAGTGAAAAATATCTATATGGAGTTGCTTTTCAAGCCACATCAAAGTGTGAGCAGCGTCGCCACAGATCGTTTGGCTCAGTCCTGGCCAAGTCATACAGCTGGAGCGGCTTTTACACGCCTCATTAGTCACCTGATGGCCAAACCCTCAATTGTGATTTGGAAAATGCTGTTACACACCTTCTCGGAGCTGTTGGAAGAGAAAACTTCTGTCGTATTGCCGTCCAATTTAAGTTTTGCCATTGAATTGCAGGTGGCATTGTTGTCTCAATATTTACTTGGCACTCGCCTCACCGAGCAAGTGCAGCAACATCAAGCAGAGGTGGAACAAGGTCGTCATCATACCGCACAGGTCTTGCAACAATTTGGACGACATCTGTTGGCTCGTGAGCACAATCGGAGCACGATGAATGCCTTTCTGGAGTGCGTGGATCGGGCCACCAGCTTTGAACTCCTACTCACCTATTATTGGCCCGATGGCTTGGCCAAATCGGAACAGGAATTGCAATTGCCATACAAGTTTTTGCCCAGCGATGAATGGGAATTAATTCAGCAGCGTGTTCATAATTTTGGCAAGAGCACGTGTCGCCAGAGATTGCAGCGTCTAGAGTTGCAGCTGGTCCAAACCAATTGGTTACTCCTTCCCAATCAACGCAAGGAGCCGTGTCCAGATGCCTTGCTGGAGCTTGTGCCGCGTCAGCTTTTTTGTCATTTAAATCGCTCACAAAAACAACTGCGTTTGCAACAGCGTCGTCATCAGGAGGACCTGCTGGAGGATTCCGAGTGTGTGGAACTGCTGGCAATGCAGTTGCTTCAAGATTACGCCGAGAGTCTCAAGACGGAGAAAGTAAAGGGCACGCTGCTTGTGAAGCAACTTCAAACGGACTTGAATGAATCCACATTGTCGGCTGCTTTGAGACAACATTGTGGCAGCGCCAAGCAACCAACATTGCCTGTAGCATCCACAGAGCAGCTTATTGAGGCACTGCAGCAGCTGCCGCTTTCCCAGCTCATGAGTAGCATCAAGTTGCGTCTTTGGCTGCTTATCTTTACACTCTATCATGATGTGCGACGTGGTCAGCTCAAGGAGCAGGCAAATAAACTACTCGATCAGCTTATAGGTAAGTCACTGCATCCTAATCCCATAAAACTCTGATGTAGCATAGAAATCGGACTAGTTTTAATGAAATTATGCAACATTTTGCGTCTATCAACGATCTCTTCTTGCAGATTTGCTGCACTTTGGACAGCCGTTGCCCATTTGCAGTCACTTTCCACAGCTGCAGGAGCTGCTGCAGCTGGTGCCCATTGAGGGTATTGATGCCTCCAACACCTCCATTGCTTGGAGATTCTATGAGATGCTCTTTGCACGTTGCATTCGCCGTCTAATGGCTGGTAGTGAACTCTTCCTTGCCAGCTGTGCCGAACATTTCCGTGAGCAACTGCAACAGACACGTTCTTTGGAGTTGGTAGAGTCACGTCTCCTTCTGCTGGCCATTGAGACACTGTCGGGTGCAACTGGTGTACAGGCGAGACGCATGCAACGCCATCTTCAGCCACTGCTCGAGATCTATGGTCAGTTTGTGGCACACAAGTTTCGTTCGATCAAGAAACCTCCAGCGGATGCAGCGGAATTTGTGCAGCATACGATCAGTGGATTTGCTGTCTACTTGAGCAGCTGCATCAATCGTGCCTCCAAGCTGCAAAAGGAGCAGGAGCTGAAGGAAAATTCGGAGAAGGACCAGACACCTCCACCTAAACTGTCAGCAGAATCGCTCATCGATGAGAATCTGCGACGCATCTGTAAGATTTACATTGGGCACTCGGTAAGCAAATATACCCTGTAAACTTAGACAAGAGAGCTATCTATATGCAATGGCACGTTATGGTAACAGTTAAAATTATTCCTTTCCATTTTAGTTAAATTATCGCAATGTGAATGCAATCAAATTGTTGAATGTGGCCCTCACACATCGTGAACAACTGCATTTGGATCAGGACGAGATTGAGTTTCTGCTCGACAGCTATTGGCGTCAATTGAATGCAGATATTGAGTCTGATACATTGGATACATTGGATATACAAAGCATTGAACCGGCTATTAAGCTAATTATTGGCTACAAAACCAATGAGGATTTTCTATTGCTCCTTCGAAGACTTTCCACACAGCTGGAGGGAATGCCACGTCCAGAGACGGAGGCACAGCATACGAGTTTACAGAATGTACTCATCCTACTCCAATTGTTCTCCAAATGTTCGCTGAGCGTCATCAAGGGAGCGGTGAGTTTAATTTCACGATAAGTCATTGTTTATTTAAGCAAGAAATACAAACTTTCGGGTCGAATTCATATATTTCTTTCGTAGACTCTTTTCATTAGATCAAATCATGATCAAACTGATATTCCGCATTGAAATCTATCTGGTTTTTATTGAGTTATGCAAGTTTTACCCAAATGCAAAGCGTTACAAGTCTTTAAACTTGCATAACTTGGTCAAAACCTGATCGATTTTTATGCGGAAAGTCATTTTGATCATAATTTGATCTGTAATCTAATTCTACATTTAAAAATAGTTTTCAAAACAATTCTACTAAATTCTTAAATTGCTGCTTAGAGTAAAGATTCGCATAATAGACTTGAGTAGTAATTGAATTTCTTCTCATCTTTTTGCAGATGCTTAATGAGCACTTTGAACTCTTGAGTGGGAATATATCGATGCGTCTTCCAGGAGTTGAAGATGCCACATATCGCAACCATGTGCTGCATCTGTTGGAGGCACAACGTGCCCTCGTCAGCAATCGCACTGTGCCCATTTCCGGGGCGACACTTGATTCCATTCTGGGGAGCATGCTTAACATAAACATTAAGAGATTTATCATCTCTGGTGGTAAACTGGAGGATTTTCTTGTATTGCACGCTTGCATCTCAGAGAATCTAATGCTAATTTTGCGTCAACAATCCGCACTTATGACGGAGCGTGCCGCACATTTGACGGCACTCTGTCAGGATCTAATTGAGGCAATTGTTTGCTATCGCAGCGATCGTAAGCAGGCACAGAATCTAAATGATCGCGAATTGGATGGTTTGTCCGAGTTGGCTTTGAAATTGGTAACACTCTTGGCGGGAATTGCAGCGACTCCACAAGCATTGGCCGTGAAGCGTGTAGCGCCATTCCTGCTCATCTTTACCATCAAACAAATGGTCACCACCGAGCGACCCACAACGCTCTTTGAAAAGGTAAATCCTCGATCATTATTTTTTGAATTATTTGAATAATAATTTAAATTACATTCCTTTTCCCTTGCAGATCAAGGTTCATCTGGATCGCATCTGCCACGAGCTGATTTCCATTTGCGATCATCGCGCTGGACACTTTATTTTGCGTTCCAGCAACGAGGCTGGAGCGCGCATGTATCAGAACCTCGTCAAGGAGCATGACAAATATCACAAATTCAGAGGAAAAGTTTAAATTAATATTTCAATTTGATTTCTCTTTCATATTCAATGCTTACTTTATAAAACTATGTATATACATTTATTTGTTTAAGCGTTGTTTATTAAACTAAATGTTTAAAATCAATTGCCCAACCTTTTTTTATTATTTCATTTTGAATTAATATTTTTTAAGTTAGTTTTTGAATGCAAATGTAAATGAAATATGCTTTACATACTGTTTTAATTTGTAAAGTATTTTATTTCAAATTCATCGTCCAACGTTTGCATTCATTTTCAATACATATAATTAAATACACTCTATAAAGTTCGTTCTTAATAAATAATTTACATAAAAATATATGGGATTGCAAATTCTGCAATTTTCTCTCTCTTTTATTTTCATTTATTGTTCCAAAGAATAATTGAGAATTTTACAAATTACATCTCTAGTTATGTACTCAAATTGTGAAATCATTTTTTAAAGTTGTTTATTGTTTCTATTATATATAGATGGATAAATAAAAATTATTAAAAGGTGGCTTCAAACACACACAAAATAAAGTGAAAGAAAACAATTTATTGCAATTGATATCTTCATTTTATTCGATAGTTGGAAAAGTTTACAAATTGTTGCAACTTATTTAGCATTAATTTTTGAACAGCTGCATTTGGGTTTTACCATCATACGCATCAATTTATATGAGTAGCCTCTTCCCCGCCAACTATCCCAAGACATGCCCGCGGAAGACGGAGTTTGACCGTAATAGGATCCATTTAAGTAGAGGCCAAATAGATTGCTAATTCTTAAGTTAGATTGCCTATGCCACCAGCTCGTATAGAATTCATCACTGTCGTGTGATTCATCACTATCGTATGTTTTAAATCTTTCACCTTCATGATTTTTCAGAGAATCGCCCATGTCTCCCACATATGCGCCCAACTTGGCCAAAGCATATTTGTCAGTCTCGGTGCCAATCAAAAACTCATCATAGCGTGCATAGCTTTTCTTACTTTCAAAGTCCTCCAGGTAGATGTATAGTTCCTGTGGCTGTGAAACGGTTATTGCATGGAGCTTTTCCAATCCGATAAAGAAATCACCTTCCAGATCTCCAAAACCATTTTTATATTCTTGCCAGCTCCGATAGAAATTCAATTCGCTATTACTGCGCGATGCAATCACAGTCCAACCAGGACCGGCTAAATCCGAATTGCAAAGGACTTTAAAGGGCAACAGATCAGACACTTGTACTGCGTAAATGCCATTCGACTCTCTGTAAGTCGGACAGGAGTTATGGAATGGAGTCACGAAGTCAAAGTCAGTCGTATCCAAGACTTTTTTGACAATATCAAGTGCCGTTAAGTCCTTGCCAGGGGGCCTTAAATCGTTGTAACTGTTCTGTAAGTGCTCAACGAACAAATTATGAAGTTTATCCAACTCGTTGTGTAGTCTGCAATAAATTGGTAAATCCTAATTAAAATTATTTTGTTAAATATTCACAAAACTTAAATACAACCAACAGTACCCACTATCTAACCCCATTCTGCACTATATATAAATTTTTTTCATTATAAAGTACATAAATTTATATGTATTCTAAAGCTTACCTTATCATATTGTCATCTTTATTAGCAAATTCATTTGATATGTGTGAAGCCTTAAATAAATATATATTATTTTACATATTTTTGGGTTTAAACTTTAAAGTAAATGAACATTACCCGCACTACGCCCATGGATGGATCCCCTTCCAGTGGCGTGGCCTGTGAAAAATAACACAAGATGACCACAAAAATCCAGTAAGTCTGCATTGTAAGACGAGTAGCTATTGACTAACTCAAAGTATTTCATGCACAGTTTATAAGTAAACCCTTGATCATATTAGAAGTCATTTATATTTATAAAGTGCGCATTTGGGTTTAATGATATGGCATCTAATTAACTTTATACAATGTATGTACACTGTAAATAATATGTACACTTACCAAAAATTAAAAGATTCGGGGACGTCTCTTTTTATAAGAGAAGGTTCGGTTTTCTTGTATCAATATTTAATAAGCTTTCTCCTTTTGAATTTCTATAAAACGAATCTAATGCAAGTAAAATCAAAGCACAACTTTCAGTTCTTTTTTTATTAATTTTTTTTTACAAAGGTATATAATAATTTAAATTAAATGATGTTTGTTTACACCTTTAAATGAGCGTGTGTGTTGTTGTTACAAAATATATGTTTTTTTGATTGCATTCAGATCACAATTGTATGTTTGTTTTTTATAAATATTTTTGATATTAGCTTTGTTGAATTTTGCTATGATGTTTTAACTGACAATTTAAATGCATGTATGTATGTATGTGTCTAGGTTTCGTCTGCCAGTTTTGCAAGCGTGTGCGTTTTTTTTTTAAATGCCGGCATTTTATTTGGCTTGAGAGCAAAAAACGCACAAGGATCGATTTAGCTTCTTTGTTATAAAGCTTTTTTCTGTTGTTAATGTTTAACTTTATATCTATTATTATCAAAAGGTGTTTGTTTTGTACTTGTTTGGTTTTGCATCAGTCGCTGACATGTTTGATGATTCGTGTTGTACCAGTTTGCTTTTGTTTGTGCATGCCATGTGTGTGTGTGTGTGTATGTATGTATGTATGTGTGTTTGTGTGTGTGTATTTGTGTGTGTGTGTATGTATGTGTGTGTGTTTGTGTGTGTATTAACATGTATTTCGACTAATTTCAAAAAAGTCTGATCACATATTTTGCACTCAAGCAACATACATTTGGCAAAGTTCACACAACGGACGTTCAGCCTCCTCTGGACGATTACCACTGAAAGCCATAATAAATGTTATTAACTATTTGTCTTTTTGTTTAGATATAGGGATTACTTACAACAAGGTAACACACGTGCGACATATGAACCGATTACACTCGACGCACGAATAGCCACATTCCTCGCACAAATCAAAAGTGCAATTGACACAAGTGTCTCGTATTAATGTCGGCTTCTGACAGCACTTGGATGGACGACGTTGCAATCCTGGATTTGAGACATCTGGATTCAGGTCACGCAATATAATATTGCCATCGCCAATTAATTGATATTGTTCATACAAATTTAATGGTTGCGGTGCTGCTGGCTGGTTGGCAACGTTTTTGCATGTCTCAATATTGGCCGACCCTTGGAATAGCATCTTTGTGGTTTTCTCTGTAGTTTCATAAACGTTTAACTAAATAAAAATAAGGACTTATATTAAAAATCACAAGTCATGGTACGCACCGTGCACCGCCTTCATTTTGTCTGGGTCACGCAAATCGTTAATCTTATCATTGACCCAGACTTTTGTTTGAGTAACATTATTGTTGTTACTCTCATCGTCTTCGGAGCGCAGGCGTTTTAAGGACTTGACTTCCATTTTATATGGTTCAACTTACTTTTGCCAAAATATGTTAATTTTCCACTTATTTTCGCCGGCTTCTTCTATTCCCGTCACGTTGGCGCTGCCGCTGCTATTGGAACCGATAAAGAATTCGATATCAAACTTTTGATAGCTTTCAATGCCGTGCTGCCAGACTTGAAAATAGTCGCTTTGCAACATCGACCCACCTACCCGGTTAATTTGAATAATGTATTTGCCCAATGTTAATTGGATACTTTTTATACACGGTATAAATACTTAATAAATAGTGCATGCGAATACAAAAGAATTTTGTCTTAGTTATAAACTAATTTATTCGTCTGAAGTGCTCAAATTTTACAAATCGAAATGAAATCGAAATGGCTTGTTCTGCTTCTATTTATACATGCCCCGTAAATATTCTCCGCATGCTTACTTTGATTTAAGCATTAAGCATGATATTTCGGTGCGTTTAATTGACAGTTCAAACAATGATATAGCTAATAATTTTTTAGAGTACTTGATAGTTCAACAGACATTCGCAGTAATTATTAAACAAATAATAAATTACAAATCTATATTCATGTTCGTCAAATCAGTTCTCTGCATTTACCGATAGCTTGCTTAACATTTCCTGTAAATATTTATATTTGCTGTTAACTTGCTGTTCTGTAAAAGGCTTACAGGTCTTATCGATATATCGATTATCAATGCAGCTACCTCCAGTTAACAGCACTCTACTCCCGTTAACAGACATTGTCATCGCTTTCGATTACTTAGCAGAGTGTGTTAACTCGCTCAAAAAAATAAGTTATCGTAAATCGACTGTGCCGTGGGAGTGAACATATATTTTTTGTGTGTGTGATATTTAATTTCCAGAGCAATAAAGTTGAAGCAGGCGCCTCTTAAATTTCATATACAATACAGGCATAGTTAGTGGCAACAGGTACACGCAACGGTAACCGCAGTTGATCACCCATCGTGACATTTGACAAGCAACAGCTGACGAAACAACAACAAAAGCATCAGCAGTGAAGTGAAATAGAGAGTGAAATAAAAGAGGAAGTTACAGTGTACAGCGAGCATTCCCAGGCTACAGTTGAGAATTAAATATGTCCGTTGACGAAAATACACCCATAATGCGTAGCTGCATTAAGTTGCCATTGGCAACCGACGAGCTCCTCGAGGTCACAGCCAAGGCCAAGGATTATGCCATAATGCACGGAGCCGCAATGCGCTCCAAGACAAACTTCAGTCCGGATTCACTAAATGTAAGTGAAAACAGAATTATGCTAGGTTCACACACTGTCACGTTCCCACAGTTCTGCATGTAGGACTTTGAAAAACCGATAGATCCAGTAGGATCTCTCAGGCTTTATCGGATTCAGGGCCTTAGCTTTTGCACAAAAATCATAGAGAAAAATAACTTAATAAATAGTTTTCTTAATTAATTTAATATGAAAATATAAATAAATAGTAAATTTAAATAAATTTAAATTTAAAAGTAAGACTTTCGTATTTGGACTTTGCGTTAAAACAAAATTAAATCAAAATTAATATTTAAAATATTTTTATACATTCTTTTAAGTCGTGGTCAAACTTTTCTAGAGTTACAAGAAAATGTATTTATATAAAATACAAATTTAATAACACAGGTCACAGTTTTGGGACAAATGTGGCATCTGTGTCACTGAAATTGTGACGTTCTGTGACGCAGTGTAAACCTAATTTAACAAAAGCTTTTCTCATCTTTTTGCAGTTTGCGCCCTTTGTGCTGGTGCCTTCATCCTTTCCACGGAAGGAATTTGAAAAGGCAACTTCATTGCAACCGATTATAAATCGCTTAATGCACAATGTGGCTCATGATGAGGAGTTTATTACAACAACGCTGGCGGAAACAATTAAAGTGGATGAATTTACGGCCAATTTATTTAATATTTATCGCAAAGTGTTGGCCCATGGTTTTACACAGGTAAGAATATCATTTCTTCCATTGTCCCACATACACGTACACGTACACGTACACACACACACACACAAGCACACACACATCCACGTCCATACCCACTATAAAACACACCCAATCATTTAATCATTGCTCATTGTTCAGTGTCACTCCATAATATCCAGATTGTCATTTTACAAACTACATTCCATATCCTAAAAAGAAACCCAATCGATTCAGGGCTTCTTTAGGCTGCTCTAGGTGCAGGTTTATAATTGGTGGACAGCTTATAGTAGTAGTTTCTCTTGCTTTATATCCCTCTTATTCTCACACACTCTCATTCTCGCTCTCGCTCTCTCCTCCCGCTTTTACCACAACCCCGAGTTCTTCTCGTAACTCTCGACTCAATTGGGTTGGTCGTACCTAAAGTACTTATTCGGCATTATCGGTGACTATCTTATCGCCTTCCTCAAGCTAATCTCAATTTTGCGCACAATTTGATTTATATGTGCTCATCCTGGTCTGGTCTTGGATACAGAACTGCTGCTCCCGCTGCTGCTGTTGCCACCGCTCTAGCAAAATATTGGTAAACAAGGCTGCAAACCGCTCCTGAACCGAACCGAGGTTAAGAACCGATTGGGTTCGGATTAATTAAGTTACACGAACAGCATCAAGAACGAATTCCAATCGAACAGAAAGTTTCGTTTCGGAAAATACAAAATTAGAATTTAGCTACAACTTGATCTTAAAATATTACAAAATTCTTCTAAAAATTATAATTTGAAGGAGATTTTTTAAAAAGTTGCATTTGTTGATTCAAATTTTACATAAATTTATTTAACTTTAACTTGATCTTCAAGAATTAAAAATTCTTTTTAAAATCGTAGTCTTAAAGTAGAGTCTTTTAAAAGTAAAAATTAGTTTATAAAATAATTTTGATAGATTGAAAATTATGATAAAGTGTTAAGCTAGGAAAATATAATAATTTGTTGTATTAAATTTCTGAAATTCTCGAAAACGATTCGCAAACCGAATCGAAATCTTCTTCTATGGTTCGAAAGCTTGTAGCCTTGTTTGCCACATTTTGTATAGTTATTATTTTACATTTTCTTTTTATTTTAATAATAAATTAAATTTTTTACTCTTTTTATGGTGTCTCAATCCTAATGTTTGCGTTGTCATTATCGTTGTTGTTATTACTCTTGTTGTTGTTCTTGCTCTTGGATGGATTATAATGATGTTTCTTAGCTTAATGTTAATTTAATTTTTTTTATCTCTATAAAGCCAAGAAATTTAAAAACTCACTCATTTGATATGACTTTCTCTAC
Source organism: Drosophila neotestacea (assembly GCA_035044365.1). Lineage (NCBI taxonomy): Eukaryota > Metazoa > Arthropoda > Insecta > Diptera > Drosophilidae > Drosophila > Drosophila neotestacea. The sequence goes on from JAWNMD010000708.1 coordinate 58,041, forward strand.
TTTACTCGTTTCAAACAAACAAAATCCGAAAACTAATCCGAAACCGTAATCCGAACCAACCCAACTCGAAAACAAAACCACTCCAATAACTGAACCAAACACACACATACACACTCACACACAATATATATTCATTATTTTGTGTTTGCCTTACGTATTATCGTAATCCGTAATCGTATCCGAATCATACATTGAATCCACACGAACAACATTTGAAAACCAAAAGCGCATTTCATTGGGCATGCTGCGCAGCGATCTGATGTTGGAATCTGGTTGTCCGGAACTTTCGCCACTATTACATCGTTTGGAGGATCAACCAGCTGCCACTGGCGGAAACGATATGGACATGGAGGCGGCAGCGGCGGAGGCAAAGGCGAAGGCGGATAAAATGGGCTTAAAGCGAACCGTTAGCATTGCATCGGCCTATTGCTGCTGGAAACAAGTCGAGATCAATACGATAGCATCGGGTTTTGGCCATTTGGGACCAGCAAGTAAAACCATACAAAGGTGCTGTCTCTATATCTCACTCTCTCTCTCTCTTTCTCTCTCTATTTCTCTGTCTATCTCTTTATAACTTTATCTCGCCCTTAACATACATTTGCCTGTACACGCCGAAAAAGCCTAACCAAAGCCATATACACACACACACACACAAACACAGACTAAAGTAACCAAAAGTTCAGCTATGGAAATTACCAGAAGTAGTCCAAAAATAAATCAGTTGTCAAAATTTCCGAATTAAATGATCTTGAAAGTTTACTACATTTATTTATAATTCAAATGATTAAGGGATTATAAAGATGATGGGGATTTTTTGATATTAAACTGCATTTTTGTATGACAAATTATTGAGTTTTATAATTAGCATTATGATTGGGCTGTATAGGGTTAATGAATAACCACCAACTAGAATTATCGATTCAAAAACTCAACGAAACAATTACTCATCACTAACATGACTTGCTGCATGGTGAAATTATAGACTTTTTAACAAGGTGGTGAATTCAATATGGGACCTTGTCAATAATTTCACCATGATTAGCTTTTCTACTTCCTCTCTCTCTCTCTCTATTTCTCTTCCCTTTCTCTCTCTCTCTCTTTCTCTTAATTTTCTTCAGTATGCGTATGTGTGTGTGTCATTTAATTATGCTAGTAATTTCTATAATTTATTGATTCAAGTTAAATGTTCGTTTTTGTTATTGAAAAGTTGTTGTTTTTTTTTTTGTTAAGTAGTTTTTAATTGCTTGAAACGCCGCCTACCCCGCCTGCCGCCCGCCTGTCCGACCACCCGCCCGCCTGCCTGCTTGCTTCTTCTTCTTCTCTTATCCTTTGCCTAACATGCGATTTACTATATATGATAAACAGTTTGTCAAGTAATTGTTTTCACAAAATGAAGAAAGAACACACAAAAAGACTAGCTTAGCTTATGTCTATTTTTCATATTTGCGACTTAGAATTCTCAAATGGTTCTAACAGTTAAAGCATGAGATTCCGCTTAGATCGGAAATGTTACTGATTATAGAGACTGGCATCTTTGGAATCATAATACCAACCCTTGCTCCTAGACTTTTGACTAGAGTTTTTATGTGTGCTTTTTTTAATACCCTTTCTTTTTAAAAAAAGGTCTTTCTTTTTCCTAACTTGTTTGATGAACCAAAGGCAAGTTGATGTATTGAAATAAAAAAACAAAATAAAGCAAATATATTTAGGCCCGTTTTTCAATGTCTATATAAGGTCTTAAGTATATAACTAGTTTAATGATTAGCTGACGTAAAATGTATAGAAACTTAAAATTCAAAGTTATCTATCATATAATAGAAGAATCTCTCATTTTGTCAAAACAATTACTTGAAAAACTATATTTTTTTTTATCTAATATGTACATATTTCAATTTAAAGCAATCAATTTAATGTTTGTGCAGTGATCGTTAAAAGATCTTTTATTGTATTTTCTTTCTCTTTCTATGCCATTTGTTACACATTCGCATAGCGTATGTACTCTTTTCTCTGCCCCTCCCCCCCCCCCCCTTCTCCCTGCTGCCTTTAAACTTTTCAATCTATCTACATATCTATTTTAACATATGGTGTTTAGTTTCCGTGTTTTGTTACAGCGAATATAATAGCAGAAATAACAAGACAAATGTTTACAAAATATGTTGAAATACGTATAGTATACGTAAATACAAATGAAAACAAAAAATGAGCTCTGTCATTCAACAAATGAGTCTTATCGCAAGCTGGCCGCAAAACTTGGCAGAAAGTAAAATGAGATATTCACCAACACACACACACACACTCACACACACACACTCAAGTTCATGAGTTTTTTAAATCGTCATACGATAAGGTGTTGTAAAAAGCTCCAATTTCTGTTTGTATTACAAATTGTTTAGAGTAACGCTAAAAAGAAATTCATTTGATATTAATTGGAGTTTATGCAATATCCACACAACAGCAAGATTCGAGGAGGTTAATGTGAGTGTCTATAAACGTAATCAATCCGAAACAAGCATCGGTTTTGGTACCGGTTCCGGTACGTACCGAAACGCGTATTTCGGTAAAAGGTTCTATTTCGGTTTTATCCTTTCCGTTCCGGTATCAGTCTATACAGATCCATACCGTTACAGCAAAGTAATTTTTAAAAATTGTACAGTGTTAAAGAATCGAATATCAAAAATTTTAGCATGATACATACATTTCAATTCTCGTCTCCCAAAAACGAATTTGTCTCGGTTCCGGTTTCCATACTCAATATGAAATGGTTAACGGTTTCAGTACCGTTTTCATTTTTATGCCTTGAAAGTAAACTATGTACATCTAAAAGAAATACTTCAATATCAGTTTCGATAAATATATCTGCTTGGTATTTTTAACCAATCCGTAATATCCTTTTTCAATGGAGAGGTATCTCATCGATTAATACTTAAATATCAATTTGAATAATTGGAATTATGTGGGATTTTTCAATCGATCGATAGTACATATCTTCTGATTCATAATATATTGGCCAACACAAAGAAAATACTTAGGGCCGCTTTCTTATTTTGCCAGAAGCTTTATAGCTCTTAACGTCAAGTTTATCTAGACTATAAAGTATATATTAAATGTTATTGTGTGATATTTCTAATAGATCAAAATATCCTTTGTTGCCAGACGATTTCGAATCATTAAACACTAAAATGTTTATTTGGGTTCAAAGTTTATTTAAGCTAAAAGTACTCTTATTTATGTGTGTCTGTGTGTATGATTTAGATTTTTATTATTCTAGTTGTGCTTATGAAAAACAGTATTTTTCCAACAATTTTTCCAAAGTATACTGCATCAAGAATCTCTACGCTATTTTTATACTAATTAAGCTACTCCATTGTCGGTAATCCTATCAAATACAATACTGATGGAGCATATAGCATCAGGTTTTTTAGCTTTTAGCAGGAGGACTGAGTGAGTTTCATACATTATGCCCAGCCATTCATACATTAATCCATCCAATCAGATCGATATCGAAATCAGTCAAATTAATTGAATTACTAGTTATGTAGAAACCAAATAAATTGTAGATTTAAAATCACAAATGCTTTCGCTCTCATTCTCTCTCACTTTGACGCTTTTACGACAAGCGTATCCACTCTGTCTATCTCGCTCACTCGCTCGCTCCTTGATTATACAATGTTGGTATTTTTTTCAGTACTTTTTATATATACATATACCATTTAGTACTTATTTAATTACAATTAGTATTTCTTTTTTTGTTGGTTTTGTTTTCGATCATTCTTGTTAAATATACTACAACTACAAATTCAATACGAAATATACAATAAATTAAGAATTTAGTTTAGGCTAAGGGCTGTGTATATATGTTGTATACCCATAAATATATATAATGTAAATTGATCATAATTGCAGGCTTATAGCGTCGGTCTATTACGTTCTGACTATTTGGCTCACGTGTACGAGGGCTGTGCAATAAAGCAGGTTGAATGCAACACGATTGCCTCCAGTTTCGGAGGCATTGCTACACACTTGGTGCCTCTGCAGAAGTATTAATCGCTCTTCTCTCTCTCTCTCTCTCTCTATCTCTCTATATCTATTACTTTCTCTTCATCACTTTCTTAACTGTTTATAATGCACTACTTTTAGTATATAAATATATATACACACATACACACACTGCACTCCATTTAGCAGCACGCACAATTAAAAAAAATATATTAAAAAAATACTGAAAAAATACTCACCCTAGGCCCCACACACACACACACACACACCATTAGATCATGAATTTGATGTTGTACAGTGTATGGGAGCCATAACTTTGCACCGTTAGACACATTTGCTCCCCACCCACACCTCTCTCTCTCTCTCTCTCACTGTCTGTCTGTCTGTCTCTCTCATTGGCATGTATTTTTTTTCTCCATATTACTGTTCTCTCTTTCTTGCTATCTCTGTCTCTTTTTAACTCACACACAAAACGCATACACTATTGTCACTCTCACACTTTGTTGGCTTCAAAAATACGGTTATTGGCTTTGACTTGAGCTTTGTGGATGCTACTGAAATCCCCTCTTATTACCCCCTTTTATCCAAAATCTCTGATTCCCCCGAAAATCCTCCGCTCTAATTTGCCTGCCTAACCAAGTTAATTTTGTAATTGTATATAACCTCTCTTCCCCCCTTACCTACCACCCCTCCACGTGTTTTTGTTATTGTTGTTGGACCGTTCTGTTCTGTTCTTTGTCTCTACGAATTTACTAATCTTCTCTTTTCTCTTTTGCCGCGTCTACTTCTTCACCAAAAAAAAAACAAACAAAAAACTAAATAAAATAGCTTTGTGCTGAGAGAATTGGGACATGCCGATAAGCTAAAGCATGTGAGTATTATAATAATATAGCCATCATCCAATTCTTTATAACTTTGCAGAGAGTATAAACTTTATGTTTTTTAGGGTATTATAATTTAGTTACGTTTTAAATAAGTGGTAACAGACCCCATAGACTATATAAATAAAGTCAAATTATACCATATTATATATGGTAAAAAATCAACATTTGGAATGAAAAACTTAATCGTTTCTTTAGATATCTCAACAAACCTCTACTAACGGTTTATTTTAAAATATTTTAAATTGTGTATATCATAATATTTGATACATTCTTAATATATTATATAGCTACCATAGGAACAATCGGTTGAAAATCGATTTTTTCCGAATCCTCTTTTTATTTGTTAAAGATATTTGAATTATTTTAAAAGCTTTTTCTCAGGATAAAGTTTTTCTTCCTTTTTAAAACTCTGTTAGACTCTGCAAGTGTATCAAATCTTCGGCGTGCCGCAGATAAATTGTTTTCAACTATTTTTATTGTATTCCCCAAATTTGTAGATGCCCAAAAATGATGCTCTCGCAGGATTGTGTGATGGCATGGTCAAGGCCTGGGATATTTATGGCAAACCGGAATCGGTCATCTTGTTTATCATTGAGGATGTCTCCTATAACATTTGCGATCAGCGTTTCCATGAGTTCTACATTCGGGAAACCTATCCACATATCAAGGTTCTACGTCGCACTCTTACCGAAGTTCATCGCGAGGGAAAACTTGGCCAACGAAAGGAACTATTGTTGTACGTATTGAGATCGAGATTGCAGTTCATTATAATAACGAATGTGGATTTCTTTTAAGGGGCACAACTGAGGTGGCTGTAATCTATTTCCGTGCTGGCTATGAGCCTGGTCATTATCCCTCCCAGGGAGAGTGGGATGCACGTTATTTAATGGAAACCTCATTGGCAATCAAATGTCCCTCAATTCATTATCATTTGGCGGGCACCAAGAAGGTACAACAGGCACTGGCACAGCCGGCGACTTTGGAACGTTTCATCAACGATCCGGAGGAGATAAAGGCTGTGGGCAAAATCTTTACCGGCTTGTATTCTTTGGATGACAACGAGGTGGGCAATGCCAACTATGAGATGGCATTACGTACGCCCGAGAAATTTGTGCTGAAGCCGCAACGTGAAGGAGGCGGCAACAACGTGTATGGCGTGGAAATTCCCGATGCACTAAAGGTGAGTACACGGTATCCTTTACGAATATCAAATACAAAACAAACATGAAGAAATAATAAACTGGGATTAAGGCATTCTTTACAGAGCTGTTAGTAATTATATTTTATGTTTCTTTCAGCGCATGACACGATTGGAACGTTCCGCTTGGATCCTCATGGACCTGATACATCCACCATTGTCACAAGGTTATATGGTGCGTCCTGGCGGCGATATGCCACCTCAGATTGTAGACATGGTCTCAGAGCTGGGCATCTTTGGTGTGATCATTGGCGATGCGGAAAATATTGTCCACAATTATCAAGCCGGACACATGCTACGAACAAAACTGTCTACTGCCAACGAGGGAGGAGTTGCCGCCGGCCTGGGAGCTCTCGACAGTCCATATTTGATTGATAGCCAAGATGAGGATGGTTACTATTAAATGTATATATATTTGTTATGAACATATATATATATTTATGTGTATAACTTATAGAATGACGCATTCCCTTGCCTTCAACTACTTAACAATTGTATAAAATATAAAGCAATTATTTTTGTAATGCGTGTAATAATGTAATTGTAATTGATGCAATAAATTTAAATGTAAATACGATAATTCTAGTCGCCACATTATTTAATTATTTAAAGCAGTGAAAAACAAATCAAATTGAAGCCGAGGTCATACATTTTATTAAAAAGTGTCATTGAATTTCGGCTTATTTATGAATCTATATTTATTTCACAGATTTTGGGGAGTATTTAAATACAAATTGGTAATTCATAGGCCCGCTTTTCTATAGTTCAGTTAAATTTGGAATAAATTAATTTCTCTACATTCTACGTTAACTGAGACCTCAACATTGAGCATGGGCTTTAAAGCTTTGTAAATATCGTTGTAACTAACATTAGCATGTAATTATAAACTGTTTGGAATGCTTGGCCAATTAAGCTTTAAAACAGCGAACAGCACCATGGGAGAAACCACAGATCCTACAGATTCTTTAAATCGTTGGGCTTCTTATTACCAAACCATTTTGCGGAAAGTGGCGTCCATAAAACGATCAACGAGACTATCAATAGGATGCACAATCAGCGGTATGCTAGCCAGTCCAATGACCGTGGGCAGTGTCTTTAGCAAAATGGTTGGTGATCTGCGTAACAACATTTTGCTCCCCGCTGTGATGCTGTGGATTAAAAACGAATAATAGATTTCTAAATGTCTGTAAGAGCATCATAAAAATTTCCCATACCGATTGATGACCAAGCCAGGAATAATGACCGATGCCAACATTTGCCAACTGAACACATCGGCGGCTGCTATGGCCACCTCACGATTGGATGAGCCGGACCGACTTTCACGCAAGGATTTGTCAAAAGTGTCTGTGCATACATATCCGATGGCCATGCCATAGGATGCGGCTACAATTGCCTTGGGCACCAGCGGTCGGAAGGCCTCACCAACCTCATTGCTATAGCCTGATAAAAAAGTATATTTTTTTAAGTAATAAGAAGAGACGGATGCGGGCACAGCATTTCCTACCCATATAACGTATGAAGGTATCTCGATAAATGTCCACATCTATGGGCTTCAGTGGCCTTCGACCAGAAGTAGCCGTCTGTAGCTGTGTAACAAAAGAGGTGGCCTCCACTTTAGGTTGTGTTTCATCCATTACAAGTTAATTAATTTACTTAGTTGCGTAATAACAATTGTTTATTTCAATTAAAGTCATTTAAATGAAGCAGCCTTTGTATTATGTCGTTGTGTTGGCAGTCTGGCAACGCCGCATCACTTTGACATCGTCAACCGCGATACACGTATATCGAGAAAACCTATCAGTCAGCCACCACAACTTATCGTAAAAACGTCAAGCGTATCATAGTTAATTTTTTTTTTAGTGAGCGTGCGTGCGAGTGCTTTCGTTTTAAAAACAAAAGATCCTTGAGATTATTACAATTAATTGCAGTAAGTTGTGGTTTTACATATTTTAGCATGTGTTTTGCACATGGAGAACGCTAAAAAGCGGACACAATTGTTGCGCGGCAAAAGGCCAGCCACAAGCCACACAGAAACATACAAATGCACACAGGCACACAAACATTTATGCACACACACACAAACGCACACACAGGCAGACACATGAAAACATGCAGATGATGCAAAAAAACACAAACAACTTGTAAAAACTTAATGCCGCTTATTATTAATTCAACACTTTATTTATTATTTGTACATTTAAGCATCATCAATTCATTTTTTGTTGATTTATTTATTTTATTGACAGCTTGGTAAACGCGTCAACGCTGGAGAACTCTTAAAAAAAAAGTAAACGTTTTGCAAAGTTTCGCACACTTCCCCTCCGCCGCTCCCCCTCTCTCTCCTGACGGTCCAACGGGTGCAACGGTGCAACGGTTGTTGTTGTATTGTTGTTGCTGCTGTTGTAGTAGTAGCTGTTGTTATTGTTGTTGTTACAACTACAATTAACCATGTCAGACTACAGCGACTTGGATCGTCAGATTGAGCAGCTGAAACGCTGTGAAATCATCAAAGAGAATGAAGTGAAAGCTTTGTGCGCCAAAGCGCGGGAAATTCTTGTTGAGGAGGGGAACGTACAGCGTGTGGACTCCCCGGTAACGGTTTGTGGTGACATCCATGGTCAGTTTTATGACTTGAAGGAACTGTTTAAAGTTGGCGGTGATGTACCCGAAAAGAATTATCTATTTATGGGTGATTTTGTGGATCGTGGTTATTACAGCGTTGAGACATTCCTGCTACTGTTGGCACTGAAAGTTCGTTATCCGGATCGGATCACATTGATCCGTGGCAATCATGAATCTCGCCAAATTACACAGGTTTATGGCTTCTATGATGAGTGCCTGCGCAAATATGGTTCCACAGCCGTTTGGCGTTATTGTACCGAAATCTTTGATTACCTCAGCTTATCGGCAATCATTGATGGCAAAATATTCTGTGTACATGGCGGTCTATCCCCCTCAATACAGTATTTGGATCAAATCCGTAGCATTGATCGCAAACAGGAAGTACCCCACGATGGTCCCATGTGTGATCTATTATGGAGTGATCCCGAGGATCAAACTGGCTGGGGTGTATCACCTCGGGGAGCTGGATATCTATTTGGCTCCGACGTTGTATCACAATTCAATCGAACCAACGACATCGATATGATCTGTCGCGCCCATCAACTGGTCATGGAAGGCTTCAAATGGCATTTCAATGAGACTGTTCTCACTGTTTGGTCAGCGCCCAACTATTGCTATCGGTAAGTGTAACTCCAATTGAGTTATGTACCATTCTAAAAGCGGTAAATTAAAGTAAAATGCATCTAAAAGGCCTAAGGAGACATCTCCGACCCTGTAAAGTATGTATTCTTGATCAGTATCAAGAGCTGAATTAAAGCACTGTCGACTATAAGAGCTACAGCAACCAAAATTGGTAGACAAACTTTTATGACTTCCTAATGTAATAGAAAACCTTCTATCAACTAAAAGCAGACCACAAAAGAAGTATTTAAATAACAAAAATTTGGATGCTATTATTAATCATCCTACTTAACATCAAATTGGGATACATATGGTAGTTATGGCTGTTGTAGGAGTTCTCTAAATTTCCTAGATATAATGAATGTTCCTACTTGTTTTCTAATAACTTTTCTATTTCATCTGCTTAGCTGCGGCAATGTGGCAGCTATTTTGGAACTGAACGAGTACCTGCATCGTGACTTTGTCATCTTTGAGGCCGCACCACAGGAGAGTCGTGGAATACCATCGAAAAAGCCGCAGGCTGATTATTTTCTTTAAAAATCAACAATACAAGCAAATTGCAATGCAAACGAGACAAACACACAGCTGCTCCAAATGGATTTGATTGTATAATTGGACGACACTCGGAGCTGCAAACATTGATAACTGCCTGCCTGCCTCAAGCAAAAGAAATTAATCAATTATATACAAATTAAAACAAAACTTATATATATATATATATTAACATATGGCCACAGTGACACAATCTCCCGCACATCTCCTTTTCATTTCCCATTTCCAATTCACAACATTAAAAAATAATAATAATAACATATAAACAGCTAAAGTTTATTCTCCAACCTGGCTGCCGGTTATGAAAGCCTATCTTTAAGTCGTCTGTCTACATTTAAGTCTAGTTATTTCTGTTTTTTTGTACTTTCATTAGTTTTTCTTATATTTTTTTTAAATTGTAGCTCGCTTTATTTTCTAAATTGAATTCATTTTTTGTAATGTCTCTGTGGTCGTCCTCTTTATGTAGCTGGCAACACATTATGAACTAGCCGGATTACCTATTAGATCTACAAGTCGATGCTCCAACCGTTAAGATGATGACGGAGAGATTGCGACCATTAGTTTTTAAGCGCAAAACAAAACAAAAAATATGAAACAAAACAAACACATAGTCTTTAAGTATTGATATGCATATATATATATATAGTCTTTTAGTATGATGGTTCCAGCTGTAGTTCCATCCGTTTGGAAAGCATCGAAAGATCGTCAAGTTCCGGAAAATATCGAGAGACAAAAACGAGCTGAAGAAAAATGCATTGTAATAATTATTATTAGTAATTAAGATGAAATTCTAACATAATGTCAACACAAATACACACACACACACACATACTCACTTCGCATACACACATACACATACAGAAATACTAATATGTATATACATATATATCTATATACTACTACGATCAAATCGAAAAGTGAATTTTCTTTAAGGCTCGAATACACTATAGAGTTTTTTTTTCAGTAGAGTGTAGAGGTAAAGCTAAATAGAGTTGGGTAGAGAAGTGTAAACACCCTTTATTTATTCTAAATCTATTTCATTCCCTTCAAAATAAGTCCCTTCCGATGCAATCACTTATGGCAACGAATTTTTCAGTAATCATAGCACTTGGCAATAGCCTTCTTCGGAATGGTCTTCCTTCCGGTGTCCCCGGAACGAACTCTTCAGTTGGTTGAATAGCCAGAAGTCACACGGAGCCAAGTCCGGTGTAAAAACAGCTTGTAGAACGATATTTGTTGAAATTTTGGCTAAATGGTCAAGAAAAACTAATTAAATGTAGAGTATTTTTGGAACCATTCGAGATTGGACTCTTCTCAAGCCAAATTCGTCCCTCAAAGGTTATCTGCAGCATTCTCAATATTCTCAACGCAGCTGAAGTTCCATTCCAAAAATAAAATTCAATGCAACTTGTTCAATCTTATAGATTGTAAAATATACTACATATATATACAAAGAGCCTAGCCGCAACAATAATGTATTTGAAAGGTAGACCTTTCAACAGGGCCAGGATGTTTAATCTTATATTGTAAGACATAAACTTACATTTAAATTCTGGTTTTAGATCAAGCACATTTCCCAAAGACCGAATTAAATAGAGTCCGTAACAGGGCTACCAAGTAGCATGAAACAAAAATTGGAAAAACCCTGAAAGCTTAAATTGAAAATTCACCTTTCAATTTGTTCACAGTGGTATCTAAGCTTAAATTGAAAATTCACCTTTCAATTTGATCACAGTGGTATCTATATATGTATTATACAGATATTTAAAAATAGAATTTATAAGCTAACTATATAACGTAAATGCATTTTCATTGTTGGGCTTTTTTTTCTTGGGTTTCCTACCTATGAATTATTGTAGCTTTTGTTTGGATAACGATAATCCCTTCTATGATTTCCCCTTTCTGGAATTACCTCTAACCAGCTTCTCTCCTGTTCTTCCAAGTCCTACAACCTTCTTCCATATGCAGTTTATACAGATTTATTTAGATAGGCTTAGGAACTAGTAGTTGTATAAAGTATATATTTTAAAAAAAAGTGATACAAATATGGATCCATTTAGCCTGCTTGGCGCTTGTCGTACGGGAACGGGCATAGAGTGTATTGTTGAATGATCCTGAGTCCCTTTTAGAGCTCCAACGGGGCTAGGCCATGCTCATGCATGTGCTCCACAATGCAGGCCTCGTAGGCGGCTGCCGCATCGCAGCTAAAAAAAAAAGATAGCAAATTAAACATTTTAATTGGATTACAATTGAAACTTTATGATAGGAACACTTACTGATCCTCGGGCACTTTAATGCTCTCACACTTTTCAACAACATCGGCGCCGGCGGCTTCCTTCTTGGCATCATCCTTGCTCATAACCTTAACCATTTCCAGAGCACGCTCCTTGTTCAGCTTGCCGGCGCCATCCATCTGGAAAAAGCAGGAATATGAATGGAGGAATACAATATTTAAGGACTCTGTACTTAGAAATGTTTTCCTTCATCTTAAATATTATTTTTTTCACTTTTATATTTAATATATTCACAGGATTTTCCATAGTTAGGTAACAGTATTTTCCTAAACGTACAGAGTCTCCCACTGTCGAGCTTCCTCCACTGCATTCTTTCAGCTTTCTTTAACTTACAATCTCAAACTTCTTCATCATGCAAGCGCGCAGGCATTTTCCCTCATGGGAATCACTTGTCTTGGCGTGCATCATGTGCTCCACATCCTCATCGGTGGCACCCGTCTCCGTTTTACACTCGTGGGCCACCTCGGCGGCGTGTTCCTTGGTTATATCCTCATGAGGTGCTGAGGAGACGGCAACGACAGCCAGGAGAAGAAGCATTCCGAAACAAACTAAACGCGACATGTTGAATTCTAGACAAACAATTTCCACTTGGATGCGGATTGTTAATGCCGCTGGCATTTTATAGCTGGGATTACCTAGATTTGATTGACGCATCTTAGAAGGGGGAGGGAAATGGGCGGGTACAGCAATTAATTGCAATTATTAGCATGGGATGCAATTGCACTACATGGGCACAAAATCATTACACTCTCTCGAATCTGGACAAGATCCGCCGGAGATCAAGTTGACTGGGTGACGTGTGAAATCTTGGCTCCCTCCTCTATCTAATTTTCCCTTTGTTCATTTGTAATTGCACACTTAATTAATGCAAATCTCGCTAATACAATGAAAACCGATCAAAAAATTTTCTGATTGCTCATTAAATGGATGAATGACAGACAGGGACAGCAACAGGTTGATGTATGTAAGTAGTTCATCAATTAAAATGTTCACACTGCTCTTGACATACTTTTAATGCGCTTGCTTGACTAGCCGATACCCTACATAACTTAACTAAATACCAATTAGTTTATTAATTAAATATACAATATAAAAGTATATGTTATTTATTCTTATTTATTAAATATTTGATACTCTTGAAATGGTCTTTCAATGTAACTAGAAAGTATAACCGTTAACGTCTGCCGTGTTTGAAAACGATTAAAAAAATATTGCTGTCAATTTGACACGAAGTCACTTACCAGCATTTTCAGCAATAGTTCAATGTGAACTGAGCAATTAATTACCAATTAAGCTTTATTTTAACTATTCACATCAATTAAAACATTTCCACTTGATGTGTGTAACAGACTTCACATATCAAAATGCATGTGTTAGTTATGTAAAAATTATGGATAATTGGAATTATAACTTCCATGTCTGCTGCATTGCAAAACAACTTAACAAATTTTGTTGTTAATTCAAAGATTTCTATTTGATATTCTTAACGGTCAAATGTTGCCAACAGTGGTGCTAACAGACTTCATACTGTAAGTACCTTTACATTATGTTATTAATCTGAGCTATCAGTAATCGATAACTACGATACTTTCAGCCAAAATGGCGCAAAAAAGCGTTACTTCTTTCTTTCTGCACAAGCAAGTGAATTATTGGCAAATTAATTTGCATATATGTATTTCTACAAAAACTACAATTAAATATGGAATAAATAAATAGTAACAACTAAAATCAATTGAGGTATATACATAAGCACTTTGCAAATAACAAGGCTTTAGTCTAAGTGTCCACAGGAGTTTTTGGCGCCAGTGGAGGCGCATCAACAGGTGTTTTTACTGCCAGAGGAGGCGCAGGTTCGTTGCTCTCTTCAGCATCTCTCGTCTGAATTGGCGAAGAAGGTTGTGGCTTGGGTTTTCCGCTTGGCAACAACAACATCTGTATGCCACCAGTGGGTGCCTCAACCAAGATATACATGAAATAAGCCACCAAAATCGTAAAGCCAAAGTCATGCCAAAAGCGCAGCATCTGAAAGAAGAGAATTAAATAGAGGAATAGAGGTAATATTTGTAAATTATGCTTATTTTGTTTTAAACTTACCACTTGATAATCGCTGAAATAGGTGCTGGTGTGCGTGATGATTGCATTGAACTGTTCGACAAACAAGTGCCAGATATATGCACAATAGGAGAGCTTCGACAGTGGCTGCCACAATGGAGAGGAGAGGAAACTATTGGCCATACCGCCATAGCCATATTTACAGGCAAACACAATCCAGACCAAAGCAATTGGCCAAGCAACTCGTGTGAAAGTCACATAGAAAGCCTCGTTCAGAGCAGGCAAAGGAATTCCATTTTTGGGATAAGAATATACAGCAAAGAGGCACGTAAAGATCAAACCCAAGCTGATGATCCAACCCAGCCAGACTGTAAGACGATTCAGCTTGATGGGTTTGCCACGATTCACATGAAGATAATATCCAAAGAGCAGACCAATTATCCAGGGCGAAGTACGCGTGTGAGTAGGAAAATAGAGTTTATCTGAATTAATCATAAAAAACCTAAAAAGTATATATACTACATTAGTGAGGATAGGATTATGATAACAGTGCTCTCGTTAAACTTACAAAGAATACTCATTGATCACCATTGTACTGAATAGACAGGCAACAAGTAGCAACATAAGTATCACGATTCCTGCAACAGCCTTCTTGCCCCATTTATAGAGTGCAAACAGGAAAAGCGGGGAGAGTATATATAGTTGCATGTCTACACCTAGATACCAACTATGAGCCAGACACTGTAATAATATTAACATGTTTAATATTAACTTAATCTCCAAATGCTTTAAAAACTTACCTGATCCATTGGCACGACATAGTTTTGCACATATAACAAAGTCCAGTACCAAGTTCTCTCGCAAGGTCCAGTGTTAAAATTTATAAAGGTCTTATAAATTGGTCCATTACCCAAAATGGGAAGTAACGTCACATAAGCAAGAATGCCCAAGGCCAGAACAGGAGTCAGGCGTAGAAAACGATGCAGATACATCAAAGGTACATTGAGCTTGCCCTTGGTTCTAAAATTGATGTAATATTTAAGTTGGATATGAAAGAAATGCAATCAATCTACTTACTTGTCCATAGTACGCAGAGCAACCATAACAACGAGTAAACCACTCAGAAAGAAGAACGTATCCACCGAGAATAAACCATGCATTATAAACATGCTATAGGGCGATCTATACCACTGAAAAACCCAAAGAGATAAGTAAAAACCACAAATACAAAGACATACAAATATAGGCAAGAAAGTTTAAGGAAACCAAAGTAGGAATAAAATACTTAAATCATGTTTATTTCATTGTGCAAATCCTTTTCGTTAGAAAATTTGAAATGAAATTGGAAATATTTTTTAAAAATATTAAACAGCACTAGAAAAAAGTGATAAATTCCTATTAAATGTTTTTCCTATTTAAATGTTTCCTAAGGCTTTTTAATAAATATTAAACAAAAGTGGAAAAAAGTGATAAATTCTTATTAAATATTTTTCCTATTTAAATGTTTTCTAATGCCTTTTTAAAATATTAAAGAAAAGTAGAAAAATGGGATAAACCACCTTTAAAAGTTTTGTCCTATTTAAATGTTTCCTAAGGCTTTTAAAAAATATTTAACAACAGTAGAAAAGAGTGATAAATTCTCATTAAATGTTTTTCCTATTTAAATGTTTCCTTATGTTTTTTAAAAATATTTGACGACAGTAGAAAAAAGTGATAAACTTCATTAAAAGCTTTTCCTATTTAAAAGTTACCTAATTTTGGTTTCCTATTTACAAGTTTCCTAGTTCTGTATTTGCCAATCGTTGTATTCTACGAAATATTTGCCAAAATTTGCTAAAGACAATAGATAAATAATCTTTGTTACTTACCGGCAAGACGTCCACAACATTAATATTCGGCGACAAAGCAGATACTACATAATCATGTCCGTAAATAACCCAGATAAGGGACATGCAGCGAATTCCATGAAGACAATCGATAACATTCGGATTAGATTTGCTATCCACAACTCGAAATAGACCACGTGAATTCACTCTGGCCGAGAAGATCATCACGAGTGCAGGCAATTGATCTACAAATGGATTAGATTAGACTGTACACCACTTGAAATACCCATGTGACTCACTTTGATCTACGCAGAAGAAGTAATCATAGAGTGTGCACAAAAGCACTATTCCAACCAATACGCCAATAAGGACACTGTAATGAAAATAATGATAATATTATTGATGTAACCATTTTAAGATGCAAACTTACATTGTGAAAATAGTAAGACCACCCAAGGGTTCACTCTCCGACGTCTGACAATTCTCTTCATTGATTAAATTCGTTCCTGATTCGAGCTCAATGTTTAAGAGCTGCTTGATAAACTGACGAAGCAAAGTTTCCATATGTTGTTCAGTGCAGGAGGCTGGAAAACAGACAGCAGTTCGTACGCTGATCAGTCCGAGGAACGGTGATTTTCCCAAAACATTTCCCGTGACGAGTTTTGCGGAACAGTATTTGCCCCTCAGAGTATGGCCAGTGGGGGCAATTTCGTGATTCACTCTGATGCATTCATCAAAGTTGCCCAAATCCCTAAGATTGCCATAAAGCAGGCCCGCTGGCAGTCGGCCCCACGAGTCAAGCACTTTAAGATTGAGAGAGAGAGTTAACGAGACACTTTGGAGATTCCTTGGTTTAATTACTTACTTCTCAATGCCCAGAGGTTGCCTGACCTTAATCCCTGACTGAGCTGTGTCATCTCTGCCAGACAAAGTAGATCCTGTTGAGTCGGAGCTCTTGCAGCAGACATAATCAAATCCTTAGCTGTGATATTCTCATAATACTCGAAGAATTCAACCGCCAAATGGCGCAACTGCATCATACGCTGGTAATTCTCAGTTGAAAGTCCCGTAAGTGATTCGATTCCTTCATCACTGGAGCTGGCGCTGGTGCTGGTGCTGGCCAGGCCAAAAGCGCACAGCAGTAGCGTTAAATATAATCGAAGCATATTTCTTTGGCTACTGCTACGATCAACTACCTTGATTGCGATCCACAGCGGTCTCTTTTATACGGTTGCCAGAGTCACGATAAGGAGTATTACGGTCTATCATCTGCTATTGCCAAATAAAAAGCTAATCAAATATACTATTCCTAGAGTGATAAGGCCACAAACGCCTTACCTTCATGGATCGGATTCGCATTCGAAAGTAACGCTGAGTAACATTTAGTTTATAACTAATTTGGCGATAAACTTGACCACTTGAAATGATTTGTCTGACGGGGACACCGGTACTGGAACTGGAACTGAGTTAGTCATGGGTTGTTCTGATTGAGGAACTTTAATGCCATAAACTTCAGTTATATGGCATCCGAAGTCCTCCATGACGTGCGATTTAAGCTTCTCTAAAGATATGAGACATCGATTCTAGAGATATAGGAATTTCCTTCCCATATAAGCGCTACCTGCACAAAATATCTAGATAATTTAGTATAATTGGAATAATTTTACATGATTAGACCCCTCTTTAAACTTTGATCTAAGTAAATTTCCGACCATATTCGTATTATTAGATATCTAATCGACCAATTGATACGATTCACCAGAATATAGTCAATCAGTAATTGGTTTCCGGGAATACAAAATTAAAGTAAACAACCTATTTACCTAATCCAGCAATCTTTATTAGGAATGCCATTCTGCTTGTCCACCATGATAGACACAATACACAATGTCATGCGAGGTATAACATATTTTCACATGCGAATTTGCGAATATTATATATTAGGTGTATTACTTTGTTCGAGGCTGGTCAATAGACTGAGTCTGGGTCAGTAATCTTATCGTTTCGTTCACACGTTTGCCAACAATTTTGTTAGGCAAGTCTTGAAAGTGACACGCGTAGACGCAATTGTTCCTCTTGGACTTTAATCGAAAGTGAAAGGCGGTACTGTAATTCAATCAATTTTATTGTGCGTCATAATCTCAAGATTGCCTACTTTTCTGATTTGTTTTGAAGCTATCCACATAACTATGCTATGGCTTACTCTTTAATAGATAGTCTGATGTTGGATTTGAAAATACACCTCAACTTGATTAAAAATGAAATGCAGAATCAATTAATAGTTGAAACCATGACTAAAATGACACTCCGCAGGAGTATCGGATTAGATTTGACAAAGTTATGCAAGTTTGAAATCTGTTAATCCTTGGGACTGGTAACTCAATTTTTGGGTCACTTTTGGCATAAAGTTTTTCAAAAAACAAAAAACTAGAACTCTGATTCCAATTTAAGGTGTTTTTTTGTACTAATTGAGGCACCAGGAGTTAGTTGAAAGTGAAAACTCAAAATTTAAGAATTTAAATAATGTTCTTTTCCAAAAAAATTCAGTTTTGAAAAAAATGAAATTTGAATATAAACTATTTTTATACGTAGAATCAATTTATAAGTCAAACCATGATCAAAATGACTTTGCGCATAAAAATCGTTTTGATTTTCACAAAGTTATGCAAATTTGAAACCCGTAAACCCTTAAGTGTCAGGCTCCATTTGTAAAGTCTCTTTGGTAGCAGTAAGTAGTATTCAACTTGGCATTATTTACGCTGAATTTAACTATGTATATCTAATCGACTACTCGACTTAGTTCTAGAGAAAACAATATCGTTGGCAATTCTCATTTTGGAAATTCCCAAAATTGTTGAAAAACAATTCCACTTAACAAATTCAAAATTGATTATGAATAATGCTATACTATTGCTTGTCCACTATGATAATTAATATCATAAGAGCCGCAACATAATATCTTCATATCATTCTAATAATAAAATATTCCCAACTAGTTCAACTGGCCCGTTATCTTATCGCTGTGCCAACTAAGTTGTTAATATCGTTATACATTTTAGTATTTAATAAATACATAAACATTAGTTGTTATGCGCCGATCAAATTGCTATTGACCTAGAAGAGTTTATAATATCTTTAAATTGAATATCTAACCGAAAAGTTGTTCGGAATTTAACAATTAAAAGTAGGCAATACTTTAATTGCATCCTTATAACTATGCTATAAATAATAATGTGTGATCGGAAAAAAACGAGACAGCTATATGTAGTTTCTATTGCTGTCCTTGTCGAGTTGGTGATAAGTTTGATTTTTTCCGGTTTATTTGAAATCTTAAAGTTGTTAATTAACTTTGTGGTATTGTAATTAAGATAATATGTTTATTGTATTAAAGAAATTTTCTAAAAGGGAAATTAAGTAAATTGTTATGTGTTTTGTAAAATATACTATACTCGTTTGTTATTATTATATTATTATAAATTAGGAAAGTATTTAATTTATTAAACTATTATTTAAATAGGAATAGAGAATGGATAAATGGAATATCTACTTATTGCATTCAAACGCTTAAACACAGAATAAGAATTATTAACAATTTTAACTACTAACAAATTTCAAATATATTGAGCTACCTAAATATAACAATATTAATAACAGATTCTAACTATTTACAGTTGTTTTTGACTCCTGCTCCGAGACAGGTTTATTGTTCTCCTCTTTAACTTGTGGCTCAACTGGAGGAGATGACTCAGTCTTATGTTTTCCACTTGGTAACAACAGCATCTGTAGGCCTCCTGAGGGAGCCTCAATCAGCACATACATACAATAAGCTAAAATAACAGAAAAGCCAAAGTCCGACCAAAAACGTTGCATCTAAAAGAAGTGAAGAAAAGGTAAGTACCATATATTCATTTAATTACCTTAATTTAAGAATTCATTGCTTACCACTTGGTAATCGCTGAAAAAGCCGCTTGTCCGTGTATTGCCGGCATTGACATTTTGAATAAAAACATGCCAAATATATATGCAATAAGATAGCTTCGATAGTGGCTGCCACAATGGAGAGAAGAGAAAGCTATTGGCCATACCGCCATAGCCATATTTACAGGCAAACACAATCCAGGCCAAAGCAATTGGCCAAGCAATGCGTGATAGAGTGACATAGAAAGCCTCGTTAAGAATGGGCAAAACATATCCATATGCTGTATATGGATACAGAGCAAAGAGACAGGTAAAGATCAAACCCAAGCTGATGATCCAACCCAGCCAGACAGTGAGGCGATTTAGTTTGTAGGATTTGCCACGATTCACATGAAGATAATATCCAAAGAGCAGACCAATTATCCAGGGCGAAGCACGCACATGGGTGGCTAAATAGATTTCAGCACCACCAACCGGTGAGCTCCTAGAAACATAAACTAATACATTAGAATGGGAAACATTTGAGCCACTGTTTATTAAAACTTGCACCCGGGTCAGAAAGCAGAGCAGTTAAAGTAAAATGAAATTATCAAATTTAGGCAATCAAACCGAAACAAATATCGGTTCCGGTTTACTCCCAGATAAAATTCATTTAAGTTTTAACACGTACTATAGAAAACCAAAAGCTTTCCTGCCCGGGTGCAAGTTTTAACAAACACCTGTTTAAACATGGTTGCAATTAAACTTACATAGAGTAGCCCTTGATCACCATTGTGCTAAAAAGACAGGCCGCCAGCAGCAGCATGAGGAGCACAATTCCTGCAACGGCCTTTTTGCCCCATTTATAGAGTGCAAACAGTAGAATAGGTGAGATGATGTACAGCTGCATGTCCACACTCAAATACCAGGTGTGTTCCAAACACTGCAAAACTAAGGATTAATATTCAAATTGTATAGTTTTTCCTTTGACAACATACCATTTTGTTCATAGAGGCATAATTCTGCACATATAGCAAAGTGTAGAACCAGGAATCGTGGCAAGTGACGGTGCTGGAATCGAGAAAACCGTCGGAAACTGGACCCCTACCCATTATAGGGAGTATCTTCAAATATACAAGTATGGCCAAAGCAAGTACTGGAGTCAGGCGAAGATAACGATGCAGATACATTAAAGGCACATTGAGCTTGCCCTTGGATCTGATATAGATAAAGATATAGATATAGATATAGATATAGATATAGATATAGATATAGATATAGAGATAGATATAGATATAGATATAGATGTAGATATAGATATAGATATAGATATAGATATAGATATAGATATAGATAAAGATATAGATAAAGATATAGATATAGATAAAGATATAGATAAAGTTATAGATATAGATATAGATATAGATATAGATATATATATAAATATAGATATAGATATAGATATAGATATAGATATAGATATATATATAGATATAGATAAAGATATAGATATAGATGGAGATATAGATAAAGATATAGATAAAGATAAAGATATAGATTTAGATGAAGATGGAGATATAGATAAGGAATATGTAATAAGGATCTCAAAAAGTCATCCTGTATATATTTTCATAATGTTTACGATCAACTTACTTTTCCATGGAACGTAAGGCAACCATAACAACGAGTAGACCACTCAGAAAGAAGAAAGTATCCACCGAGAATAAAGCATGCTGAACAAACATGCTATAAGGTGATTTATACCACTAAAATTAGTCAAAAAAGGATACAGAGAGTGAGTTTATTCAGCATCCAGCTTAAGTTTAAAATGAATAATAGTGTTATCACCTTGCAATTATCAGTTACACAAAAACAATTGGATGACTAATTGCAAGTTGAGAAAGTGATTTTATGCAACACTTACCGGCAACAAATCTACCAAATTGATAATGGGTGATAAGCCAGCCATCATATAGTCATGACCGTAAACTACCCAGATAATAGACATGCAGCGAATACCATGTAAACAATCAATAACATTCGGATTTGATTTGCTGTCCACAATGCGGAAAAGTGCCCGTGAGTTGACACGTGCCGAGAAGATCCGAACCAGCATAGGAAGTTGCTCTACAAATGGATAGGCTAAGAGATGGGATAATACTTATAATAAGCAGTCAACTTACCTTGATCTTCGCCTAAGAAATAATCGTAGAGTGTGGTTAGGAGCAAGAGAGCAACCAAAACAGCAATGATAACACTTTAAAGAAATTTATACTAAAATAAACCCCTTTAGTATAAATTAAAAGTTAAACTTACATGGTCATAATGGTAATACCATCCAAAGGTTCTCTCTCCGATGTCTGACAATTGTTCTCATTGATCAGCTGCAATTCCGAATTGATTGTTATGTTCAAAAAATGTTGGAAAAGCTCACGAAGCAGAGTTTCTATATGTTGGCCAGTGCAAGAGGCAGGAAAACAAACAGCAGTTTGTATGCTGAGTGTGCCCAACATTGGGGAATCGGAACCCAATATATTACCCGATAAAAGTTTAGCAGAACAGTATTTGCCCCTCAGCCTATGTCCAGTGATGGCAGTCTCTCTGTTCACCTTAAGGCACTCATCAAAGTTGCCCAAATCCTTAAGATTACCATAGAGTATGCCCGCTGGCAGTCGACCCCAGGAATCAATCACTTTATGAATATAAAGAGAGTTAGAGTTTACTTTGTGGATTCTTGAGAAGATTACTTACTTCTCCATGCCCAGAGGTTGCCTGATTTCAATCCCTGGCCCAGCTGTGTCATTTCAGCCAGACAAAGTAGATCCTGTTGAGTGGGAGTTCTTATGGCAGGCATAATTAAATCCCTAGCTGTGAGATTCTCATAATACTCGAAAAACTCTACCGCCAAAGGGCGCAACTGCATCATTTGTTGGTATTTTTCCATGTTAAAATCCCCATGTGATTCGATTCCTTCATTACTGTTAGCCAGGCCAAAAGCGCTCAGCAGTAGCGCTAAAAATAAACTAACCATATTCCTTGACTACTGCGGTTTAATTGTCTTGAAAACAGGTGCGCGTTCTTATATAGTACGTCCGAATACTCGACTCTTTTATTGCGATAAAGCCAAGTGATTGGATTGCCTCGTCAAAACATTTATGAGGTTCAGGGGCTCTCTCGGTATTTCACCACATGTATATGTAAGGTTAAGGATCTCTAAAATACCCAATCTATACATTTTTCTACTCGTACCAATGTTTAGAAAATTAAGCTAATTATCTCGGCTACATAGATGATCTTTCCCAATATTGTGTAACTATCTAATCGACTAGACATTCGTAGATTGTTTGAATTCTGGAGATAACGTGCCTTTCAGTAGCAGTTACTTCTAGGAATTCCAAATATAACAAAACCACATTTATTTTTAGATAATCCAACACTTAATGTCAAGTTTGATATGTGCCAGCGATGATGCATGATAATGCTTATCATATTAAAAATTGTAAGAAAAAATATTACGCCATATCTTATCGAACAAGAGTCCTAATTGGGCATTACAATAAAAGCAACATCTAATGAAGGCTACCGCAATTATGCATTATACAATATGAAAGTGCTTAATTATAAGTATGTGAATAAATTTATATTTTATTAATTCAATGATCAAATCTAACATAAAGTAGAGATAACAGATGGGTCCCATAAGACCCATCTTATAAGACATCTATTTGATTAACCCTTTGTTTTAAACAGTTTTTAAAAAAGTGTTTCGCGCGCGCTCTCGCTGCAACAGTTCAGGTAAGTAACAGTGACTTAACAGATACCACTTAAAGCCCGCGATAAAAATTTGAAACTAAACAAAACAATCGACAGTCTCACACTCTCGCGCTCGTTTCGAAATGGCGGCGATATATTTCGATATACGTTGATATATGCCAAGCAACTCTGCGCGCGAACATTCACATGTGCCCGTAACGTGCAACCCTGTGTGTATACCGCCAAGAAGAAGAATATGAGAGCTGACAGCTGTCAACTCGCTTTTCCTTTCTTTCCGGTCTCTGCTCCATAGAAGACGCAAAGTACGTGAATTTATCGAAATATAATCTGCAAAATAATTGCAAATCCGTAAAAGTGTTAAACCAAATGAATGAAAAGTGAAGGCGCTAAATAAAGCTGCAACTGTCACTTAAAGTGTTGTGTGCAATTTTATTAACGTTTGCGAATTAATTGAACATTAAAAGTCCCAGCGCAGCTTGTCAACAAGCGCCAACAAAATAACAACAACAACAACAAACATATTGATGTTCTTATAAGTTGATATCTAATTTGTATATATATATTTTTTTTGTATTTTTTGTTATCGTTTTACGTGCAGCATGTTCATGCCAAAGGCTCACCGTGTCGCCATTTATGAATACCTCTTCAAGGAGGGTGTCATTGTGGCCAAAAGGATTTCCATGCACAGAAGCATCCCGAGCTCGACTCGATCCCCAACTTGCATGTCATCAAGGCACTGCAATCTCTACACTCCCGTGGTCTGGTTAAGGAACAGTTCGCATGGAGGCACTACTACTGGTATTTGACCAACGAGGGCATTGAGGAGCTCCGCAGCTACCTGCATCTGCCCCCAGAGATTGTGCCCTCGACTCTGAAGCGTCCGGCACGCTCTGAGCCCCTGCGTCCACGCCCAGCGGCTGGTGGACCACGCGGACCAGCTGATGCCTCCAAGACCGGCGAAGATCGTTCTGCCTACAGACGCGCCCCCGGAGGCAGCGGTGTGGACAAGAAGGGTGATGTTGGACCTGGCGCCGGTGAGGTTGAATTCCGTGGCGGCTTTGGACGTGGCTCCCGCAACTAGAAGACGACGAGTTTCCAGCGTTTTTTTTTACGTTTAAAAAAACTTAACAAAATACAAACAACAAAACAGAAGATAATTCATATTGTGTGTATGTTTTATATAAAAATATGAAGCAGAAATTGCAGAAATGCAATCAAGAATAATATAAAGCAAACGCAAAGTGAAACAAAAAAAACTCTCAAATAGTTTTCTTTTTTTTATGTTTATGAGAATGTGCTGCAAGAAGTTTCCAAGAGGAAATCGGTGGTTATTAGCTGCTAAGCTATATGCTAGGGATTCTGATAATCCAGCTATAAGCTAAGAAAGAAGCTAAAAATGTCACGCTCTTAAGCAGCTTTTTTCCCGCTCTTTTTGAGCTGAAGCTTTCTAGGGAGCCCTACATAGAAGTATCTTCAAGTACTTACTCTTAGGAAAGAAGGACTATCTGCAGAACTATCCTACAAAGTCCAATTCATATAGATGTAGAAGTTATCGCTAAAAACTGGCTTACAACTCGGCACTAGCTTTTTCTTAGGTTAAACAATAGTTCCATGTGGTTGTCTCTGCTACTATCTATGAAAATAACTATTTACCAAGAGAACTTGAAAGAGAATCATCAGAAAATAAGTGACTATTAGTTGTGAAGGATAAGCCTTTTAATGCACTCAGCAAACAATGTCTGTCTAGGATTTCAGATTAATCGTAAGATTCTCTACAAATCTATACTATGAAACAGTTTCTTAGAAGTAACAAGCTTGTTTAAAGGGTTACTAGAGTTCTCTATTAGTTGAACTATATTATCTATCAAATGGACAGCAAGAAGGGTTAGGCAAAGATTTTCATAGGCATGTGGATCTGTTTATTTAAACTGTTGTATTATAATGATAAATATCAATGAGAGCTTTTAAGATAAAGAATTCCTAGAGTTATCAATAAGTTTTCAAGAAAAAGTCTTTCAATTTCATAGGGAAAAATATTTATATATTAATATATCTCCATTATGCTTCTCTATACCTTACAAATCTTAGATATCTCTTCTAGCAATCAGTTGCTTAGATGTAACAAGCTTTATACAGAGTTCCTAGAAGTTATCTAAAAGTTGGTCTTCAACTAAAACCAACAAGAAGTGATAAACATAGAGAAATGAAGTTGTAGTGCAAGAAATATAGGACTCTACTCTTAAAAAGTGTCCAAGACATAAATACATTGGAGTTCCTAGAGCAGTTCCTACTGTTTCCAGACACATTCCATCACAAGGGTCTGTCTCCTCAGATCGGTTTTCCAGCTTGTTTTATATTTTACAGGCCAATCGATACGCACAACATTAACAAATTTGAAATGGATGCTTGAATGCACTTGGAAATGGATCCGACGATGACATGTGAAACCTTACAATTGGATATCTTTGTTTAAAGAATGAATGGAATTCGTGGGAACTCTGGAGCATGAGGATAAACAGATTAACAACTCGATTGGTTTAAGTTAATTTCATAATATACATTTTATATTGTTTATTTAAGAGTTGTAAATAATAAACCGATTGTTTAAGTTATTTTAATGATGTATATACATTTTGTAAATGACAAGTTTTAAATAAAATGTACAGTTAAACTAATTTAAAAAAAACTAACGTCGTTTTATGGATATTTTGCCCTTGGCCAAATGCGACATATTGATCTTGAATTTGCTCTCATTGGAACGCTTTACCCAGATCTGTAAAAGGAATGGAAGATCATTAATATCAAGTATTATATTATAGGCTACAATTGATATAGATTTATGCCTTTATTTCCAATCTTAAATTATGGAAATGAATGTTTAAAAATATATCAACTGATGAATAGTTAAAAGTAACGGAATTAATACGTACAACTTCATTGCCAATTGCTGTGATTGTTGCCGCAAACTTGTTCATGTCCTTGCCCTCCACATAGACCTGTTGACCACGACAGAACCAACGTCTCTCATAGAGCAACTTGTTATCCTCGATGCGAGTCTCCACATAGCTATTGGGATCTCCCAGTAGATTGTGGGTCTGCTGTTGCTGCTGCTGCTGGGAATTGGTATAGGATCCCATGCCATTCTGTTGCAATGGCATCGGTTTACCCCGTTGTATCATTTTGAGATCCGATTCGATTTCCTTGTCATCCAACTGATAGACCAATAACTGTCCCGTTGCCGGCTTTCGACGCTTCTCAATCACTGGCAATGGTTCATTGGGACGCCGTCGCAATTTACGTGTGACTGTCGTCTTGATTTCGGTGGAATCATTGGTCAGTTCCAAGCAACGTTCATTTTCAATCTGTCGCTTGCGATCTTCAAAGTCCGCTATTAGATTATCCTTGAGATCCATCATTTTCTCATCGTATTCTTTCTGGGCGGCCTTCTTCTCCAATATATAGTCACGCTCCACACAATCCCGCATATAATCCTTGTAGATCTCATTGAGTCGCCGACGTTCCTTTGCCTGATTATCCAGTTTTCTTACTCGCTTCACATATTCCGGATGCATTAGCTGATTGAGCTCATCCAGCTGTTTCTGTAGATTAATCAGCTTGTGTTGATACATTCTGCAATGAGGGAGAAGGAGAAGATTCCATTAGAAGTTGTGTCATACATATTTCTGAATTAATCTCAATTTTGTTGCAGTAGATATGGCGGTACATATGTTTAAACTGAACCGATCAGACTAAATAGCATATAGCTACCATAGCTACGATCTGTTGCTAGTCAACTTTTAGTATGGAAAACTTTGTTGTTTCTTGAGCTATCGTCACCAAACTTACAGATTGTATATTTGAAGTTATCCTTTATATGTTCACTAAAATGCGTTCAAATCGAACCACCATATCATATGGTTCTGGGGTACAGGGTATCAAATCTTTCGCAAGCCCATAGATAATCTTACTTTCTAGTTATGTTTACATTGTGAGGCAAATCTTACTGTTCTTTAAGCTCGCTGTTGCTGCCAATGTTGTTGTTGTTGTTGCTGCTGTTGCTATTGTTGTTGTTGTTATTATTGCTGCTGCTGTTGTTGTTGTTGCTTGTGCTGTTGTTGGACGATGTACCATTTGTCCCCCCATAACGATTGGGACTGCGAAACTCCGTTTCGCTTGCATCGTCAGTATCTGCAATTGTGAAGCGTTCCATGGTTGAAAGCATACTGAAGCTAAAGCACTAATGTGCATCATTCTTTTTGACGGCTTTGACAGAAAATGTCAAGCCTCCTTATTTGTCAGTTTCTTACCTTCTTCACTGCGTTCGTCCCCAATGGATTCGTCGTCATAGTTGTCACCCGAATATAGCGTATAGTAGGCGTTCATTACTTCTTCTTTCCTTTGCACAACTTTAAACTTATATATTTAAAATTTTATCTTAAATTCCTACGTTTTTTTGTATTATTTTGCTGCAATACTGTTTATATTTGTTTGGCTACGAATACACACACACACGTAGCCATTTGTCAGGGCTGCTAATGTATCGATATTTTCAAGCGATATATATAAGCTCAACGTCATATTTAAAAGTAATTATCGAAGTTCGCTGTATCGTTATTGTTTCTCTATGTCATAAATCTTAATTCTAGCGATTATCTTATTTTAATACTAAGTAACGATCTTTACAATTTTGATATATTTTTTACAAAATTATATATTATCGATACGATAACTAAAACATATTTTGGCAGCCCTAGTTGCTGATAAAAATATCGATATGTCGGTATTTTTTGCAAATTATTTGTTGAGTGCTGTAAAATGCAGCGTTCATCAATTAATCGATCAGTTTTAGCTAGGTTACAACACTGACGTATTTAAAACTGATAACCGACTTGCAAGATAAAATCTTATAATTAAAATGTTTGGAAATCAGAAAAAACTTGATGAACAATTTCATTTATATATTTCATATAGACATTATTTGGTTAAGAAATATAATTGCAATTGAAATAAACTAACATATTGTACACGTTAAAGCTGAAAAGTTAAGGAAATGTAACTAAAATTTGCTAGTTTGAATTAATTACATAAATTTATAATTTTACATATTTACATTGATTATTTTTGGAAAATTCAAGAACACAATTATTCGTGTCGCATTGCGTGAATCATAATCTATTTCGTTATGAATGAACATACTATGGCGTATAATGATCTTAACGAGATCTACCCACAATAAAGAGCGCCCACAACTTTTTAATATACGAGTTCCAGAAAATTTTTTAATTCATTTAATGTTTTGTTATTAAGTTATGACTGTATAAATATTCTTACATCTGTACACATACATATATAATAATATTCCATGTCATACGTAGAGCACTTTTTTTTTAGTATTGCTTGCCAGCTGCTTGAGATGCTGACACATATTTAAACGCTGTCGTCAAGCAGTGACGCCCACGCCATAGATCTATTTGCCTTAGTTGAAAAATTGGCGTATTATACATCAGCCAAAAATTCCATGGTAAATCATCGCGAGCGAATTTTGATTGATTTGCAGAGTTGTCTTGTGGGGGAATGAATTTGGAATGCCTTACGAAATATACACAGAAAAATGTGGTTAATTACGTACATATAAATATTTTCAAATATATCTGCAGATGTATATAAAAGTACATATACATCATAAGTATATTGCTGAGCCAGATGAACATTCTCGACGACGCTTTGGGAAATTTGTTTTTCTTAATTTCATCGTTAGTCGGTTTTGCTTCAAAAGTTGCACACACATACACATACTATATGTAAATAGATGTACATATTTTGGCGTACGTTGTTATACCCGAAACTCATAGATTACGAGGGTATATAAAATTCGTTGCAATAATTGTTAGAAAGGTTTTAAAGGTTGTTTTAAGAAAGAGTTCCGTGTATGGTTCGATTTATGTTTTGGTTTGGAAAACTTGTAAAACCTAAACCAAACAGGGTTTTTAAAATATTGATGTTTAAATTGAGTAACGGGTATTTTATAGACGAGGACTTGAAGCTTTAGCGATTTTACTTGTCTCTCGAGTTTTCGTCGTGATCGGGATCTCGATCTTTGTCGCCTTCAAGGTCGACAATTTTGATGAAAATGAGTTTATTGTTTGGACAGTGGCATTAACGGCCTCAGCATCCAATGTGGGCGCTGCCAAGACCAAAACACCTTAACCGCGCAGTCGACGTCGCAGCCAGTAGCATCGAAAAGTCGTCGCGCCGATGATTGTTATTTTATTTCTGTAATTCATGACTGAATATTTATTACTCGAATTTCGTTGATGTTTTTATTTTGTTGTCGTGATCATTTGTTGCGTTTCGTGACGATTGCATACATATTTTAAATAATTATATTCATAATTAAAACAACCCACAAAATTGATCTGCTAGGGGCTGATGACTCCTTGGCGCGCAATCGGCAAACCTTAAAAGGACATCGATATATCTCGATATCAGATGCTGATTGGGCTGCCAATGTCATCGATTACTCATCTCGCTTTTGCATTTGTTTACAAACAAATCGAAATGGAA
The DNA here is from genome assembly GCA_035044365.1 of Drosophila neotestacea. Taxonomy (NCBI): domain Eukaryota; kingdom Metazoa; phylum Arthropoda; class Insecta; order Diptera; family Drosophilidae; genus Drosophila; species Drosophila neotestacea. The sequence continues at coordinate 88,321 of JAWNMD010000708.1, forward strand.
ATGTGTCGCCAACGTTCCCCGCCCACATACACACAAGCACAAACACAAACATACACATATATTTAGAACGTAAACCACATTTCTGATATTACAATGTGGCTTAAAATGTGTCGTTCTGTGCCCTAAAACGGCAGCGATCATTAAGCTTTAAACTGGTTTTCATTGCCGTTGTTGTTGTTGACGGTTACATTTCCACCCACATTGTGCGATAGAGACAACAACAGCAATGGCGGTTTGGCTAGATAACTGTTTGCTTATTTTTAGCTCTTAAAAATATATTTGAATTGCATTAAATACTTATTTATTTATGTACATGCATATTCATAAATGTACATATGTGTGTACACATGTGCAATTAAGTTTGCTGACTTTAATCAACTTGTGTGATAAATAGTATACGATATTTGCTCATGTAAATGAAATCACAAGCAAACGATGTTTAGATAACGTTATGATAATCAAGTAACTACAGCTAACGCATACAAATTGCAATTGCAGGCTTAAATGTAAAATCCTAATAAATAACTGTCAGTTTGACGGTTCCAGAACTTTGTCAAACAAAAGAATTTAATATGATATACAACAACGGGATACTCTTTCTAAACTAACTTAACAAATACACATTTATGATAAGCTTTATTTCACATTTTAAATCTAGTTAAAATTTTGACCAACTGCAATTATTTTCAGTACCTAATTATTATTGTTTAACTAAACATAAACACTTTGCTTGGTATAATAACTTAAAGTCTCTGAGTGTGCGTTACAAAATGTTTAGAAAACTTGTAACAGTTGCTCATTGGCAGGGCAATCACGAGAGGGAATAAATTCTTAATGCTCTTCCTCAGACTCATACGCACACACACACTTGCACGCCCATTCACACTCGCGTGCTCAAATCCATTCACTTGTTCTTTGCCGGCGAGAGAGTGAGAGAGAGCGTCAGATAGAGAGAGCGCCCATGAACATGTGTGGGTGCTGATGCCACCATGTTAACTGTATGTTGTTGTTTGCTTGCGCTCTCTAGCTCTCTCTGCTGGTTGCTCTCTTTGTGGAAGCGGCTGCGATGAGGCGCTATAAAAGCGTCAACACACTGAAAATGCAAAACAGTCGAATAGAAAACTTTGAAGTGCGGTGAATATTTGTGCGACACGAGTCAATCAACACACACACACACAAACATACATAAATACACAGAAATATTGTGATTTTTTTTGGTTTGTCTGATTAGAAAGTGAATATATACACAAGGCACAAGCTGACCAAGTCCAATTTGAAGAAGAAAACAAAAGAATTTAGCGGTGTGTGTTTCGTTGCGCGTGAAAACAACCCGAAGCAATAAGAAGAAGAAGAAGCAGCAGCAGCGGCAAACAGCAAGAAGTTTTTTTAGTTCTATCTAACCACAAACACACACACATACAAAAAGAAAATAAAAATGGCCGAGGCTAATAAGAGAAATATTCCCATCAAATTGGGAGACTTCAGCGTTATCGATACGGAATTCAGCAGCATACGCGAACGTTTCGATTCCGAGATGCGTAAAATGGAGGAGGAGATGGCCAAGTTCCGTCACGAGCTGATGAACCGCGAAGCCAATTTCTTCGAGTCCACCAGGTAAATATACCACACATATATTTCTATGAATCCCCAACAATTTTGAAATGTGTTCAAATATCTTACGTATTCTATATGCATGGGTGTGAGTGTGTTGATAAATCTGTTCAAGTCGGAATCTAACTAGTATATTTTTATCGTAATGATATGTGAGAGATCCAATTATTGGAATTGATAAGAATGTAGTTCGATTGTTATCGCCAGTTAGAGATTAAAAGACCCAAGTTGGCACTACATTTTCTCTTCTTCTTTTTTGATAACAGTATTACGTGAATAGTATGAAACGAATTCTACACAGGAAAAAAAGATCGATCCGGTTTCAATGTTTCTACGAAATACATGATTAAAGTACGGTTTTTCATTTCACTTTTAGAAAATATTTTAATTATTGGAGTTACTCTATGAATCTTAAACTTACTTGCCAATTTTAATGCTCTGCCTATAGTTCCAATTTAACAAAACTATTCTAAAGACATACTTAAAAACTTCAAACTATAATCAAGAATTATCGACTTGAAATTTAGAATGATTATTTTTTTTTATCTGTGTATGAATTTTGAACATTGTTTAGGGTATTTCACGTATACTCATCATATGTACACCTAAAAATAGATATGGTGTGTGGCTATAACAGCACGGCAACATCTTTGAGCAACTTCCCCGTCACCCGGATGGCTGGATTACGTACTGGGGCTAAGGCCAAAACATGGCTGAATGCCCCAGATACTATACTCGCACAATTTCTTCTTATACTCGTAGCAATGGGGGGGAATGAGTCACGTTGGTTTTTTCATGCCCCTCACCCCTAAAATACATATATGTATGTACATATGTATGGTACAAGCATACATTCTTATAAATTATCCATTTTGTCTGTCTTTAGCAACACACATGATTTTCCGACACCACAATTCCCAAACTACAAACCATTAGCGAACATTTCAAAACTGCCAAAAAAATGTTCGAGTGATGATATTTTTTTTTTTGTTATTTGTAAATCTTATATGATTATACATATACTATTTGGCATATATTTACAAAGATGTCGTTTGATGGCTGCTTTCTTGGGTGGCTCTTTGGATCAGTGATGCCAAAGAGAGGACAAACTGACCTAAACAAATGGAAAAACATATGGATAAAACATAAGAAAAGGACAGAGAAAAATACAAATCGTTTATATTAAAAGTGTAGGCATTTAGTAAATATTATTATTCGGTAGTTTTTCTTATAAATGACTTTGTAAATGATAGCTTTAATTTGTGCCATAAATTTGTCCTATTGAATTTGTTGCAAGAGTCTGAAAATTACTTTTACTTTGATAAATTTAAGAATTTGAAAAACCAGATAGAAATGTTTTATATTCTTCTCAGTTGAAATTGTTTTTAAAGAGGGTAGCTTTATCCGGAAAAATGCCAAATTGGCAACACTTTTGTCAGCTGCAACCCGGTAACAGTACCCATGGTTGCATGTACATACATACATACGTATGTTTGTCTTGGTTATACAAAAACATACATACATATTTCTGCAATCATTATTATGATGTGGCGTAACGGAATCTTTTTTCGTGTGGCACAAAAAATCTTGCGTACTTGCCAGATACACGCACACACACACATCAACACATGCAGACGTGAATATATAATTCAAATATTTACTAAATAAACAGACAATGTGAAGGCGGCCATTAAAGATTGAAACAAAACAAAACAAATATACTAAAAGACCACCAAAAAAAAACTTATAGTTCAACAAAATAAAAACATATTCCAATTTTTTTTAATACTATTAACTTTGAAATTACTAAATTGAATAACTTTGAACTAGTCCAAATTTTAGAATATATTTAAATTAAACTATTTTTCATTTTGTTCTAATAAAAAGAATAGATAGAAATTAAAGGTAGAAATTAAAAGATACATATATATTACAATTTTATATTTTGAAATTAAACTAATTTTTTCATTTTAAAACTTAAGGAACCGAACGTATTTTTATATTATTGAACTTTCATCAAACTAAAATCTGTATTTTCAAATAAGATTAGAGTCTCAAAAAGAAAATTTTAAAACGTAAAACTCAATTTTGTTACTTCTTTGTTCGAGCTTATAAACTTTAATTTTTTATTTAAATATTTACAACTTAGCCCCTTTATTTTATCTCATTTACATTGAATTTTGTTTATTTAAATCTATTGAAAAATAATTTAAAAAAAAAACAAAAAAAAAACAACAAGACGCTGCTTGGCTGCGCAGTCAGCGTAGGACGCGGCGCAGACGCGGACGTAGACAGAGAGACGTTATGTGGCGTCGCGTGGGCGCCACTTGAGGCGAATTCAAAAACCACTTTGGTAAAACATTTTACCTCGACTCTGGGGACCACAATGACATAATCGAAACGATTTGTTGTCGTCGCCGTCTTCTTTGTTGCATTTGCATTTGCGAGAGACACAACAACAAAACTTTTCTAAGCAAAAGTTTAATGGGAGCACAGTTAACTTAACCGTTACATTGCGTGCTATCCAAAAACTTTCGCACCAAAATATTTCGCATCAAAACTCTGCTCTGCCTGATCTCACACACAAACACACACCTGCAACAATGTAGGCGAATTCACATGGCCTTTGACACCTCTAGCCGATTGTTAATGTCCCGATAAATATATGCTTTTTTTTTGTGGGCGGAATGGGGAGGCGGGTCGATGACTCAGCATGTCAATTAGGAATCGAATATCGCGCGGCCAGCCCTTAAAAAGGGCCATAGCTCAGCTGGACAGCGAAAATGAAATGAAACAAAATGAAATAAATAATATAATGAAATTGTTGAACGGCAGTTTTAAAAATAAATGATCACGTCATCGTCATCTGGTTCTATATACAATATGTACTATATACATACAATAGACAACTAATTGATTTTTCTAGTATTTTTTTTTCATCTATAGTCAATACCCAAATTAATGCCTTCGATTTATTTATACTACTAAAATGTGATCATGCTACTATTTTCAATTGTTCAATCTACTTATGATGGAAAAAAAACACACATTAATTGTTGTTGTTTAATAGAATTTGAATAAATTTGAGTAGCCAGACACTAAACAATCCATTTTGGTTGCATATGTATGCAAATATCTAGTCCACACTGTACTTGTTGCTTATTGTTGCAACTGTGTGTGAAAGGGGAAATGGGAAGGGGGTTGGGGGATCAGCAGACCGTGCGCTTGCATTTAGCGATTTGTTTATGCAAATAACAAATAACGTATGTACATACATATATATATATATACTTGTCTCGACCACAAAATCTATTACATGTCTAAATATGCACTCGGCACTTGGACTTGACCAATTGTAGTGTTGGACGTTTATGGCTGGATTAAACAGAGAATTGTGGTTAATCATTCATTGTATATATCATTTTAATACGACATGATATAATCATGGTTGTCATATTTGGTATGCCAAAGTATTAAAGCTGATATTATGGTACTTTATTTAAATTTGTACTCCTTTTCTAAATTGGTACAATCGTTATTTGCTCGATAGGATATACTGTATATCGATTGTGCTTAGTTCAATTTGAATTTGCAAGTTGCGTAGGTGTGTCCCTGGTGTGCAATACAAATATTTACTTATGTGTACATAGTGTGTACACATTGGTATATGCTTGCTAATTTGTGGCTTTGCCAATTTGTTTAGCTGCGATGCTGTTGCTGATGATGATAAATAATAATAATAATTCGTAGATGATATCATGCAAATTTTTAGCGTTTCGTAAGCTGAACTCTCTGATTCGATGACACTTCTGATCGGTTGCAATTGGCTATCGATTAGCATTTCTTTATTGTTGTTGCTTAGCTTTTTTTTCCTTTTTGTTGTTTCATGCAGTCGACACTTGATACGTGAATTGTTGTTTTTGGTGCTTTTGCTGTTGCTTTTACTTATTTTCTTTTGTTCAATTACTCGCAGAGCTTTTTCAATAACAAAATACACGAAAAATATGCATGACATCATCATCATCAACAGAAGCACCGGTGAGAGAGAGCGAGAGAGGGAGAGAGATACGTATTTGAGCGTGTGCCATCGTCACATGCATTTGTGAGAGAGAGAGCGAGAGTTAATGTGCGTGTGTGTGTGTTTGGCTAGCCATCAGCAAAGTTAGCGCCAACGTCGCGACGTCTGTTCCGGCAGGTGCTTTGACTTCCTCAACTCAAACCCACCTCTCTCCTCGCTCTACCCACTCTCTTGGCAGTCAATTGGCAGAAGTTGAAATTAACGGTTTCTACGATTAGTCACACATACCTTGGTCTTGGTATGTGGCTGTGTGGGCGTACATATGTGTGTGGGCTTCTTTTTGTTGTTATTCTTCTCGCTGATTGCATTTAACAGTTGCACATTGATTGGTAGCAAGGTCGCCTGCACTTTGTGGATTGACGCACGTTTTACAGTTGATTACCAAGTAACGGACGGCACGCTTATCAGCAGCATACATACACACATGAATATGCGTGTGTGTGTGTTTAATAGCATGCGTGGTCAGTGCTGCCAATTAATGAGAACCAAAAGTTAAAAAACGCTCCATATCCTGTAAAAAGCTGAACATTTTCCATTTTTACTATTTTTTGAATTTTAATATATATTAATATTAATAAGGTCAAATCAATTGTTGTGATGTTTTTAAATATTTTATTTTAATATAATGTATTGAAACTTTGAAAACTGTCACTGAAAATGGTCAACAGGTGCTATCCTGAAATTCTCCATATAAGCCACGAACTTCGGGGGCTTAGCCATGAAATGTACACAAATTTGTGTATTTACACAAATTACACACAAAATTAAATAAATAGTGAATAAATTATGTAAATAATTATCTTGAATTTTATAAAATTGATGGCTATCACGAGATATCGAAATTAATTGTGCGATTTTACATTCTACCTAAAGATTTCAAACCTTTTCTATTGGAGTAAAAAAAGAAAAATTCTTTTAAAAAAGCCAAGATTTCTGCTACAAGACATTTTAAATTTGTTGCCCCAATTGGACTTTGGAAGAAAGCTATGATGGGCAACACTGTGCGTGGTCATCAAAGGTTTCTTCTCTCTTCTGCTCAGTTCATTGGTCTGCGTATCTCAATTTTGATTCCATTTTTTTGTTGGTTCTTTTGTATAGGTAAACTGTTTTTTTTATAAATGTGTGTATGTGTCTGTGAGTGTACTTGAAATTGTATTGAACATCAAGAGAAATAAGTATTATTATTAAGTAGAGTACAATAATTTACTGAAAGCTTTTTACTCAACTCCTTTACTCTCTATTTTCTTTCTTCCTGAACAACCTTTACATGCCGCTTTGGAACATATTAAACAACTGCAATTAAAATACATACATAAAAAACAAAACAAAACAAAATATCTATCTGAAATATAATCCTTTCCTCTCGAAAAGCTCTACTAAAAAAACAACAACTACAACCAGGTATTCAATAATATGCCATAACAGTGTTTTTCAATAGTTTTGTTTATACCATTTGTAGTTTTCTTTATTGATTTTCATTTTTGTAAACATACTTATTAACACAATGTTATATGTGTGTATTTATCCCGTGGTATTATTTATTTTACTTACTAAATCATTTTCGACATATTTTCAACGTTTGTTAATAACGATATTTTATATACTTTACACCTACCAACACAATGTGTATACACTTATTTGATGTACTTGCACGTTGATGTGTACACACTGCCAAGTGACAGATTCGTGTGCTGTCACTTGAAGGTTTAACAAATTCATATTTAAAACAAAAAAAAACACACACTTAATCTATACACAAATACATCTAGATTTGTACGTATTTATGAGTAGTATTCAGATACGAATTCTTTGTTTCATATATCGATGTATGTATATACAAGTAGATAATATAAATATACAAATATTCAGTTTGTATATAGAACATTTGCCAGGTGTATTAGCTATTTGTTCTTAAAAAAAATGTTGAGCAAAAGTTCAATAAACTCGCGAATATTTCACACAATTTTCCACCAGACAGTAGACAGTTTTTCTTTAAATATATTTCAATCTGTATGGTGAAATAATCTTTTCATATCAAATTTCAGCAATTAAGCCAAGCCAAGAACAAAAGTTTAGACTTTAAGAACTCGAAAATATCATATTTCTTCAGTTGAATAAAATATCCTCTTGAGATGAGTATAAAAATTCGGAATGTTATGCATTTTGTACACGAGCCTACAACATTTTTTGGCAGCTCTGCCAAATGCTTGTGCCCATTGTGTCTGAAAAAGAAATAAATTTGAGTTGCAGCTGAGATACATACATATATGTATCTGTATCTATATCTATATCTATAGGTATGCTTACTTAAGATAGCTCCCCTCCTGTTTTAAGGCAACAGCTGCCAACAGACTTATAAATAAACGACGCTTCAGAGCGGAAATCCGTGTCTATTTATAGTTTAGAATCTCTTGTTGATCTGACAGACTCGGCTTCAGTTTTAGAGTTTACATTTTTAGTTGCATTTGAAACGAGTTTGCCAGCGGAATCATTCCAAAATCGTTCCTTGTCATGGAGGCTTTTACACGCACTTTTAACAAAACTTTTCGCACAACAAACACTAAAACAACAACCACAACGACAACATCCAGAAGGTGTATTACAAATGTACAAGAAATTTCAATTTTGAAAAGCCAACTAACTTGTTTTTTTTTGTTGTTACTTATTAATTATTGCAGCTCAACGACAAACTCGGCGCTGCCTTCACGAGTACCCAAACAACAGAATTATGTGTCGGACATTAGCTCGCCCTTGATACAGGTAAGTTATATACTATAATATAATACAATCTGTATATAATACTTGACTTTACTTTGATTTACTTTCTAAACAGGATGAAGGTGATAACAAAGTGCTGAAGCTGCGCTTCGATGTCAGCCAATATGCCCCCGAGGAGATCGTTGTGAAAACCGTCGATCAGAAGCTACTGGTAAGATTCTATCAATCAGATATATGTATGTTTAGTATTCGTAAATCTAATCTGATTCGTTATTCATTATTGATTTAGGTGCACGCCAAGCACGAAGAGAAGTCAGACACAAAGAGCGTTTACAGGGAGTACAATCGCGAATTTCTGCTGCCCAAGGGCGTCAATCCGGAGTCCATACGCTCTTCACTCAGCAAGGATGGTGTCCTCACCGTGGATGCACCATTGCCAGCTCTCACTGCCGGTGAAACTCTGATTCCCATTGCCCACAAGTGAACAGCATCTGGAGCAGCGGCAACGGCAGCATCATCACCAGCTCCTGGAGAACCCGTCACACATCCCGCAATCCCCTCCCCGAGGCCAGCAACATCCTGCTAAATCCTAGCACCTACTAAAATCGCAGAAGATCCACACAGATGATACACAGTTTTCAATTGGCCACCTATCAATCAATCAATCAATCAAACAAAACAACAATCAATCAAATCCCATTGATTGATGACTTACAATTTTTTGGTTACTTTTTTTTGCAATTAAAAAGCTTAAATATAATACTGACTTACTACTCATACTTAACTGTAATAACTTAAGTGTAATGCAAATTATTATTAAATTTGATTAATTTAATTCATATTTATAATTCTCGCTATTAAATGTTATTATTTTCTTTGTCGTAGTTGCCACCTTGCAGTCGTTTTTCTTCCAAAGAGTCTGGGATAGTCTTCTTTCATCTGTTTTTAGGAAATTTCTTCTGACTTTAATTTGAATATAACATTTCTGAAGGGACAATTTTTTGGTTGGTTGAATCTGTATTTAATTAGTATAGTTACTTTTCCAGCTCAACACTTGTTGTATACTTCACAAAATTCCCATTTATACTCTTTATAGAATTGTATTTAGAAGTATATACAAAATATATGACTTTTATCCTCTTTGATGAACTTTTCCTAATGCTGACACTTCTCCATTTAAAGATCTGATCAAAAAATTTAAATAAACGCCAAGTTGGAGATTTCCTTTCTCATAAAGTAAGCTTTGAATAGTTTCTAAGTTGATTAATAAATCAAAACACGGGACTTTATTTAAATAACTCACTTTAGAGAGAAAGCGAAAGAAAGACGGCACAATTATACAGGTACATATGTGAGGATATTGAATAGCTCGGTGTCATGTGGCTTGAACTAGCTATCTCGCTCTAATATTGCTGTTGCTTCTAATACATACACCTTGGGTATGTACGTCAATTTTGGAGCAAACCTTTTTTCTGTAATTCAATTTACCGAGCACTAGAAAATGCAACGGGAGCCAGAGTCAAAGCTTGAACAGATCGATATGGATGCGGATGCATTACGTATTCCAACATCTGTATTGATCGAGGATCCGCGTTATCGCATTAAGCCCACGCAACAGGTCATGTCGGCATTGATTGGCGGCCTCATCACCACATTTGTTGGTGAGTCTACAACGTCTATTTACTTATCCAAAAGCTCAGTCAAATATTTTATTAGTAACACCTCTGGAGGTGGTTAAAACTCGTCTCCAGACCCAGACGCAGCACGCGTCCAAAAAGCCTTTGGTTGTCTCCAAATTATGCTACGTCTTTCACAATGGTCTCATGACGCATGTTTGTAAACCAAATGCCGCTGATTGTGTGATGAAACTTGGAGCTAAACAATCCAACTTGCGTCCATTACGTGGTGCAATGGTGAGTCTATAGTCTTGGGAAGATTTCCTAGTTTCTCTAGTGAGAGTTTCTCGATTCCATTAGGATGCCTTTGTAAAGATTATCTGCTCAAATGGCGTTAGTGGCCTCTGGTCAGGGTTGAGTCCAACGCTCATCTCGGCGTTGCCATCGACAATCATCTATTTCTTGACCTACGAGTATCTGAAAGAATCGTTCTCTAATCTATATAAATTCTGCTATCCTCGTCATCAAGTCGAGGACACAAAGTTGGTGAAAACAAATCAAGTGCAGTATACTACACCACATATAGTGCCAATGGCATCCGGAATCTGTGCACGTACCGTTGTTGTTACGGCTATAACACCACTGGAAATGGTACGAATTAAGATGCAGTCGGGTTATATCACATACACGGAGTTGTGGCTGGTTATACGTTCGCTGATTAAATCCGATGGCATACTTGGTCTTTGGCGTGGCTGGCCACCCACTGTGATGAGGGATGCCCCTTCTCGGGCACCTATTGGGCCGCCTACGAGTCCATGAAACGTGTCTGCAACGTCACAGAGCCGACATTCTGGTTCAGCTTTGTCACGGGGGCAGCAGCCGGTGCGGTAAGTTTTTATTATTATACTCTTGCAGAGGGATAAAGTGATAAATCCTTTAATCTATGTTTAGTATCGATATAGTTCTGTCCGTCTAGATCAGATACCTTTATCATATAGCTGTGCTAAATAGGAACCGAACAATTGAAAAGCAACCTAAAGGAACCTTTAGTACGAAAATCTTTCTTGTTCTTAAGTAAACTTGCAGATTGTGTAATCATACGTTATGAAATAGAAATACTATACCATAGAACTATATGGAATATTGTCATAGGAACAATCTAACTTTAATCAACATTAAATTTTCAAAAGTTTTTTTGTCTTTGAGATATATTAACTAAACTCACTGATAAAACGAATAGATATGTAGTTGTCTTTGCATTTTAACCAAATTTGTTTTAAATTTGACTAAAATTTTAGTTAATTTTCCTCAGAGAGAAGTAATAAGTGACTCTGCAAGGGTATCAAATTGAAGATCAGCTTGTTTATCTGTTTTCTCAACATATTTCAGTTGGCGACCTTGGTGACAATGCCATTCGATTTGGTTACAACACACACGCAAATTGAGCTTGGACAGGATGTGCTTTACTCGGATGCATCTGGTCATGGCAAAGGCGGCATCAATGCAAACGCTTCCGCTTCTGCTTCCGCCTCTGCAACTGGTTCAGCTAAACAGACGGTGTTCTCACGCTTAAGCATGATTTATCGCCAGCAGGGTATAAAGGGTCTTTACGTTGGTGTCTTTCCACGAATGTTGCGCGTGGTGCCGGCCTGTGCCATTATGATTTCGACATTTGAATATAGCAAATCTTTCTTTTTCCATCACAATCTTGGTTTGACTGAAGCCTGTAAGTAATCGTTGGACTTTGAAAATATGCATTTATCGATTGCAATAAGTATTTGAAAATATGCACATATCGATTTGCACTTGAAATATCGATGCTGCATCGCAACAGCAGCTGTTTTTGAAGCAGCTGATCCAACTATCGATAACAGCGAACCACACTTGTAGACAAATATATGGAAAGCTATTTTATTTATCTGGGACCCTTTACGACAGTCCTCGGTTTCTCGATCTTTCATTTTGATTTTTTTATGAAAATATTAATTAATTAACGCGCACAAACATACACACATCCATTAGCTTACCGACGAGCCCATTGACGCGCCCCGAAATGCCAGAGACAAAGTTAAATCCAAGTGGAAGCAGACCAGAAGCCAATTATGGATTGCCGGCAATTCAGACACAATCCAAACAAACAATGACAGATCCCAGATTTCGCATAAGACCCAGCCAGCAAGTTGTGTCCGCATGTACAGGTGCCATGATAACCGCCTGCTTTAGTAAGTGATGAAATTTGTTTACCTATCTGAGAGTATCTTCGTATGTGTGTGTGAAGACACCGGTAGATAATACATACATATATTTAATGATGTGTAATTTCATCATAAAATTGTGTGATTTGTAGTGACACCCTTGGACGTGATCAAGACACGATTGCAGGCACAACAATCGGCATTGTTATCCAACAAGTGTTTCCTCTATTGCAATGGCCTTATGGATCACATTTGCCCCTGCGGCCCAAATACTCCAACTCCGACAGCTTCATCCCACCATGCATTTAACAAGCTATCACCATCATCGGCCTCCCACTTTACGGGCACAATTGTGAGTATCTACAGGCGGGAGAGAAACTATTGGAAATTTAATGATCTCTTGATTTATTGTCGATTTCTCATCTTGGTGATTATCTTACAGGGTCAATAAACTTTAGATTTTGTTCTCATATCTACCCTGTAAGGTTATCACCAAGATGAGAAAGTAACAATATTTAGTCACTTTAAGATTTTTAATTTTCTTATTGGTTTAAACTTTTATGTAAACTTGTTCATATTATTTCTAACTATTATTTCTTTTTGCAGGATGCCTTCATTAAAATCAGTCGAGCTGAGGGCGTTGGTTCACTCTGGTCAGGTCTGAGTCCAACGCTCATTTCTGCTCTGCCCTCGACGATCATATATTTTGTGGCCTATGAGCAGTTTAAGGCCCGATTTATTGATTTACACTACAAGTACCTGGCACCAGTACAAAGATCACCGTATAACCGGGACATTCCAATGCTAGTGCCGATGTTGGCTGGCGTCACGGCTCGTATCCTGGCCGTCACCTTTGTTAGCCCCATTGAGCTGATACGCACCAAGATGCAATCGCAGAAGATGACAAATGCTGAGATGTTTAGCTCTGTGCGTCAGGTGGTGCAATCGCAGGGTGTTCTCGGCTTGTGGCGTGGTCTTCCACCGACCATATTACGGGATGTGCCATTCTCGGGAATTTATTGGACCTGTTACGAGTACCTTAAAAGTAGCTTTAATGTCGTCGAGCCAACGTTTGGATTTAGCTTTGTTGCGGGCGCGATTTCAGGCTCTGTAAGTATACTCTTAGGATTTTCTATACAGTACTTTAGCAAAGACTAAATACTTGTAATATTTATATTGTAAATATGATTTTAGGTTGCCGCAACGATAACAACACCATTTGATGTAATTAAAACTCATGAACAAATTGAGTTTGGAGAGAAATTCATATTTGCAGGTAGGAATGTTGCTGTTCAGCTAAATAGTTGCTCCTCCACTGACCCAACTTTGGTTTGCATTACGCCAGAAAATCCAGCAAAGAGTATGCCGACCAAATCCGTTTCAGAACGCTTGTCAACTATTTATCGCTTGAATGGAGTCCGTGGCATATTCTCTGGACTTGGACCGCGTCTCTTTAAGGTGGCACCTGCGTGTGCAATCATGATTTCAACGTTCGAATATAGCAAAGCGTTCTTTTATCATTACAACGTGGATCAGCATAATCAAACGCTGCTGGCCAGCAATGATCATCTGGGAAATAACAACACAAATGCGATCAAACCATACAATACAACTGCAAAGACTAACTGAATGTATTAGTAATTGCAGCTATTTTTCAATAGCCTGTACATATGTAAATTAATACCAAAGTTAAGACAAAATTATTGGGTTACAAGAATTAGCGTAGTTTTTCATTTGAACTTCACAGCCTTTGTAAAATTGATTGAGTGAAATAAAATTGCTGTTCTTTTTTTAAATCGATTTGCTTTAGTGCCTTTGGCGGGCACTTGATAAATTTCTATCGAAACATCGTTAAGCAGCACATCGTTTTCGTATAGAATAAACATATCGATAAATGAACATATGTTGGCTATCGATAGCGTAGGAAACACGTGCCAGCGCATTGTGTTTTGTTTAGATTGCGTTTTAAGTTATATTTACAAAATATAAAATGGGAGAACCCGAAACAACTGCACCTGAAATCAAGGAAGCTAAGAGCCCAAAGCCTGCAACACAACCCAAGCCGAAATCCAAAAAGGTGCCTAAGCCCGAGGCGAGTATACCGCGCGGTCAACCGAAATCCAATCGACCATGGAAGACGCCCAAGCAAAAGTAAGTACTATTATTACCATTATTGGGTGTTGGGTATTGTACTTTTGATCAGAAATGTGGCAGACCACATAAAATATATATATACTTCTATTCTTGATCAGCTGAATCGATTTAGCCATGTCCGTCTGTCTTTTCCACTGGTTCTGGTCTCCATTTTAAAGCTGTCTTCATTAAACAAGGTTGAGGTCCGTCTATGCAATTACTGTAGATAGTACATATGTCGCAACCGGTTGGATCTGATCACTATATCATATAGTTGTCATAGAAGTATCATCTGTTAAGTATCGGAACTTTGTAGTTTCCCAAGAAATCTCAAACAAGCTCACAGATTGTGTATTTGGGATTGTCTTGTAAGTCCCACCGGCCATAAAGGAATCCACTTTTATACATCCTGATTAAATTTGATTTAGAATTGACTAATATATTGTATAGCTGCCATAGGAACGTTCGATCAAACATCCAATTTTAGTATGAAGAACTTTGTTTCACAATTTGTCGGACACATAGAAACGATCCATTCAAAGTGGAATATATGTAGAACAAGGGTATAAAATCACTAAAGTGCTTGCCTATAACATGAATATATAGCTTACTCACAAATATCAATAATTGTAGATTCAGCAAAATAAAGAAGACATTAAATCGTTCGACATTTGAGAAAAAAGAAGCGCTACGTAACGAAATGCGTTACATTAAAGAAAAGTCAAAGGAAATTAAGGATCAGCGCAAGGAAGCCGCCGTCCAGCATCATAAGCGTCGTGTGGAAAATGCCGAACGTCGTTTGGCCAATGAACGTCGCTCGGAGATTGTACAAGTTATTAAGAATCCGGCTAAGCTGAAGCGTATGAAGAAGAAACAGATGCGTATGATTGAGAAACGTGATCTTAGTCAAGTTAAGGTGGTCTGAAATGTATAAAGTTATATGCTACTTTAGGATACATTTATTATTTTTTTCATTTCCCTGATAAATAAATCTAGTTTTGTAATAATGCGATTTGAAACATTTAGATGTTACTATATACATAGTACTCTATTAAGAATAAAGACTAACATGTATATTTGTTTTTGTTTTTCTTTTTTATTATATACTATTAACAATGTCTGGTTGCTGCGAATTTACATTTACATATCTTTTCTTTTGTTTTTATGTAATTATGTACATATAAACAATTAATGCTTATATCTGTAGATTAGTTTAACAAATTAACATAGTATTCCATGTTCTTAAAAGCTGTCGGATTATCGTTGAAACTCTTTCGAAATTGTGCCAAAATCTGTTTACGTTTCTCATTTAAAGCGCGACTTTTTACTGACTTTGGAAGTGTTTGTGTGGAGTTGGTTTCTTGCATTTGGATTTGAATTCGTGAACGCAATAACAAATCCAATTGATGGACCAAGGATTGCAATTGTGTTTGCTTAACGAGTGCCTTGGGTTGATCATCTATTTGGCATTGGACTAAGGATTTCATAAACTCACAAATTGCAATAAATTCTTCGTCGAACTTTGTATGATTAAGCGTCAAGCTGTTCAACTCCCAAGCATTATCACTGGGCACCTCAAGTCGAGCATGCATCTGTTGTATAACAGCCGAGGGTATATTTAATCCACGTGCCTCATTAGCTTGAAGACATGATTCCAAAGATCTGTCGATGTAAATCTGTGCATAAACACAACTTTTCAAGCGACACAATTGATAGAGTTTGTATCGCATGCTGCGATAATAATGATTATCATCACAGATGATCAAATAATTGCCATTGTTGATGGTTTGAGCAGCTCTACGAAGTTTTTGTGGCAACTCTGTTGGATCTTTAGATTTCAGAGTGTCCATCAGTTGACTTAATAAGTCATAGATGTAATTACGTTGCTCTCTATAATCATTATCAATTGATTGTACAACAAAATAATCATCGTAGCATAGATGTAAAATATTCCAGCTTCCCAGAGATGCCTGATCCTGTTTTAAGATCCAATTACTTAGACTTGTCTTCCCCGCAGCGGGTAAACCAATTAGAGCAAGCAGACAAATTCGCGGCATTTGTAGTGTAGTGTAGTGTAGGTGTGTGTTTTGTTGTGTAGTGTTTTTTGTTTTGGTAGTTAACTATCTAATATTGAAAATAACAATTGTGGCATTGCATTGGAATCTTCATGTGCTGCCTGCTACAATGTCAAGTTACCGGTCCCACTTGGTGTCAATACAGTGGGCACTGGACCAGCGACTTCTTTCTCCTTCAACTGCTCCTTGATGAGATCTTCCTGCTGTTGTTGTTCTAGTTTTCTAGCCGTTTCTTCAGCTTCTTCCATGCGTTTGGCATTTATCTTTGTTTGCACATCAACATAGGATTTCATCATGTTTTGATTGAAGCGCGCAAATTTTGTTACACATCGGTCCACGCAGATATTCTGTAAAAAACAAATCAATTGTTTTATAACTTATCTGTATCATGGTTGAGTTGTTAACAAGGTAGCCATATCCTCTGCTTTGATTCCATGGTAGAATTACCAACAAGGTGGCACTCCAGGCTCCACTTTGTAGACCTGGGTAGAGTCTATACGTCACCTTGTGAGATAACCCCACCACGATTTGTGCTTACCTCCTGGTCAAAGAGTTCCCGTGAACTGAGATTGTCCACACAACGATTGAAGCACAACTCCGTCACTTTGTTGTATAATGTGAGGAAATCTTTTAACTGGAAGAAGGTAAGCAATGCTGAATTAAAACTCTTTCGGTCACAAATAAAACACAAATACATACATTACGCAAATTCGAATCCATTGGATAAAATAAATAACAGTGTTATTTTAGAAACGGTAACTAAATTTAATTTGATATTAAAATGCTTTTCGATTTTCGACAGCAGGCAACAACAGCTGACTGGCTGTTTATCTGACTAGGCACGATACGCTATCGATAGCATAAACCCTTGTGCGTGAGCTATCAATAGAGGTTGGCACGATACCGCTATCGATAGCATAAACACTTGTGCGTGAGCTATCGATAGAGGATTCGTTAATTGCATAGCAACATCGATAAGTGTGCAGTTTGCCGCCAATTGTCAGTGTTGTGTGAATGCACCTGTTTTTGTTTTCTGATAAACATGCTATTGTGTAAACAAACGGTGTCAATACATAAAGCTGCACATACAAACACATCATACATACAAAGGTAAAGTAATACCACATGTTTAATGGTTAAGTCGCACGTGCAAACACATCGCACATCTCTAATTGAATTCTCATAAGAACATATGTACATTTTGTAGTGCAATTGTTTATCATAGTTTTCTTAAGTAAATATATATGAAAACATATATACATGCTGCCGAAACCAAAGAAGTACATTAGCTGTCTGTGGCAATATTTCGGTTTAACCACATTCAAGCCACTGCAATGGCAAATAATACGTCAAATTATAAACGATCCACGAGAAAGCGATATTTGCGCGGTAATTGCCACCGGCTATGGAAAGTCTCTGACTTATCAGTATCCCGCCTTTTATCTGAATAAAGTTGTGGTTGTCATCTCCCCGCTAATTGCGCTCATGGAGGATCAGGTGAATAGCTTAAATAGTAAATCAGATAATAAAGAATATGCCTGTTTATTGGGCACCGCACAGGAGGATCGCACAATTAAGGAGCGCATTCTTCAACTGAAATTCAAATTGATTTACGCCACACCTGAGTACATAACCCGTGGTAATGGCTTGAAATTGTTACGTGATCTGGGTCGTAATCTGGCGCTGATTGCCATTGATGAGGCACATTGTATATCAAAGTGGGGACACGAGTTTCGGCCGGCATATCGTCAACTTAGTCAGTTGCGAGAGGCAGTGCCTCATGTCCGGCTCCTGGCACTCACGGGCACGGCCACAAAGTGTGTGCGTGAGGATATCTGTGAGCAGCTGCATCTGCGCAAACCCTTGATCCTCTGCAGCGGCTTGGATCGTCCCAATCTCGAGATGACGGTGCGTGCCAAGTGCACGGAATTGTGGTCAGATCTCCAGCAATATCTGAGCTGGGCATCCGAAGCAGATGGTTCGGTTATTGTTTATAACAATACCATACGAGAGACGGAACACATGGCCAAGGAGTTGACGCGTCATGGCATGAGATGTCATAGTTATCACAGTAAATTATCACTGGAGGAAAAGCGTCGCAATCAAGAGGAATTCCGCAATGATCAAGTGAGAATCATTGCAGCAACTACAGCCTTTGGCATGGGCATAGATAAGCCCAATGTACGTCTGGTGGTGCACTATGGTGCACCTAGCGATATGGAGCGCTATTATCAGGAAATTGGACGAGCTGGCCGTGATGGTCTGCCTGCAAAGTGTGTGCTCTTCTACGGGGAATCGGATGCGGCGACCCATCAACGAATGCAGCACAGTCAACCGTTGACGGCTCAGCGTAGCCAGGAGTTGCTTCAGTTGTCCAGGAGCATGTCAGAGTACACACAGATCAGCCAGTGTCGACGTCAATTTATACTCAAGTACTTTGATGATGATGCTACATTGAAAACATTGAAATGGCGTCGAAATTGTTGCGATAATTGCCGCAAATCAAGGCATGTGAAAGCTCAGGATCAGGAGATACCTGAAAAGCTGGATGTGAGCCAAGAGTCGAGACTTTTACTGGGCATGCTGCGTGATGTCAATGGACGCTTTGGCCTTGGTAAAGTAATACTTGCCGTGCGTGGATCACGAAGCAAGTGCGTCAGCAACGCGTGTCGACAGCATGAGAACTTTGCCAAAGGTGGACATCGATCCATTGGTTTCTATAAAATTCTATCCAATCACCTGAAAACAATTGGTTACATTAAGGATGAGTTTCAGAAGAGCAACAAAAGCTCGTTTGGTTTCCTCATGCCACAGGTAACACTCAAGGGTTGTTGTTGGCTGGACAACGATGAGACTGAATCCAAGCCGATTATAATCGAACCTAGTCCGAAATTGATAAAGCTACTTAAGTCGAAAAAGAACTGTAATAAAAGGTCAAAAGACCTGGATTTAGACTGGGGATCTGATATAGATATTGATCTTAATGAATTGGATGAAATTGTGGAACGTGAACAACAATCAATGTCATCATCATCCAACAATGAATCCATCTGGGGACCCGACATTGACATTGATTTCAATCAAATCGATGCCGAGGTCGCCAAATCCAAACAAACTACAATTGAACCTGAAATATCTTCCAGCAAAGATCTCGAATTACTTCTTGCCGATTGTCAGAAGATCCTACACGAGGAGCCGGAGGAAACGGCACGCACTTTAAAGGCCCGAAAACGAGTCTGGGAGTACCTAGAGGGTAGCTATCAAAAGCGACCTCTAATACCAAAGTACAAATATAGTTCACGTCCAACTAAAGGCAATTGAACTACACTAACTAACACTGCCCTACACAAATTTACACTTTTCATCTAACTATTTTTAGGCAATTTTTCATATACTTAGAAAAATTCTTGTTCATTATTTGAATTATTTTCCATTAAATTGGATAATTATCTTTGCTTTTGTTATATGTACTTAACGTACGTACTTGAAGTTTACCATTTATAAGACTACAACAATAAATAAATAAATATACAATGAATTGGATAAAATTATAGATACAATTTTATTTTTATGATTTGATGATTTTATCTGAAACGGATTTAGATTTCATTTTGCTTTGCTATTTTTAGCAATTTCAGATCGTTAAATTTCAGTTGGGTGAAAATTGAAATAAAAGTTCAACTCTGTTTTTATTTGGTAGCAGTTTTATTTAAAAGTTTATACATATAACATATATAGTATACATATATACAACATGAATTTGTAAAATTAGGTACTAGAGTTGGTATTTTTTTTGTTTTTTTAATGTTTGTTTTTATTATGTATATGTATATATATATATATAATTATTACTATTAAGTACTATTACTTTTCGTCACGCACAAAATTTCCAAACCTTTGGAATAAATTAAACGACTAAAATGTACACATTACGAAACAAAAAAATAGGGCTTTTTGCATAAAAAGATGTCGATGAAAGGTCGAAATACGAATCTGTGGAATATCAACATTGTAAGTTGAGAAACAGAAGAAGAGAAAGATAGAGGAGAAAAAAAAGAAAGGGGGACAGTTATGAACGATCGATGTATGTATAAATATGTATGTGGAAATTGTTTGCTTTGCTACATAATACAAAATGAGAGTGCGATAACGAATAGTTTAAGTATGGAAATAGTTAAGGAAGAAAATAGTCTGTTTGATGAATAATGAGTGTGTGTCTTTATGGTATATATGATATAGTATGGAATCATTTTTTATAGTAACGCATAAATAGACGAGGGAAGGAACGCCAGATCTTAGGCGAGACGCTTTTTTCGACTAGGTGACAAGATTTTTAGCATTGTGACAACGGGCGCCTCAAACGACATCGAGACAACAAAAGCCAGGAAATAGGATGCGACCGTCAGACCAAAGAACATGACGACCTGTAAAAGTTTACAATAGATTAATTACAATTTTCCTAAGATATCCATTAACAAACTTACCATTAAATCGCCTCCCAAATGGAGCGGCGCATCTGAATTTAACGCCATGGATCGTATGACAATCGGATGCACCAGATAGGCGCAATAGGTCACACGTGAGAAGGGATATAGGCAGGGTGCTGAGAGCAGGGAATTGATATAGCCACCATATCCCGTGGAGCAGGCAATTGTGATCCAGGCGAGTGATAACGCCCATGCCGAGTGACTCAATGAACTGTATGCTGCGGCTGTAAACTGTGACAGATCCGTCTGATATAATCCAAATACCAACACCAACAGATTCAACATGGCCAAGGTCCAGGCGGTGGCAACCGTTAATTTCGGTAAACGAATCTTGCAATTGCTACGGAACAGTATCCAACCCACGGCCATGCCAATGAGATAGGGTCCCAATCGTGTCCAGGGCTTGTCATAGATCTTATCGAAAAGTGCCAACGGATCGTCGGTATTCGGACGATGATTGTTCGTAAAGGCAACCACGGCCGTCGTTATCCAGGATAATACCAGGAATACCAGAGTCGTAATCGCAGATAGCTTAAAATGACGCACGCCCACAATCAAAATGATGGCACCGATCATATAGAACTGTGTGTCATTCGCCAGATACCAGCTCCACAACATGCACTGGAAAATTTGGGAAAAAAGGGTGTAAAATTAATTGAAAATAAGGTAGGAAGATCAAGCTCGGAACGTTTTATAAACTTAATAAGTAACAAAAGTAATTTATAGTTAATTTTGTTAAATTATCTATTTATTAATGAGTATCAAACAATTAAGTTGAAATATCTTTAAAAATTAAAAAGTTTTTGTTTTACTCCGATATAGTTTCATGAACTCGAGAGACAAAGGAACAATCGGACAGCCATCGGACATGCCTATTGTCCAGATTAAGAGTATATGTATTATTTCTTTCTATAAAAATGGTACTTACCATCTCATCAACGGGAAAGAGTGTGTTGATATAGAGTATGTTGCGCCACCAATAATCCGGGCAGGTAACATGATCCATTGTTGGTGGATCAAAGATGGAATAGGCAGCCAGATATTTCATTGTGACCTGAACCACGCCGAGTACAAAGAGATATGGAGCTGTCAGTCTCATGAAACGATAGGCAACCAGGCCAAAAAAGTGTGCGGTGCCATCGGTGAATTCATTTGCTCCTTTGCTCAGTTTATTGAGTTTTCCCTTGGCATTTGTGCGGAAATACAGATATGAAATAAGGAATCCACTGATAAAGAAGAACGTATCCACACTGAAGGGTCCATTGGTGATGGCCTGGAAGAAGAAATTCTGTTCGACCTCCTTGCGCATCTCCATGTTGTCCGAATATTTGAAGACCACGATGCAAGTGTGTCCGAGGATCACCCAAGCCATGCTGAAGGCACGCAAGCCATGGATACAGGGTATCGTATCGGCACCCACATTCCTATCACAGATCGCATTAAAATTGGTGATGGCCGAAAAGCTGAGTAACAGTTCCGAATAGATACTAAGTTTTTCCGGTTCATGCAGATGTCCCTCAAGATGCTCATCCGAGTTGCTGTTGTTGTTGTTGCCACTGCGACTGCTGGTGCTTCCTCCATTGCTGCCACCGATACCACGATGATGATGGATATGATCATGCTCATCATGATGCTCGTCGTGATGATGATCATGATGATGATGTCCATTGCCGCTATCATTATCCCCAGTCAAAGTAGCTGGCAAATTCAACACAAGTTGATCGAGTTGTTTCAACGAATCCGATTGATTCGATTGCTTAAGTGCCTCATCATTTGCGGTCATCGTATCGGAATAATCCGATGATGCACAACCTATACCCGAACTTGTCTCGCTATTATTCATCATCTCCTTATCCTGTTGACGCAGTGCCTCCTGCAGTTGACGTGTCAAATAAATCTCATAGAGCGTACCACAGCAAATCAAAGCCAGCACAATGCAAGAAACCACACTAATAGAGGGAGAAGGAGAAAATGGGAAAAAAAGAGTAAGCATGAGGTAGTACACAGGAAAAAACCAGAAAGAACGAAGTTGTTAGCTATTGAAGCTATCTGTCTATCTATATCGGATCCATAAAATCCATATTAATTTTAGCTTTGAATTTTAAAAGTTTTTACAAAAATTTTAAACTTTTGTGTTTAAAATTTTGCATAATTTTAGGCACAATTTATATTCTCAGCAAATCTAGTTTCAAATTCAAATCAAAAGTCAGTTTAAAGTTAGGGCCGTAATATTATATAGTCCGGATCTGCCCTGAAAATTTCAACACAATCGGATAATTAACTCTTAAGTTATTCAAGACTTAAGTGCAATTATTTCGGCTTAAGAAAATGACCGAGATCACCGAACTTTTGGCGCTGTTTGGTATCGATCTTATCTCCGAAATCCCGGTATTTTCTTTCTGTGTAGAGAGGGTTGTTAATTAGCTGTATAAACTTTGGAAGGAGGGCGTGGCCCGCATTGGATAGTTTCGCTTTTTTTTCGAGCCTCACCAAGTACACACACATTTCACACGATTTCAACTGCTAATGGCAAGTGCCAACTATCTGTTGGATCCACCGAACTTACCAGGGAGAGATATTACCGGAGAGAGGTACTCGGTAAGCCCGTTAAGGGCCTCTGTTTATAAAGATTATTAGCAAGTCGTATCAGTTTTCTGTGTTTAATGTTGATTTCAACTTTTTGAAAGTGAATTTAATGCTGTACTCTGATATAAAACCAGTTTAAAAAATGAACATTTACACTACATATTTGATTTTTAAAGAAGACAACTTTAAGAGAAGAATATGAAAATGACAACTTTACAATCTTGGTTGTTATCTCTAGTTTTAATTCTGTTATTTTAAGAATTTAAGTTTACGACTATTTATTTTTAGTTTTTCACAAAACTAAGAATTTTTAACGTTTCTTTTCAGTGTACTCACATCAGCATGCAGAAGGTCTTATCCGACCATATGTTGAACTCCTTGTCCGTCGGTACACGTATGTCCAGCACTCGCAGATCACGACTGGGCAGCTCAAGACGTGCATATGAGCTCATCTTTTCCACATCTCCAATGCTGCAACTTGAGGGTAGACACAAGCCTGTGTAAATGGTGCGCAGCTGAGGGACAAAGGCGGAGAAATGAGAGATGATTAATAAATTGTGGTGAATTCTTTTCTTCCTACAAGGACTAGAATAATGTAAGAAAGCTGAGTTGATCTTCTGTTGGCTGAGAGAAGCGATAGGAGAAGTAAAAGCAAGAGATAATCGATAAATGTAGGGTTAGAAATTGTCAGTAACTTCTCTGTAAAGCTTCTCGCTGTATATTAAATTTAACTTAAATTTCTCAACTTCTTTCATTATTAATTTTTTCTCTTTAAACATAGTTTGACGCTTCCTTCTCTAATCGCTTCTCTCATTTGCAACAATATTTGGTTTTTTTAATCAAGTTCTTTATACATTTAAACAGTTTCCTAAATACTTCTCGTACTACATATAACCAATTATAAGCCTATTGTTTTGTTTTATTTGCTTTCCTCTTTAAAATTGATCCTTTTAATGCTGCTCACTAATTAATTGCATTTTTAAATTTTGCTTATTTATTTCCTTACAGAAAAGAGCCGTTAGAAACACCTTTTCTTCTAAAAATAAAAATGGCTGCCCTCAAATGAAAGCGCTCAATAATCAAACTGCACATTTTCGCCGCAACTGATGCTCTCTCTCTTTGTTCTGATTGTGAGAGCGCTTCCTTAAGTGAAGCCGGCGAATTGAGCGGCGCATTCGCCAATGCTACTCCTTGGCAGCAGCAGCAGCAACGTCGGCGGGAAGCTGCAAATTTTTCTATTTCGGTTTTTGTTTGTTATAAAACATTTGTTTTTTATATTTTTTGTTTAAGTGAATAGCTAAAAAGCACTAGAGTGTTAAGGGCATGAAAAGAGTTGCAAGCAGTGCTATTGAAAAAGAAAAAATGTGAAAAGTGAAAAAAAGAGGTTATGGCTGATCGCCATGTTGAACTTTGTGTTTTATCTGCTGCAAATTGCAAAGTTAATCATTTTTTCTTATTTTTTTTAAGTGTTATGCTCCTGCAAATTCGTTTGCTTATATATCAGTTTAATTGGTGTTAAAAATGTGTTTAAATTGCAATTGCTTTTTTTTCGTGTCCTTTTTTTCATTTTTTTTGCATTTGCTTTTCTGTTGCATACGAAAATGCGCATTTAAATGAGTGTGTGTTTGTCGCGAGTGAGAGTGAGAGTGATAGTGAGAGTGAGAGTGTGTAGCTATGCTTTTCTGCCCAACACTAGTGCAAGTGCTTTTAATTTTGTTTTTTTTTTGTTGTTGTGCTTAAATTTTTAATTGAATGAAACAACATTGAAGAAAGAAGGAGATGCATTGGTGAGTGTTCGTTTTATTAACTATTTGCGATTTGAAACTATGAGAGAGAGCGAGCGAAAGTAAGTGTGCAAGAACGAAGCAAATAAAGAGAGGCTTTTAAACCATTGCAAGTGTTCTCTTTGTGTGGCGAGTTTATTCGTTGCAACATTTCTCTTTAAATTTTTAAACAGCTGATCATGCTCTATTGATTTTGACGACTTATAAAATAAAATTCACAGAGAGAAAAAATACTGTTGAATTCAGTAAATTATATAAATACGAGAATAGCAATGTTTTAAAATTATATTAATTAGCTATATTTTATACAAAGCTCATTTTAAATTAAGTTGTACTAATTGACAAGAAATATTTCTATTGGTTGTGTTACCAAAGGTTTTATATGGATTATATTTAAATTAAATTGCTATCTTGAGGAAATAAACATTTTTAAATGTTTAAATAAATTGGGTGTTCTGGGAATCATACGTCTAAGTTTTCGTTATATTATTCTCCTATGACTGCTCAAAATTATTATTATTATTATGGTTATAATCATTGTTTAGCTTTTCTAATCACTTCTCATATTGTTTTTTTGCTTCTCTAATAACTTTTCCCTCTCAACTCTAATCGTTCTTTTATTGCTTCTTTCAACACGTCCCCCTCTTCTAATCACTTAAGCACAGGTAAATGGTTCTCTTCAAGTTTTAATCGTAGTTTTTGCTTCTCCTATTACCTGACACTTGTTTAATGACTGCTCTAATCGCTTCTCGCTTTTGTTAACCACATTTTGATTGTTGTTGCCACACTTACCACCTGCGTTGGCACCGTCTCATTCAGCTGCAATTTCAGTACATAGAATCCCGGCAGAAATGGAGGTGGAGCATTGTAGACACTGCTGTAAGCTCGAGAGAATGCCTCGGCAAATGGCAATCCATTGTCCTTGCCACTGTCCTTGTCAACACTACTGTTGTTGTTGTTGTTGTTGTTGCTGTTGCTGTCATTGTTGCTGTTGTCGGTGGCACCTTCGTAGATGGCATCGCAAAGGGCCAACGAACCCATCCAATAATTGTTGCCATAGAAGAAACCGGATGTATAATGACCGGAAGCATCGTCCACTGTGAAACAGAGAGAGAAGAGTGAGAGAGAGAGTGAGAAAAGTGAGAAAAGTGAAGGGCACTTTAATGTGGGAACTGCTGTGTTGTTGTGTGTGGTAATATTATTATTCGTAACTACTGCTGCATGCCACATGCCCCCATTAGCATTGCCACAAATCTGCAAATCTAAAACTCTTTCGCTTTCTTTCACTTTGGTTTGTGTTTCTTTTTTTTCTGTGTTTTTGGTTTGGTTTTCGCGAGTGTGGCACATAAAAAAACCCGCAGCTTGGCTTTATTATATAACAATATTGTTGCTTGCCCCCTTTGGCTGCTTGCAACATGTTGCCACAACAACTGTTGTTGTGTGTCAGTCGCGGATTTTACGTCCAGTTTCCACAAGTTGTTGATCTTCTGCCTGTCGGTTGTTGTTACGGCTGCTGCTGCTGCTGTAACCAGTTGTGGCTGAAAGTGGCAGCAACAGGTTTTTGATACCCTGTACTCATTGAATATGATCCACAAAGGGTATTATTGCTGTGCTGATTATTAATAGGTTGGCAAGTACATAGATTCTCTCCCTTTTATAACCTTTATAATTGTTATATGTAACAGGTCTAAGGAAGCTTTTCTGACCCTATAAGGTATTCAAATGATGGCTCATCATCATTAGCAGAAGAGTCGGTTTAGGCATGTTCGTCTGAGATCTCTGAGAATTAGAGACACCAAAAGTGGTACGTAGGCTTCTTTGTATCCTAATACCGTTTATTTCAAGACTTTGCCACTTCCCTTTCATGTACTTTTCCGCACAAATAGCAGTTATTGCACTCCTTTTTGTACTGGCTCCCAGTTATGAAGTGTGTATTAAGTGTGTTTTCAGAATAACTACATGATCTCTTACGGTCGTGTTCTCTTGACTTAAAAGCCTTTACTACTAATTAAATTGATTTTTATTTGCCAATTTAGCTTTTTGCTGAATTGATCTGTACTTTTTCAAAGTTCAACTTCAATCAAAAACTTCAATTTCATCTGAATTAAAATATAAATTAAAATTATTTAAATGCAGGTTGTTAGCCATATGTTTTAGCTTATCAAATAAAACTTTATATATATCTTATGTGTTTTCTATATTTTTTTAGACGTTACAGTTGCTTGGTGTTTTCCTATGTGCTGTTCGAAATAGGCTGTGAGCCACTGTAAATCTGAATATGTATATGTCCTATCATTCTGATTTTCTTTACTTATTTCTTGAATATTCCTTTTTTCCGCTCTTTTTTTGTGACTATTTGAAAGTTTATTTTAGGGCATAATGCTGGGTAACTCAAAGTCGAGGGTGCTCAATTAGAGCGTCTTTTACTTGTGGCATTTGTGGAAGTTGTAACTGACAAGCGACTACGCAACATTTTGTTGTTGTTGTTGTAAGTTGTTAGTTGTTGTTGCAGAAATTTTGACACTTTTGGTTGACAACTTTTGCATGTGGCTTGTTCCTCAACTTCCTCGTAGTCAAAATGCACATTGCCTTGACCAAGCCAAAAGAGTTATGAATGCTTTAAAGGAGGACAACTAAGGTGAGTGTGGCAAGGGGAGAGTGGGGGGAGGGAAAGAGAAAAACTAGGCAGGGGGGAGGAGGTTGTTGCCAGTTTATTAAGTGTCTTGTTGCGTGCAACATAAATGGCCCTGACCATGAGCAAGTTTTATTTACTTTTGGATGTCGAACAAAGTTTGAGGGAGGGGGAGGAAAGAGGAGGTAGAGAAGAGATTTATTATGACAAGAGGCAAAGTGGGTAAAAGAGAGAGAGGGGCTTATTTTATTAACTTGGCCAAGCACTTAGCGCCTTGATAATTGTATTGCAGCGCATCATTAGCCAATATTATTAATTAATTAGGCCAATTAAATGCTGCAAATGTTTCTGACCCATTTAACACTGCCTCTCTCTTTCTCTCCACCTTCCTCTCTCTCTCTGCCTCTCTCTCTGTCTCTGTCGCTGTAATGTTTAAACATGTTTTCAATTTAATTTGCTATTGAGGTCATTTGATTTGCTTTGTGTTGAACGTTTTTTTTTTCTTGGGTATTTTTTATATAATTGTTGGACCAACGTTTTTTGGGTATCAGCTGATGATCTTGCCCTCTCGCTCTCTCTCAGTCTATCTTCTTCTCACACTCTCTGTGTAGTGTTAGTCAAATTTCAGCATAACTTTGTTTTATGCTTTATTTGTTCATCATTTTTTTGATGTCTCATGTTCAATTGAACGTGTCATTCAAGCGTTTAACGTCTTCAAAAGCGGAAGATGACAAGGGGGAAAAGACAGGTGAATTTCGAAGGGGAGGGGGTACTAAGAAGCGAGACAATAGCATCACCACGATCCAAAATTTGTCTATATATATATATATATGTATATATAGATAATATTATAAAGGTAATTCCGAGCTTCATCAAGGTAACTCTGCAACGTACATGACAATGCTTTGATCAGTCACCCGGAGATCGTACCCTCTATATCTCTCTCTCTCTCTCTGTCTCTCTGTTTTGGGTGCAAACCAGGTAGTGTTAGCCCAGTCCGATGTCAAGTGAACTTGGCTACCATTTAAACAAATCTTAACACACTTGTTTATGTCTGTTTTTCTTATATAGTACCATGTACGAGCACTTTTTTTTTTGTACCCATATCAATTCTTGTCTTGTCACAAGGTCGTCACTGCAGACGAGTCTACCAAAAGTCATATCAGGGTTACAAGAGGGGCAAGTGAAGGGAAGAGAATTTGATTAGAGCGTGCTTAAAGTTATAATACAACTACTTGACAGCCTTTACTTCTTAGGTCCAACTTTCGAGCGGGTATTTCGAAATTCTTCGAGAATCTATTTAGATTTTGGATAAGTAAAGTACAGAAAGTATTTAAGCAATATTAAATTGGAAGTTGTCAAGTTATGGAAAAGAAAATTTGTGAAAATGATGTATAAGTTGTATAAATTGATTATAAATTTAGTATTTCTAAACCTAATCGAGAGGTAATCAAGAAAGATATATACCTATATATTAACTGCCATTTGTTAAATTTACCAGCTCTTAATTAATATTTCAAAAGTCAAAGAAACCAACAAATAAATCGCTTAAAAAGATCAATCATTAGTAAAATATTAAGGTTTAATTTTTGAATGTCTATATAAGTTCTCAGATAACTATACTAATGATAAACTGACGGAAAATGTATAGAAACTAATGTCAAATGTCAAAGATATATATCAAATAAAGCTTATATAGACATATATATATATGGAAAATGGGCATAAGTGTATATTTTTGAATCTCAAAATGTAAACTGTATGTAAACTATCATAGAATAGAGTTTATGCCTTAAACTTGGCAACAACAGTTTACAGAGAGCTGAGTTCACATCAAACATTGATAGTTGTAGAATTAGTTAGTAGAATGTGTTCTTTGTAAACTTAACTGCTTCCTGATTTATTTTCAGGACATTTTCATCAATGTCTTGTTAAAATCATATAACTATCTCTTAAGTAGTTTATGCCAACTTCAAAAAGTCTATTGGCTACAATTTAACTTGGCTAGTGATACTTATTTAGTCACTTGATCATGAGACCCGCTATACCCTACTCCTAGAGGGGTTTCAAAAGCGTGCCTCGTGCCAAAGAGTTATAGATTATGTAGCTAAATAATTCTCAGCTAGCTGAGAATCAATACAATCCATACAAAAACAAAAAAAAAAAACTGTCTAGCTGGTTAAACTTTAAAGTTTTAGACGCTACCTTATAGATACGGTCCATTGACGGGGTTTTTTTTCTTTGCAGCTACCTGCTGATGGTCGATTATTATCTATAATTTTTTGTTGTATTTCTATTTTTGTTATTTTTGTTATTTTTGTATTTTTTTATTTTGTTGTCATTGTCACTTGAGTGTCAATGGAATCGCCAATTGCGCTCTTGAAAACAATCAGCGAATTGTCAGTAAGTTGGAGTGGGTTGGGGCAGTTTCAGAAGAGCAAGAGAAGAGGGAGGGAAGGGTTGCTGAGGGGTAAGTGTAGGGGTAAGTAGGTTTAGCTTGGAGGTTGTTGCAGACATTTTTATTTTTTATTTTTGTGGAGGTTGGGCTCAAAACAAATCGGGTCTTTGGGTTTATCTTAGAAAGGGGACAAACAAAGGTGTTAACACCCAAAACCGATTACAGCACAGCCCAAAAACAACAACAACAGCAACACCTACAACAACAGCAACAACAACACCTACAACAACAACAACTTATGGTGGTGACACACCCCTGGCCCTAGGGCTGACGTAAATTAAAAGAGAGACAGACAGATAGAGATGAAGTGAAAAAAAGCTGTTGAAATTTTGCTTGATTGATGAAACGTTGGCCAAAAATAATCATAAATAATGTGCTTAACACACAACAACAACAACAACACCTTAACAACAACAACAATATGAACAACAAATAGTTATATTGTACTTATTGTTAGAGTTGCAAAAGACTTGCAAAAATAAAAAACCAAAGTAGGGGAAAAAAATAAACCAATAAAACGTTTTGTTTTGATTTTTGTTTTCGGTTTCGGTTTTTCTTATGGTTTCCTCTCTCTCTCTCTCTCTCTCTCTCTGTCTCTCTTTTATTGTCTTTTGTTTTGCTACGCGCTTTAAATTTAAACAGTGCTATTAAAGCAACAAACAAACGTGCGTCAGAACCATTAAAAATATATTATTTAATAATTTTTTTTTTGATATTTGCAATAATCATTTGTCAACCAAAAAAAAACAGAAATCAACGTTTACATGGCATATTTCAAATATCAGTCTCTCAATTGATTGTGTTTAATTGGCTTTACGTGTGTTTTTTTACGTTATGTACGACGCCTTTTGGCTGTGGGCGTGGCATTAGACACATGCCAAACAAAAATAAAAGAGACACTTTTAGCATAACCAAATATGAGTTCAATCAATTGCGTAGTTAAAATTATTTAAATCAATAGAACCCAACCAAACAATTTCGAAAGATTTCAACTGCGATTTCCAAACAAATTGTCAACGCAAATTGTGTGAAGAGTTCTTCATAATTATCGTTGGCTTCATTCTTGAGCCAAGAAATTCAAAAGGTGTGAAGAGATTCGAGTAATCAGTATTGAAAACTAACCAATCGTCAGAGTAATCATATATTTACATATGATCCAAAAGAAATCTTAAGAAATGTTGGTCGAACCCAAAGACGTCTTTATCCGAAGGTGTCAACAAATATCAAATAAATTCTTTTGTGGAAGCTGCTTTCTAAGAAACCAAGAAACTCATATTGAAAGTAAAGCACAGCGTTCATATTTTATA